>OZ020274.1:8315749-8350282 GCA_963971205.1 Aethes cnicana | reverse complement strand
TGGGTTACCCTGTCATGCCACTACTCTAATAGGTGCTTCCTTATTCGACAACTCACACTTGTAGAATGCTCTAATAATGGCGAGACAGAAGAGGCACATCTTCATTCCTTCGGAACCATTGGTGTTTTGTGTGACAGCAAGGAGTTCATGAATTGGCAAGAGGCGACCATAAAAGGTTTTCTAACTCAGAAGAAAAACAATTTCTGCAGGATTGGATAGACTGACAGCAAGTCATGTTAAATAACTGAAATTCTAAATAATGGGTTATTGGACCATGTCAAAACATCTATTTGGATATATCATATGCAACAACAATCCTCCTGAATTCATTGTCTTATAGGCAGGTTTAGTCAACTTGTTGTACAGCCAACATTTTAATTTCTGTCACGATTTTGTTCATCTCCTCTGCTCATTCTGTAACTGTTTGTGATCATATTACATAATCCAGTAGACACCCCACAGCTAGACTTAGCAAGAACTCAAGCCAATTTTGGTCAGGCTTCTGGCTGCATTCATATATTAGTGCGATGAATATGCTAACCTCATACTATAATGCATCAGAAAACATTCAATGGCCTTTCTTTACACTGAAATGGTTCCTCAGATATTCATCAGCAGAGCTTGATATCAGATCCATAGTTGATTGAGAAGTTTTCCTCTTTTTCCTCAAATATTGATCCCTTCCTGATTAATTTATTGGGAATGTCCATGTGTTACATAAACATTAAACTACAGTATTCAATGTATGTATGTAATGTACTGACCTCTATTCTCATCCTTTTGCGTTCCGGTGAACCAGATCTGCCACCATATTCACGGTTGGAATAGCCACCTGATGACTCCTGTTAAGTACACAGAAGTAATAGACGCTTCAGATAAGTGTGTGCTATTAATATAAATTTAATTTGATAGTTGGAATATTACATGTTAGTATAATTGATACAGACCATGTATTAGTTTGTAATAATATAAACCAGTGTTTAATATAACTAGGTACTATATAAATAGAACTCACCAACAAAGCCAGATTTATTTGTTTCATTTTGCCAATAACAATTCATGTCCCTATGCAATCTTCGATATAAACAATTTACTTTATTTTAAGCATAAAATGTTTCAAAATAACTTTTAACTAATTATTGGAATTATCCATTGGAAGTTGGAAGTCTCCACATATGTGGTGCATGGGATGATAGTGATAATATATTTTTTTATATCAATGATATGGTATGGTATTTTATGTTGTTTTAATAAATGATAATTTCACAAAAATGGTCACGATTTAAAAAGAAAAAGAATAACACATACATATGTTATTATGTGGAGAAAAATCAAAGAGCTTACCGTTCTATAAGATTTTTTGTAAGAGTCATCGATTCTACTATCCCTGCTTGTAGAATATCTATTCCCTCCACTGCTTCCATATCGGGAATCGCTGTTGTAAGAGGAATAGCCGCCGCCGCCGCGACCGCCGCGAGGCTCGTACGAGCCGCGCGAGCCGCCGCGGTACGAGCCTCTATAGCCTCCCCCGCGGCTGTAACTGCCTCGCCCGCTGTAGCCCCCGTACCCGCGACCCCGAGACGACATCTAAAACCGATACTATAATAACCTACAACTCCCCAATGTAATGGTGTGCGGTGTAGAGGTAAGAATAACAACTACGTATGCGATTCTATCTCTTCACTGCACGGCCACGGACATAAGAAAACATAAAATTCTATGAGCATCGCGAACATTGAGGGGTGGATTCACTCTATGCAACGAAAATGAGAACTCCTTAAATTAGATTAAATTCAATTATTTTTGGTGATTAACTGAAATGTATAAAATCCCTCACTATTGAAGTGAAATTTTGTAACTTTCTGCAGATAAGCTAAAATGGCGGCGAAGCAAATGATAAGCATATGCATAATAACCCACATCCTGGTACCTGGTTCTTACTTACATTTAATGATGACTTGTACAGGAATCCGCTTTGATATTACACTTTAACAATATTATAGAGATTAATTCAAGATAATTGTTTAACTCAAACGCATTTCTCAAACTCGCAACACGCCACACCGGCACAGCGCAAGCACAGATTAGTAAGTGGGGGGAGAAATATCCATTCATTTGACAACTTTTCTGAAGCGCAGTAGCTCCAACGACGAACTGTGTCCTGAACTAATTTGTTGCATTCCAATCTATTCACACTGCGATTGTTCTGTTTCATAAGAAACTAATTTTTATATTTCACCTCAATATCAATACATCGATTGATAGGAAACGTATTCAGAACAGTAAAATTTTAACTTATTTTGATTGTGATTTACATAACCATAACACGTGAATCGAAACGTTTGACGGTTTGACAACGATGTCTCGAACCATCGACAATAATTTCTAAATTATCTATGGTTCTTGACATCTTGGCTTTACATTTGCTTTTGAACGCTATATTCGAATTTATTTTGTAAAATTTCATTTTATTAACCGTTTTGCACCGTACCGTTTTACCTTTATTACCGAACGATTGCCTACTTGTGGCCCATACTTTGATTTTGGCGATCAGTTTCCAAAACAGGAGCCAATAATTTATATACATAGTAGTATAGTTTTGTTAAATTTTCTGCAATGGGAAAGATTTATGTTTTTGGCTGCAATGAGAAGGGTAAGTTACTTATGGAATTTGTTTAATAACTATATAAGTTCGTAATAAAAGATATCGACCTACACGAAGCAACATGTATCTATATTAAATAATCTAAATCAAATACAATCCACCAAGCTGTCCCTTTAACTTAGTTGTCGGCATGTCGTGCGCCTTTTATGAAACCAGTGCGATGATGACAGCTCCTCAGGTGGTTGGTCACGTAACTGAACCACGCAAAAAAATATATCATCATCATGTCAGCCGAAAGACGTCCACTGCTGGACATAGGCCTCCCCCAAGGCTCACCACTCAGACCGGTCCTGTGCTACTTGCGTCCACCGGTTTCCCGCGACCCTCACGAGAGAGGTCGTCGCTCCATCTTGTTGAAGGCCTACCGACAGCTCGTCTCCCGGTTTACGGATACTTTCGAGAAATATATATATATATATATATAAACATATAGGGTCAAGCAAAACGTGACGATATTTTACCCACAGTATCAGCTATCGATTATAAGCATTTTTTTAGGTTTTTAATTTTTTTCGAGTTAGTTGGTTACCATACTAAGCAACCAACTATCAATACCAACACGAAAAAAATATAAAACCTAAAAAACATGCTTAGAATCGATAGCTTGCTTGACCCTATGTATATTTATTTGCGTGGTTTAGTTACGTGGCCAACCACCTGAAGCGCTGTCATCGCACTGGGTTCATAAAAAGCGCACGAGATGGCTCTCTTTACCTATATACCTACTTACTCTTTGTAGTAAGAGCGCAGCTCTGATTGATTGATTGATTGACCTGTCGCTGGCACTGCTGGCGGAATGGCTCTGCCGATTGCCATAAAAAAAGCGCCAGCAATTAGACCAAAGAATATATACTTCTCTCTAACTATACTATGTATCTCCAGCTAAGATCACAGATTAGAAGATATGTCTAAAGATTATTGTATTAAAGATATGGCTAAGATCTCCAGGCAAGCAAGTATGGAGTGTGGAATGCGTCTTGGTACTTACTTTTACTTCAACCCTCTATACAAGGAAGACTTGACACCGACTTTGTAGGCTGTCGGAGTTTGAAGTCGGTTTTTATTTTTTTGTTTGAACCTCTGCACAGTTTGAATCACCGCACACGAACGGAAAATTTCCGTTTTCGTGTGCAGCGTATAGTGTACCTACCACATTATTATAAGTAGTAGCGCCAACTGGTTAGCAGGAAAACGGTGGCCCTCATTGAACCAACATCCATCATCATCATGTCAGCAGATACACGTCATAGACGTGTTCTGCGAGCAATGTGCCCCGCCCACTGCCACAATTCTACTAGCTATATCGGTGACCCTAGTACTACTACGGAAGGATTCTATCACGCAGAGAAACCAAACCGGAGCATAGCTCTCTCCATGGTGACCTTGAGCCTTTTTATTGAGCCTTTCATTATGACTCAATTTCGGAGATAATAAAAATAATACCGTTCAGATTTTGTTCCTGGACATCATGAGCACTGGGGCCTCACCTCATACGAGTTTATACATGGAAACAGGGAAATGTCCTGTTCCTGTCCCTGGCCCTAAATTATACTTAACCAAAATTAATAATTATCTCTCTATTTAGCGTAGATTATATTGAAATACTACCTATATCCCAATAGAGTCCACAAAATTGAAATAGGTGATCCGTTCCCCGGAATAGCTAATTAACTTTTTCAACGCCATGTCAAATACAAAAGCCGTCACTCACATGCCGCAAGCACGCCGTCGAGGGTGGCTGAAAGGTGGCTCAGGTGGCTGACGTCTGAAGCGAATAAGTATTAAGTATTTAACCTCCTTATGACCATGACGCATATATTGGTCGTTAGCGCAGACCCGTGGTGTCGATATAAGTATGTGTCGTTAGACTCGCTGGCGTTGAAAAGATTAAATAATAACTTGCTAATAATAGCTTGCTAAATAGGGAGGAGGAGGTCCTCCTCCCTATTTTAGAAAGTTATTATATCATATACATACAGGAACGACTTCCAGCGACATCACCAGGCAGAGGTACCTGGTGATGTCGCTGGAAGTCGTTCCTGTAGGAATTTCGGGAATTCCTCTCTCTCTGCGTTTACATTCCCAAATGCCTTACTACATGGCCTGCATGCCAAATCTCAGCTTTCTAGGACCAGTAGTTTCGGCTGTGCGTTGATCGATTTTGATCGGGCACTTTTCGTATAGATTACCTTTATGTAAAGCAATAAAGTATATATGTACGTACATCCCAAGTGGGAATAAAATATTGGAAAAACAATGATTTAAAAAATAAAAAAATTGTTTTAAATACATATTTATTATATTATTTCTTTAAATAAACATGAAGTTATCTTCTTTTACGCGGTTTTTTTCCTCCAAATATTTCTTCTTTGTACCTCTGAAGGTTCGCTTTCGTGTCCTGAAAAATTAATAAAATGTTTGTTGTTGCACACTGCACACCAGTTGCAAGTTCGTCTTGTAGGATATAAGAGCGACTCGCGAGTTGAAAAGCTGTGTGGTCACATACTCACATTTACATTAAGGGCCCTACTCACGGCCCTGCATGTAGGGCCACTGCCAAATCGTGCCGTGTGTAGGGTTGCAGGGCCGACATTTTAATTGCTCACCTTGCCGCATGTCAGCCCTGCAAGCCTACACACGGCACGATTTGGCAGTGGCCCTGCATGCAGGGCCATGAGTAGGGCCCTTTAGGTAAACGGCACCTGCAGGCTCATTGTGAAATGTCACTTGGTTCGCGAACCCAAGATAACCGGTAGGTACTCTTTCTGTACGAAAATGAACCTCATATACTTACTACGCCACTTATCAACTTTACCATGAAGTGGTTAGTTTGGACTGTCACTAAAAAAAGTGGCGCACAAAAGATTCATTTTCGTACAGGGGCTCTATTCGTTTAAATAGGGAAAGAAACATTCACAATTCCTACGCTCACGCGTCGCGGCGCACTTTAAGCAGCTAGATTTAAAGTTCAATTTAGCACACCGTGACGCGTAAGAGCAGGGATTGTGAATGACTCTTTCCCTATTTAAAACTTCGAATAGAGCCCCAGAAAAAATACCGGCCGGTTGGCTTGGGGATGGCAAAAGCAAGTGGCTTCCACAATGAGCCCGCTGGGCGCTGGTGGTTCGTTAAATATATATTTATTGGCAGTTGGTTATACATAGTTCATTAGGAAGGATACTATAAAACAATTGTAATTTGTTTTATGATTGTACCGGAAAGTGCCACAATTTAGCTTCCCAGACATACCTTGTTAGCTTCTCGCCACTCCAAGTTGCGAAGGCGGGCTAGTCCTTTCAAATTACGGTCCAGGATTCTGAGGAACTCGGCTCGAGATATTTTTGGAGTCGGCGTCGTCCCATTATCCGCCGGATCGGAAGGTGCGGGTGTTACAGCCTGGGATTTTTATTTTCATCAAGACACATTATGTTGGTTAAAATCGGAGCAGATATAAAGTGTAATATCAATATAATTCATACTATAATATTACTAGCTGACCCCGCGGATTTCGTACCGCCTTGTAATTTTTTTTAGGTATGAAAAATAGCTTACGTCCTATTCTCGGACCTACTACACCAAATTTCATAAGAATCAGTTGAGCCGTTTCGGAGGAGTTTGGTTATAAACACTGTGACACGAGAATATCGAATACTAGCTTTTGCCCGCGACTTCGCCCGCGTGGAATTCAGTTATCGCGTTCTCGCGGGAACTATGCCTTTTTCCGGGATAAAAAGTAGCCTATGTCCATTCCCGGGACCCCGACTATCTCCATGCCAAATTTCATCTCAATCGGTCCAGCGGTTGAAGCGTGAAGAGGTAACAGACAGACAGACAGAGTGACTTTCGCATTTATAATATTAATATGGATTATACTCGTAATTAATCAATTTTACCTACTAAGTATTGTTGTAACCATAAGACTGACATTTGTAATAAAAAAAAATCTTTAGACATTTTAATTTATTGTATGTATGGCTATAATAAATAAATAAAATATATATTAGAAGATAAATGTGAAGGTGTGTTTGTTTGTTTGTCCTTCCTTCACGTCGCAACGACTGGACCGATTTGAATGAAATTCGGTATGGAGATATTTTGAGACCCTGTGAATATCATAGGATAGTTTTTATCCCGGTATGTCCACGGGAACAGGGTTTATCAATACATCCATAAATATTAACTACCTTTATCATCGGGTACGCAAATAGGCAATATGCATGTTCTTTTTTTCAATATTTATATAATAGTTTATGTCTATATAACTATAATAGTAAAAAAATATAACTCGCCATAAAAACTACATATAAATAATTATAAAAAAATATTAAAAGTATCGTTAAAGTATCATTAATTTAAACGCGGCCATATGGCGCGCTGTGATATCCAGTGTTACCAGGGCCTGTGTCAACTTACAGCTTGTCAACTTCGTCATACAGCACAGATTACGCAAGCGTATGCCCGAGGAACTTCACAATAGAACGTTGGCGTCGGGGACTCATCAAAAATGACATGTAACTCTCCCTGACTCTTTCATCGCTTCGTTAAACCAAGTTCAATTCGATTTGACGGAAAAGAAGTATCACCTATGATGAGTTCCTCTTACCATAGAGTCGTATTCATGTGTAGAGCATATGTAAGCACGCGAGTTGGTCATATGTAGCTTTTTGTGCTAATTTTATGTCTATGGCCAGTGTTGCGTCTAATTTAGTTTAAGGAATTTGGAAAAAGGTTTAGGTTAAAAATTTAATCATCTGGTAACATTATACTATATGTGTGACGTCAGATATAATAGTAAACAAGCAGAATTACGTTTTGAGAGCTTTGATTCCCGCACGCATTGTTTGCACTTTTTAATAATTATTTTCTCAAAAACGACGGAATAAAAAAAACCGACGAATTGAGAACCACCTCCTTTTTTTGAAGTCGGTTAAAAAGTGAAAAATGCAGAAGTAATTTATAGGCAACAAAGATGGCAAAAGAAAATTATTACACCCTTATTTGAATCAGACGCATATTGCCTATTTAAGTCTACGCGGGATGCAGTCGCGAGCAAACAGCTAGTAAGTTTATAAATTCCGATCACAAAACCATTTCCGTCATAATAATTTACTTATGTGCGAAATTCAATTTGAATGTACAACAGCTTTTCGATACAGGAAAACATCATGAGGGAACCTGCACGCATCTGCGAAGCAATTCGAGGATGTGTGTGAAATCCACTCCCCAATCCGCTCTAATCTCGCCTGTGTCCAGCTGCGGGACGTAAATAGACTGTTGTTAAGACTGTGTACACATTTTAAGCACAAAATTCGTTTTCGTGAGAATTTCCGAAGGCGATATCGTGGTTTTAGGGTCGGATTTTTTGAAGTTAAATTGCTGTTTAGGAGAGTTAAAGTCTTCGTTGAGTGCACTGCAGAGCAAAACTTTTTTTTTGTTTAACAGTTATTTTATAAGAACTCTATGTTTCCATGGTATTTTACGAAAAACATCGTCAGAGCTATCTTTCAGGTATAAAACAAGCATTATATTGTACTATAACATTTTATTTAATGCGTTTATCTGACAAAGTAAATGGTCTTAAAGTGCACCGCAGAGCAATAATTTCGAAAATGTTACATTTAATTTAAAAAAGACACTACTTTTAAATGTCTAAATCGGTCCAATTCAGTATTTTTTTTTAATATGTATTAAAAGGTTTTTATGAACGTTGTATACAAGTTATGAAGGAACAGATATTGTTTAACAGGCAGAATTTTTTTTTTGCCCGTTAAATGATTTTAGTTACTTATTACGATTTTTTTAAATGCACCATTATAACCGAGCGCGCAAACGTTTTACGATCAGTTCACGCCGGGCCATCCCAGAGTGAGGACGTATCGCTCGCTCGCGCCGTCCGCTCCGACACCGAGGTCAATGCTCGTTTCGCGTCGGCATTGCTTACTCGTAGCGCGACTGATACGAATTGATACTTTGGTAAGTATTTGTAGAGTACCTATGTAAAATTACGGTATATTATATTAATTATTACATGACATTTAGTGATTAGACGATTTGATGTAGCAATATTCAAATGTCTTCTATTAATTTAACTTTTCAGAAATGGGTAACAAACGCAAGCGGTACGGATGTAGCAACACATTCAAATCTTTGACTATCGCCAGAAAAGTAAAAAGGTAAGTCACAGTTTTTCGGTCATTAAATGAATTAAATGCCCATATTCGGCGAGAAACATGGATGCTGAACAAGCAATAGCAGAAAAGAAAATTAATCTTTGGAAAGTTATGGTTCCGTTAATACCAACCACGACTGGTACTATCAGATCCAAGGTCAACTGCATATCAGGTAAGAATTAAATTTGTTATGTTACTATATCATAGGTACCTATATATTTACTAGGTAGATTTAAGTTTTTATGGTTTTACTTACAAACGTCATTATTTAACAAATGTCATTATTTTCAGCAAAAAAACATATGTCTGTTTGCGGTCTGGACAGGGCAACAATTTCCATTTAAGACGGCAAAAATTTCCCGAGACGACGCCTTTTGGGAACCGAAAATGAAAACCAAGCTCTTGGATTTTTATGAAAAGTGTCTTTTGCCCGAAATGATTGATCCCAGAAAGAAGATATAAGGGACACACGTTTTTGAAATAAACTACGTTCTTGTTTCCCTTTTTATGTATTAACAAGTTTTTACCTGGGACGTGACACATCTAATGCACTCGAACACACTCGAACACACAAACACACTCAATCACACAGAAACAGACAGACAGGCAGATAAGCAGTTATTTATTATATATATATATATAAAAAACAAGAAACTGACTGACTTACTGACTGACTGACTGATCGATTAACGCAGAGCCGAAACTACTGGTCGTACAGAGCTGAAATTTGGCATGCAGGTTCGTTGGGAAACGTAGGGGAGCACTAAGAGAGGATTTTTGGAAATTCCCCCTTAAAGGGGGTTGAAAGTTTGTATGAAACTTCTAAACCGCTAGATCTAGAAGCATGAAATTTAGCAAAAAGGGTTCTTTTACTACGTATGTGAGCACTAAGAAAGGTTTTTTTGGAAATTCCCCCCCTAAGGGGGTAAAATGGGGGTTGAAAGTTTGTATGAAACTTCTAAACCACTAAGCTTGAAAACGTGAAACTTGGCAGGGATGTTCCTTTTATAACATAAATGAACGTCAATAAAGGATTTTTGGAAATTCCCCCCTTAAGAGGGTAAAACGGGGGTAGAAAGTTTGTATGTAACTTCTAAACCGCTAGACCTATAAACAAGAAATTCGGCAAAAAGGTTTATTTTATGACATAAATGAGCACCTACGGAGGATATTTGGAAAGTGCCCCCTTATAGGGGTAAAAAGGGGGTTAAAAGTTTGTATGTAATAAGTTACATTACATACAAACTTATATATAAACCACTGAATGAAACATGAAATTTAGGAAAAAGGTTTATTTTATGACATAAATGAGCTATAACAGATATTTTTTGGAAAATGCCCTTTTATATGGGTAAAAAGGGGATTAAAATTTTGTATGTATCTTCTAAACTACTAAGTGTAGAAAAATGAACTTTGTTAGAATTTCCAAAAAATCCTTTATTAACGCAAACGCAATTTCATGGAAAACGCTGCATAATCCCTTTAGGTGATAACAAAATGATGTATGGATGGAGGAATTGTTCCCATATAAAAATGGTCCCACATAATGTGTTATATGAAAAGCTATTTAGAGGGATACAGTATTAATCTTTATCAACTGAAATTGGATCAATTGAAATCACCTCAAGCATTTCATGCACTTTATGATTGCCATTTACACCATGCAATTTAAATGAATATCTTAGGAGTTATCGTAAAGAAAATGAATTCAGCGCGTCCTTAGCTGACCCGCGAGCTGAGCGGCCTTGTGGTTGGCGATCCGTTTGCGATGCTTAATAGTCCGAGTTCAATATGAGTGGCGCGCACAATCGAGTCCCGGGGAAGGAACCCGGCTACATATTAAGTTCGATTTATACGGGTCCAGTGTTTATCCCGGAAGAACGCTTAGATCCCGCGGGAACGCTAAAACCGAATTCCATGCGGACGAAGTCGCGGGCAAAAAGCTAGTAATTGATAAATATAAGTATGGTAATCCATTAAGTAATCTTAATTATTATTTACTAGCTTTTGCCCTCGACTTCGTCCGCATGGAATTCGTTTCTCGCAATTCCCCAGGGAACTGTGCATTTTTCCGGGATAAAAAGTAGCTTATGTCCGTCCCCAGGGTTCCAGCTATCTTCATACCAAAATTCATAAAAGTCAGTTCAGCGGTTTAACCGTGAAAGCCTAACACACAGACAGACAGAGCAATGTAATATGACACCTAATTAAGCAATTTTCTACTTTCACTTTTCAAAAATAGAACATTTTTTATGAAAATTCTGTATATGAAAATGTATCAAGACTAGTTGGGCAACGCGCTAAAGCGCTCACACCTTACGCACACAGAGAGTAAAGAAGTGTGCGTTAGTGTTTCGCCGATCATAGCGTCCGCGCAAGTTATGACTTGAACGAATTTGTGTACACAGTCTTAACTATTTATTCATCTGTGGTGTTGTGGACGTGGTTGTTAATAGTATTTCGCACTGGGCTCACATGGGGACCTATATCCCATACCCTCCTGTGATGAGAGGCATGTGCCCAAAAGTGGGTCTTAAATAGAATAGGCTGTTGCGGTTTGGGTACCCATACAAAGATATGTAACCACCGCCGAATGACTTCGCTTCTGAGGCGCTTGAATCGCGTGAGGCGCAGTGTTGCCAACTTTCGCATTGTGTTCCAGATTATCCGCTACATTAACAACACTGAGGTCTTCGAAACGTCAAACGTCACAGTCACAGTGACATTGACACTATTTTATGTAAATCACAATCTTTGAGATTGACAGCCGACACCTCACACGGCAGTAGCGCCAGCCAACTGCTGGGCAAGAATACGATGGCCCTTATTGAATACCAACCTCATCATCAGTAAACTGGCCATTCACCAAGTCGGATATTTGGTTGTACGCACTTTTTGTGTCGTTAACTTGCTGTAATAAAAACCAAAAAAAGTTATGTAAACGCGACATATGAATAATGTAATTATGTGAAGTAGATAGGTATAGTTATGAAAAGGATCTACCTCTAATATTAAATGGAAAATGGTCCCGAAAAAACCCCATTTAGGTGTCCGCGTCACTCGTTTTCCCGCTCGAGCAACTGTTTGTCTCACGTTGCGGTCCTTTCCTATTGATTCTTCCGCAGTTGGCTGGAAGTAAAATACCGTTACCGATTATTATGTGTAGGTAGGTAATCATGGACTTAGCTTCTCAAATCCAGATTCTGAGCCAGAGGGTCAAATCAGTGTACTTAATGCTTTATTCAATCATAGAGCGATTATTCATGTTTTCATTCAGTAATATTCAGAAATTAACGAAAACAGCGAAATATTTGACAGCTATTTGCAACGTTGCCAACTTCCGGAATAAATCCTCTTAAAGGTGCTGCGTTAGATGTTCCAATTCCAAACATATGCGCACATAGACCTTACTTACTACCGATGCCAACATTTACTCGTATATAAGGTGCTAACAAATTAGTCTTTCGTGTGTTGAGTTAGCGAAATTTATAATTGTATGCGTATACAGACCCCCATCAGCGGATTATAAATCTTTTGATAAAGTTATGGAAGAAGTTCTCAGTTTACTTTTTTGTACTAATAAAGGCCTTATAGTTTGTGGTGACTTTAATGTTAATTTACTAGATAAGTCACCAATGTCTCTTAACTTGTTGAGTACTTTCAAATCTTTCAACCTAGTTAACTTATTCCACGAGCCAACTAGAATTACGGCAACTACAGCAACTTGTATAGATAATATATTTACGAATGCGACCCCTCAACATAAATCGATAATTAATAACTTGAATTCAGATCACTGCGGTCAACAGGCATCATTTGTAAGCAAAATTGATAAAATTTCACGTGATATAACATGCAGGCCTATCTCGGAACGTCGTTTGGAAAAATTTAGCTGTATTATTACCAAACGGTTAAAATACTTAATATTGAAGCAACAGGACGATCCAGACACACTGGGTTTATCATTGTTTAACTGCATCAAGAAGGAATTTGACTCTTGTTTTAATCTCATCACTGTAAAAAGTAAAGATAAGGTTATATTTAGTGATTGGGCTACAGCCGACATTCATGAGAAAAGATACCATCTTTACGAGTTATACGCTAAACGAACAATAAATCAAAGCCCAGAATTTCTAGAGTATGTTAAGAACTATTCAAAAAACTTTAAACAGATATGTGTAGCTGCTAAAGCTGAGTACTTATCCAAAAAGATATCAAATTCAAACGATAAAATAAAAACCGTCTGGAAGGTTATTAACACTGAAACAGGAAAAACCAAACCCAGAGACCCACATTACAGCCTAAAAATTAAAGATACCGTACTCAATTCTGATATTGACGTAGCTAATGAATTTGAACGTTTCTTCACTAATATACCATTAGAAACTACTAGATCTTTAAAGTCATCTCCTGATGATGCTGCAGTTATATTAAGAACAAATCTAGAAGAATGCACTGTACCTTTTAAGTTTACATATATCACCCCAAACATTGTGATTAAAACATTTCGATCACTCAATCTAAAAAAAACTGAGGATCTTTGGGGCCTTTCAGTCAAAGTGCTGCAATCTATCATAGAACCTATTGCAATTCCGCTTGCTACATTATTTAATAGTTGCGTTGACGCTGGAGTATTTCCTGATGTGATGAAACATAGTAAAATCATTCCTTTGTTTAAATCAGGGAAAAAAACAGACCCCACAAATTATAGACCTATTTCAATACTGCCGGCTCTTAGCAAAGTTTTTGAGAAACTTATTCTGAACCAACTAATGTCACATTTTAATCTGAATAAGCTATTTCACAGCAGCCAATTTGGCTTCACCAAAGGTCGCTGTACTGCAGACGCTGGCACTACTTTAGTAAAATACATTTTTGATGCCTGGGAGCAGTCCCAAGACGCCATTGGTGTCTTCTGTGACTTATCTAAGGCTTTTGATTGCGTCAGTCATATTAATTTGTTGAATAAGTTACGCTTTTACGGGATAAGAGATCATGCTCTTGACCTTATCTCGTCATATCTTTCCAATAGAACACAGCGAGTGGATATTAACAGAACACAGTCGTCCGGATCACCTGTTGCTATAGGTGTGCCGCAAGGTTCAATTTTAGGCCCGTTTTTATTTCTGGTCTATATAAATGATTTGCCCTGTATTGTGCAAGAGAGGCATAAAATAGTTCTATTCGCAGATGACACCTCACTCATTTTTAAAGTAGATAGGAAGAAAAATAACATAGATGAGGTTAACAATGTACTTTCTACAGTTGTTAACTGGTTTACAGCTAACAATCTACTTTTGAATTCTAAGAAAACTAAATGCATGAGGTTTTCACTCTCTAATGCACCACGTGTAGACGATATCCAGGTTAAATTAAAAAATGAAACGTTAGAATTTGAGGGGAAAACAATCTTCCTAGGCTTTACTCTAGACTCAAAACTGCGTTGGAACGAACATATCTCTTCCTTAGCAGGTAGACTTAGTTCTGCAGCATATGCAGTAAGGCGTATTAGGCAGCTCACTGACGTCGAGACGGCCAGGTTAGTCTATTATAGTTATTTCCATAGTGTCATGTCTTACGGAATTATACTTTGGGGGAGAGCAGCTGACATTCAAACCATCTTTGTGTTGCAAAAGCGGGCTGTACGTGCAATATATCAACTTGGGTCTCGGGTCTCCCTTAGAGAAAAATTCAAGGAGATAAACATTCTTACCGTTGCGTCACCATACATATTTGAAAATATCATGTATGCTCGTAAGAACTTGCACGACTTTAAGCATAACAGTGATGTTCACAATTTTAACACTAGGAATAAGGATAAACTTTTTGTTACTGGTTACCGTCTTCGTAAAGTGAGCTCTTCGTTTGTTGGGAACTGTATACGATTTTATAACAAATTGCCTTCTGATGTTGCTAATATGCCATTTAAAAAGTTCAAGTCGTTCATTAAGTGCCGCCTTTTAAAGAAGGCATATTATTCGGTGAATGACTTTTTAGATGATAAGAATCCTTTTAAGCCAACTGTTTAGGTTATTATTATTGACTAGTAACATGATATGTGTCTCGCTGGGCAAATATTAACTCTTTTTTTTTTCTTTCACTACCAAATTTGTCCAGCAGCTGGAGCATGTCATGCTCGCTTTAAGGTCCTTGCTTACAGCGGCGTCGTTGATCGGGTCGCCACCTTCCCTAAGAAATGGTTGAGGGAGGCGATGGCTGAGATACGCGTCACGCTCGTGAACGGGTGCTGTCTGTGGGGTCCGGTCTGTTCATGCTTGCAAGGACGTTTAAAAATAATCATTAGCTTTAAATATATTACTAAGTCAAACATTTTAAGCGAGAGACCTCATCATGTTCTTATTGACATGTATTAATGAACTCTTTTATACATGATGTATTTCATTATTTATTGACATTTTGAGACTGTCGACATCTATGGAATTTATATTTATTTGACAATGGAGGCCATCTCCATATTTTTTTTTTTTTTTTTTATGGACCCTTGGAGACTATACATCTCTAAGATCTTAGATTTAAGTTTAAGTTAGGGACTATACATCCCTTCAATGTAATTGTAGTACGTACCGATATGTATATTTTATACATGTAATGTAAATGTTATAACTGTGTAAATTTTGAAAAAAGGCCTTCTGCTTGAGTTTGTTGCGGCGCTTCTTCTCAAGCAATGGGTCTAGGAAGCGCTAGTAAATTCTTTTCTGACGTGTAAAAGTGCCCCTATGTGGCCAATTTGCTGAATAAATGATTGAATTGAATTGAATTGAATTGAATTGAATTGAATTGAATTGAATTGAGTCACGGATATTTTTACAGCTGATAGTACTCGGCTCTCGAAGTACATTTAAGTATGAAACATCATTGGTTTTGTTATGTTTTTTTGGAGAAATATAGGAAACAAATTTGCTACGTTAAAACACCCTGTTTAAGAACCTGCCGTTTTCCCGCCGATTTTTTTTTTTTTTTTTAATTATAGTTAAAAGTTAATTGTTTTAATGTAATTTATTATCTCTTAAAATATCCTTGACTAATTTGTTAGCACCTTGTATAGTATAGTAAAAAATAGGCATTTACGAATCTCAAATGCTAATTAATTACGAACTGGCTGTGCAGTGAAGCAGGGCAGGACCACAGCGACGATGGTCAATGCGGCCAGCACGGTGATAGTTCGTGTACCTATAGTCATCTTCGTGATTGCAAACGAAGTTCTTCCTGGAAAATAGAAAATATCAGCTAAGTATAATTATATCGGCATTATAGCCCGTAAGTATATGGTGAGATTAAAGGCCTTTAGTCAGTTTAAAATGCTCCATAAAATAGCCGGCCTATCGAGAGTGGCTCGTTCGTTTCGTTGGATTTGGACTCGAGACATATTTCTACCCTTTATGAATTGACCTCCCTAACGGGATACGAATCTTCTACTATCTAAAGTCCCGCGCCTTCATATTTCAAAACGCTTCAATTTATTTATTATTATTTAAAAAGCACCACCAACACTCTTAACGCATAGTTGATGGCTGTCTCAGCACGCACACATGTGTTGAGAGTGTTGGTGGTGCTTTTTAAATACATTGAAGCGTTTTGAAATGTGAAGGCGCGGGACTTTATATAGTAGAAGATCTCTACCATGGAACGAAAGGCGTTCAAATTAATATTGGATTTTATTGTGTAGGTAAATGAAAACACAATTTTGAGTTCCGAGAAAACTAACTGTAATAAGGGAAACCATAGAAATAAGCACGAGCTTTAACACAAATTGTAGAGTACGTAAGAGTAGAACTAAATCTAACACAACACAACGTCACAACCACGTGGAAACCAAAACAAAAGGTAATCTTATTGGAATTGTAAGCGTCGGCGCAAGCTCGGTTCACGGTTAGTCGCGGACTGTCGCGTCGGCGCCTCAGCTTCTACAAAAATGGCGGCCGCGCATGCGCGTTGCACGGCGCGCTCAACGAATCGCCGCCCCCCCTACCCCTCTTCCTCACCGGGGAGGTCCATGCTGAAATTTGAATATCGTTTCGGTAAACGGTGGGCGCGCGCGGGACGGCGGGAAGCAGTAGTATTTGCGACATACTCCCCCTCTAGTACAGGAGAACGACCTCGTTCCTGCACTAGCTCCTCCACCACCTGCTGTGGCCGTCCACGACCACGTTTGGGTATAACGGGGGCTGGAGACACCTCCTGCTCCAACAACCCTTCAACGTAAGGGGTCAAATCCTTGGTATGATACTTACCCAACATCTGGTCAGGTCTACCAACAGGTGAAATTGTGAAAGTAGTGGGACTCACTTTCTCCGTTATGACATAAGGCCCATCGCGTCTAGGAACAAACTTGGCACTTAAACCCTTAGAGGCATTACTTAACACATGGGTTTTTAGCAACACCTTATGTCCTATGTCATAAACTGGACTAGCGCGGCGAGCTTGATCCCCTACCTCTTTTGACCTGTCCTGCTGTTTTTCAACGCGCTCCCGTACAGCAGACAACGAACTTATGAACGAACGGAGGTACGGGGTTATCTGGGGAACAAAATTCTCTTTGTCTAATATGGTCCTCAGGTCATGGCGAACCTCTGTTGGGGACCTCATCTCTCTTGCAAACATCAGATATGCAGGAGTTGCACCAGTGGTACGACAAACAGCACTATTCATAGCATATCGAATGACGGCAAGTTTCTTAGGCCAAGACGAATGCTCATTTTGCACCAGCTGACCAAGCTGGGCCTTAAGATCCCGATTTTTCCGCTCAGCGGGGTTAGCCTCTGGGTGATAAAGGGGCGTAAAGCTTTGCTTTATTCCCAGTATATACATGCACTGTTGCATTACGGCGCCCACAAACTGAACGCCGTTATCCGAAATTACTCTCCGAGGTAAACCGTACCTTAAGAAATATTCCTCCACGAGCGTTCGTGCGCAGGCGTCGGCCGTAGCCTCTTGCAAAGGGTACAACTCCACCCATCGTGTTGCCGTATCCTCTACGAGAAGTATCCATCGTTCGCCACTATCCCCTTCAGGCAAAGGGCCAAATAAATCAACGGCCAGAACCTCATTGCGTTGGTTTAAAACAGGCGTCTGAAGCAAACCGGACGGCTTCACGTTAGCGGATTTGTACCGCTGACAATCTATACACGCCTTAACATAGTCAGTGACTATTCTTCTCATACCAGGAAAGTAATACAATTGTGCGATCTTGAGATAAGTTCGATCAACTCCAGGATGACCAGCCAAGGGCGAATTGTGGCATTCCTCTAAGACTGGCGTCCTGAGGCTGAAAGGCACCACGAGCTGGGGTGTCTCGCTATCCGAGTCTGGATTGTATCGATAGAGCACCCCCTGCTCCATTAAATAACCTCGCTCCATCCAACGACGAGCTGCAACCTCGTCGGTTCCTTCAATATCCTTTAGAATCTTTTCTACCTCCGGGTCACCAAGTTGTTCGCTTCTCAGCTCAGAGGGACTCTTCGAGGGCAAGTCGATAACTACCGAGCAGACACCACACGACTCACGGGAACTCTCAGAACAAACTGGTCTACTGAGTGTGTCAGCTACCACGTTTGCTCTTCCCGGAGTATACTGAAATTGTATATCAAAGGACTGTAGCTTCAACGCCCATCTTACCAAGCGGCCTGTAGGCGACTTGAGAGTCAATAACCAACGAAGCGGTTGGTGATCGCTCCCTATAATAACAGGATGTCCGTCCAAGTAGCACCTGAACCGCTCCACAGCCCACACAACCGCAAGAGCTTCCCGCTCGGTGGTACTGTAGTTCTTCTCGGCAGGTGTCAGTAAGCGGCTGGCATATTCTATGGGCCGTTCACTTTTATAATCATCGCCCTGCAACAATGCAGCGCCTAAGGCATAGTTGCTAGCGTCGGTCCTTAATATAAACGGCTTGTCGTAATCGGCCTGCACTAAAATGGGGCTTGAAGTTAATCTCCTTTTCAACTCCAGAAAAGCCTCCGATTGCTCCGAACCCCACGTCCAATTCTGACCTTTCTTCAGAAGGCAAGTCAGAGGCTGCGCCACCGCAGAAAATCCCGGTATAAATTTCCTGAACCAGGAACAGGTTTGTAAAAACGTTCGTAAGTGTCGCAAAGACGACGGGGCCTGCATGTCTAAGACAGCACTTACCTTTTCACAGTCGGGAGAGATGCCATCTTGCGAAATGACATGGCCCAGGTATTTGACCTCTGTACGTGCGAAGACACACTTTTCGCGATTGGCCCGTAGGCCAAAAACCCGCAGTCGGTCGAACACAGCCTGAAGATCCGCGACGTGCTGCTCAAAACCCTCAGAAATGACAAGCAAGTCGTCCTGATACGCCAACAGGGTTATATTCGCCAAAGACGAAGCCGAACGAAGCCGGTCAATAAGCCGTTGGAACGTGGATGGCGCGTTTTTCAGGCCAAACGGCATCCGCTTAAAACGAAAAGTGCCAAATGGGGACGTGAACGCCGTTTTGTCCATATCTTCAGGACTGACAGCCACCTGCCAAAACCCACTGCGCATATCCAGAGTACTCATGACGCAGTTTCTCTTTGTTGACTGAAGCAACTCATCTATCAACGGCATGGGATAGTGGTCCGGTTTGGTTACCTCATTGAGACGCCTGTAGTCAACGCAGAAGCGTACAGTGCCATTGGACTTCGGTACCAAGAGTGCTGGGGAACACCAAGCGGACTCACACTCCTCTATTATGCCATCTCGCAGCATTTTATCTATCTCCTGGCGCATGACGTCCTTCTTTGCGGGCGTCATGCGGTATGGCGGCACATACATGGGGGGGTGATTACCCGTATCTATCCGATGCTCCGCAAAAGGTGTAGGCGCTCCCCCTGGCTGAAAGATGTCAGCATTGTCCTTTAGAACCTGAGCTAACCTGTTACGTTCGTGCAGTGACAACTGGGTTCCTTCGTCAGTTCTGAGGACGTCAGCAGAGGCACATGACAATCCTGGTTTCTCCGCCTCAAAGTTCAATTTGAACTGGTCACACTCTTGATCAGCGAAACACCAAGACCCCCGAGAGAAATTTATGGCCACCTTGGCGGCCATTAAAAAATCGATGCCCAACAGAGTCTCATTTTCGTGCGCATCGGGAAGAATTAAAAACGGCGCTCGAATGACCCTTCCTTCCAAACGTACCTCTAGTGTCGTGATAAGGACGTCGATCTCACGCGGATGTCCGTCAGCAAGTCTGATAAGCCTTCGCGCGGGGCAAAGAACGTGGCCCTTACGGAGGAGGAGTTTGTATAAAGTATGACCGGCGATACAATGCTTAGCACCGGTATCTACAAGAGCCGTCCCCCGCGCACCCAATATCTCTATGCGAAAAACCGGGCGCAAAACACGTTCCACCGATCGACTCGAGCCTTCACCGACGTTACGCACGGCGTTAATACAATTAACAGTTTTACCAGACACATCTGCACAAGGGTGCCGACTCACACTTGACGATTCTTCATTGGACAACACGTCCGATGCAGAAAAAATATAAAAATCATCAGACATATCCTCTACTACCTGACGATCCACGTTATGACCAGCGTCATTGTTATTATTATTATTTACATTACACTTATTACTAACATTACACTTATTATTAACACGCACATTATTATTTACATTATACGCATGGTCACAACAAAAAGATGTAGGCATAGTGTCATTGTCAACATTTTGTACGAACGCGCTACTCGTGAGTCCGTTTACACCTTTAACGTTTACGACACGTCCAGATAATTCAGACGACGAAAACGTCTCACAAACCGCGACGTCGGCGGGTGTATCAACGCGCTTACAAGTGTTACAGCCATCACTTAAAGAACTAACATCCGGTCGAGATATATCCGTATTAACACTATAGAAACAGTCATTACAATTTTTACAATTATCGCGCGTAACGTTTATCGCACCACACTTGTAACAAGACACGGGATTATTGTTATTAAACGGTGCAGACTCACCCCTGTCCTCCAACTTACGGCACTGGTCGCGAAGATGACCGTAATGTCTGCAGTATGCGCAGAATGGTCGCGAACGCCCCGGTGTGGCACCGCCGCCGCTCGGCGTAGGTACCGGCGGCGAGCGGCCAGCTGACGGCGCGGCGGAGGGCGTTGACCCCGAGCGCGCGGCCGGTGTAGGCGCGTACTGCGAGTACCGCACGGCGGGCTTTGGCGGCGCACCGCTCGAAACACGCGATGTCGGCGTACTTATACTTGAATGAGTCGAAGGAGCGCGCGCCGGCGGCCCAGGCGGCGCGCTCATGTCCGTCACACGTCGAAACGCACCAACACTGCCATTCCGTCCTCTTTTTTCATTATGAAGATTATCTTCAATTTTGTGCGTTTTTGACAATAGTTCCCTGAAAGAACTGAACTCTTCCCTTCGGAGATGTTTCGTGATATAGTTGTTCAACAAGCTATAAATAATGTCGAGCTGCACTTTAATCGAGAGATCCCCCGGTGGAAGCCGGTTCAGAAGGGCCCGGCTCCTTGCAACAAATATATCCGTTCTCTCGCTCTCTCCTTGTTCCCTCGAGAACAACTCTCTATATATGCGTGATTCAGACCGACGATCACCGAAAGCGTCTCGTAAGTACTCCAACGTCTCACCCCACGACGCTACCTCCGTGCGCACGCTCTGCCACCAAGTCGCTGCTTCGTTGATTAAAAGCATCGACATGCCTTTCACGGCAATCTCGTCCGGGACGTTGGCTGCCTCCTTGTAGGATTCGACGGCGTCGATGAATATTTCGATGTTCTCTGACGGCTGTCCTGCAAATCTCGATGTGCATGTGGCGAATGTGCCGGTCGGCGGCGGAGCCTCGCCCGCTGGGGTACTCGGCGGCCCGTCGGGACGCTGGGCGGGGGAGGCTGGCGCTGTCGTGGACAGCTGCCCGAGCCGTTCAAAGACGCGGTCACACAACTCTGCCTGAGATTGCTGTATTGACGATAACAAGAACGCGAAATTCTCCTGGGACATCGATATGTCGTTATTGTCCGTCGCTGCTTCTTCGCCAAGGCTTTTCCGTTTACGCGGCATTTTGACTCAAATAGTTTATTATGTTAGAATATCACAATCACTGCAACTGTTTTACACGTAGGCAATCGGGCCTGCAGTTGGGACGCCACTTATTGTGTAGGTAAATGAAAACACAATTTTGAGTTCCGAGAAAACTAACTGTAATAAGGGAAACCATAGAAATAAGCACGAGCTTTAACACAAATTGTAGAGTACGTAAGAGTAGAACTAAATCTAACACAACACAACGTCACAACCACGTGGAAACCAAAACAAAAGGTAATCTTATTGGAATTGTAAGCGTCGGCGCAAGCTCGGTTCACGGTTAGTCGCGGACTGTCGCGTCGGCGCCTCAGCTTCTACAAAAATGGCGGCCGCGCATGCGCGTTGCACGGCGCGCTCAACGAATCGCCGCCCCCCCTACCCCTCTTCCTCACCGGGGAGGTCCATGCTGAAATTTGAATATCGTTTCGGTAAACGGTGGGCGCGCGCGGGACGGCGGGAAGCAGTAGTATTTGCGACAATTTAAATTACATAGAACCATATCTAATTTACTAATATAAAGTTTATAGCATGTTAGAAGTGAGTTATGTCTCGATAGACAAGTGACCCTAGTATTTTTATGGTTCCGTAGCCAAATGGCAAAAACGGAACCCTTATGGATTCGTCATATTTGTCTGTCCGTCCGTATGTTACAGCCACTTTTTTCCGAAACTATAAGAACTATACTGTTGAAACTTGGTAAGTAGATGTATTCTGTGAACCGCATTAAGATTTTCACACAAAAATAGAAAAAAAAAACAATAAATTTTGGGGGTTCCCCATACTTAGAACTGAAACTCAATTTTTTTTCATCATCAGGATAGGTCTTCAAAAATTATATTGAGGTTTCTAATATCATTTTTTTCTAAACAGAATAGTTTGCGCGAGAGACACTTCCAAAGTGGTAAAATGTGTGTCCCACCTCTGTAACTTTCTGAAATAAGAGAATGATAAAACTAAAAAAATATATATGATGTACATTACCATGCAAACTTCCACAGAAAATTGGTTTGAACGAGATCTAGTAAGTATTTTTTTTAATACGTCATAAATCGTAAACCGCAATTTACCTTACACTATTAATTAAAACATCGATCAAAGTTACAACAAACTACAAGAACTTTTATATTATGTTACTTGCTGCTACGAAACCCTTCATGGGCGCGTCCGACTCGCACTTGGCCGCTTTTTAGTTAAGTCACCTTGAATGTGATGCGTGTGTTCATTAACTTCTACCTGTCTCTGTGCTTCTGTCTTTATAGAGTGGGGGCTATCGCGTGTGAATTTGCCACTAGAGGCGCTAGTGTCGCGTGAGGTCAAATAACATTCACTTCTCTGGTTTTGGCGGGCTTCGTGACGTAAATGATAATTTCTTTAATTTACCTGTTGAAAAGTGATCTCCTTCGTGAAAATATCGCAAATATGGATTATTTGGCGATTAATGTGAACGCTTTGAAAAAAAAGAAAAAAAAACGAACAAAACGGAACTGCACAACATTGCGGCATAGCTAACTCGATATGATGATAGTTATGTATAATTAATAAACTTAATGAGATTCAAGATTTAAAACTTTGTTTCGGCGCCGATCTTATAAAGTCGCCTTTGACAGCTATGCCTCTGGGCCTTAGTCAACAGTGGCGCCAACTGGTGAGCAAAGAAACGATAGTCCCCATTGAGTTCATTCTATCACATTTACATAGACTTAGGTGAGGGCCCAAGGGGCACAGATCATAGATCAATGCCATATTGTACATGGGAGAGCACGATTTCTTTACAATATTATTTTTACCCGAATGTCAAGGAGGGGGGTAATGTTTTAGGAAACTTCAATTATTTAAGTATAAATAAAAAAATACACCCCCGCTTTAGGTGTAGGGAATTAGGGAAGGTACCCTAAAAAAATAATTATTTTCTAAATTTAATTTATCACTTTGCCGGCATGACTTGATGATGTCTAGGTATTTATGCCAAATTACAGCTTTCTAGAATAAGCGTCTCCGAGATATGCTGCGGATGGACAGACAGACATGGCACAACTACATAGGGTTCCTTGTGGACTAAGCAACTCTAAAAATTGGTTGTCTGTAAAGTCGCTTTACGGACGATAATTGTATACGTGATAACGTCACGTAACGCTACAACGCTACTATTGCGTCATGTCTTTCTTGAGTGCAGCCGGCGTTCATCAATTTACAAGACGTTAGGTATCACGTCAAAAATTGGTTGTCTGTAAAGTCGGTTAACGGACGATCATTAAATACGTGACTAGCCGTTTGCCCGCGACTTCATCCCGCGTATAGACTTAGAATTTGCGTACCCGATGATATACAATCTAGATGGTTATAGTTATAGTTATAGAAGCATTGAAATAAACCCGTTACACCTGTAACCCGTTAAAAACCCGTTCCCGTGGGAATATCAGGATAAAAAGTATCCTATGTTATTCCCAGGGTCTCAAACTATATCCGTACCAAATTTCATACAAATCGCTCCCGGTCGGAAGGACAAACAAACAAACACACTTTCACATGTATAATATTAGTACGAAGTATGGATACCGGCACGTAGGTACGCTGCGTAACGCTACAACGCAACGCTTCTATTGCGTCATGTTTTTTCGTAGGCGCAGCCGGCGTTCATCAATTTATAAGACGATATCACGTCAAAAAATAAGAATATTTCAGCAAACTATCGCGAGATTTATCATCGAAGAAAAGAGAATGATACCTATACTAAAATTGAAGTGAAAACATTGCACTTGTGTCAGTTAATAAGCAATTTAATTTTCTGGCCGCAACCCGCGTTCCTCAACTAACAGGTTTTGCGGATTTCCTAGTTGTCAAGTTGCGCTTGCGCACTTTTTATTGAAGTAAGATAACATCCCGAGGAGGGGACGTACTCTAAATCATTTCAACGTTAAGCCCAACTCTGAGACTCGTTTCTTTGGGTAGGTACCTACTTAACTTAGTAGGAGAGTAGAGTAATAACTTTTAGTGTCTTGTCTTGTTAACCAGGAAATGTCTTGTGAAATAGGCGATATTTAGATCTCCGTAACGTTACGGGACTCATTGCGTCACCGGCAGAGGCGGCCTTTGCGCTTGCGAGGCCCCGGGCGAATAGATCTTTGCGAGGCCCTAGTATAGGTGGCCTTACGCGAGGGGGGGGGGGGATGTTATTTTTTGTGTCATTGGATAAGTCCTTAAAAGAATATTCTGGGTTTGCGGAAACCGTTTTTCAATTTAGGGATGCGTTTGTGAAACAAGCTTTAAAGTGCTTATTTTTATTAGATAGATGGTATTCATGGTAGTAGTATACAATGTGTCCCTGGACAAAGTTCCAAGTCCCAAAACGAATAGGGATGAAACGAGATGATATTTTATCGATGAATAATAGTACATTATTGCAGAGGCCGCCAAGTAGCGCATTGCCGGACGAGTCAGTTAGAAGGCTGAGCGAAGCGAAGCCTTCTATTAGTACGAGTCCGGCAATCGCAATTGCGGCCGAGGTATATATAATGCTTTTCTCAAACAGCGAGGAAATACCCCAAGTAACACATTAGCGACATATAGAGCTTATTTTATAGCCTTAGGTGCTACAATAGCCACCATTAACTGTTACAGCGATACAAAAGGCTTAATAGAGTTTACTACCACTAAAGAGCGTAAAATGGGTCTATAAGAGAGTTATAATAAGCTTAAACTCGTATAACAGCGACTACAATCACTCTTGTGCAGGTTACGCAGTTAGTGCTATCGCTTTTAGCATGATATAACTCTTTAAGTTCTATAAAGGATATAATTTCGTGCTTTTAACCCTAACAGTGCTATAGTGGTGTCTACTAACTCCTTCAGGTCTATAACAGCGATAGAAGAGCGTCTGTTATCGCTATTATACAGCTGAAGCCTGCTGCCTTACAGGCTATAGTGATTATTACCACCCTAAGCTCTAAAGAAGAGCTTTAGTTGTAGAAGAGTGCTAGCGAACTCTTTTGGAGTTAAAAACACTTATATAGCGCTTAAAGTGATATAAAACTCAATTATATCACTTTGGGTGCTACAAGAGAGATTTCTGGAACTGTTGTAGAGCCATGAGTGAGTTATAGCGCCTTTGTGCAGGTATAGGAGTTAAAAGCCACTCATTTGGCGGCCCATACAGGTCCGCCATTTCTATTGAAGTAATAAATAAATAAAATAATCTACATTACACACAAAACATTACAAATGACCTATAGAATTGTTAAATGTTTAAGTATATAGCATAGACACGGAATGCCGATGTTCTTTTATAAAGAAAATGAATCATTAAACTTATTTTTATCGGATATTTACATATTTGTAACAATGCTCTACACCAATACATTTGTTATGATTCTGCAAAAAGCCACTAAAATGAAAGCCCTTTCAGAATTTGATAATAATATGTATAGTATTTCACAGTAAACTTACCTGCGCAATTGATTTCCTGTGGAATCACAAGCTCACTCACGAAATGTAAAGTACCTTAATTTAACTTCACTTTCAGCCATTAAATTATCACAAGACACTTTACAAATGCAACAAAACTATAAGCTGTCAAACTAAAATATTCTTCGATATAACCTTATGTATATATCGCCACTTTAAGAGTTTAAGGCGTTCATTTTGGAGTATTGTATCGCTTTCAGAGCTAGTAATCGCTGTTGTAGCGCCGTTGTAGAGCTTTAAGTGTTAGTAGTAGCTATTGTAGCGCCACTCTAGCACTAAGAGCGATAGTACCGCAACTCTGCCACTTTAAGCTTTAATTATGGAGTATTGTATCGCTTTAAGAGTTAGTGACCGCTTTTGTAGCGCCATTGTAGCGCTTTAAGTGTTAGTGGTTGCTATTGTAGCGCCGTTGTAGCACTTTAAGAGTTAGTGACCGCTTTTGTAGCGCCATTGTAGCGCTTGATAGTGGCCACTAACACTGTTATAGCGCTATTATAGCACTTAAGGCGCTAAAAAGTTATGCCAAAATGGCGCTATATCGGTGCTATATCGGCTTATAGCGCCGATATACCACCTATTCTAGCGCTCTTCTAACACTGTTAGAGTTAGTGACCGCCATAATACCACCCTTATAGCACTCAAAATTAACTCTTAGTGTTACTTGGGACGTAAGGTCAGTCGGGGCAAGTGCGCCAGGATGGGGGTAAGTGCGCCTAACATAAATATATCGAAGCCTATAAATATTACTCAACTAGTAGTTGGCTGTTTACAAGGCATAGGGGCGAAATAAATTTAGGCGCACTTACCCCACATCAGTATTTACTACTTTCCATGATCGTGGATGATTTGGCCATGGAAGTTGTACTTATTACCTCCATGGATTTGTCAGTTACGGGGCAAGTGCGCCAGGATGGGGTAAGTGCGCCTAACATAAATATATCGAAACCTATAAATATTACTCAACTAGTAGTTGGCTGTTTACAAGGCATAGGGGCGAAATAAATTTAGGCGCACTTACCCCACATCAGTAATTACTACTTCCATGATCGTGGATGATTTGGCCATGGAAGTTGTACTTATTACCTCCATGGATTTGTCAGTTTCTCTACAGAGGTGGGTGTCTCAAATAACAATAAGCGAATAAAAAAAAACACGCACACGACAATAATGTTTTTACTGGCCAAGGCCGGCAATGGACAGCCTCGCGTCTTCTTTTTTTGAAAGTAACACGAACATTTCCGAGCATGTTTGAGAAAAATAATTAAAAATAATCCGGTTTATTTTTTCATTAATTACCTTTATTTTGAGTGAATCGAGAAAAACGTATTTTTTTGTTTCAAACGTATTCGATTAAATGTAATAAAATAATACGTAGGTAAATTAAATAGTTAAAATAGAGTGAGAAATAAAAAAATAAAACAAAAAAAATCGCTGCCCAGAAGGCTGGCTGCAGTGCCACGTTAAATAGGTCGCTTTTTTTGATTAAGTTTTTTTCGCATTTTTTAAATTCAATAACATAAATAACGCTTTGTGATAAATCCCGCTGATTAAAGGAAGGACACCTAGGAAGGGAGATATCTTGCGTTTTTGTTATTTTAAAAATATTACAGGAACTTTTAATTTTTTGTTTTCATAACATCATCACATTTCATCCCTATTTCACATTTCAGCCGTCCAACTTTAAAAAAACCGGCCTTGATTATTTTCAATGACGTCATTTTTAAACCGTTTCACAGGATAAGCTCTTTTATATGATAGATTTCAAATACCATGGACTTCTTAATAATTTTCCTGTAATCTATAGGTCAATAATTACCCTCCGTATTTTTTTCAAAATTTTAGGTCCAGTAGTTTCGGAGATAAGGGGTTATTTTCTTAAATTACTCGGAAAGTACTGACCAAAAAAGAAATAAAAAAATATATTTGAGATCCTCATAAGAAGTACTTTCATTTGATACGATAGGGTCCTATGTTTACAATTCATTTATTTTCGTTACACGTCCGTCTTTGGGTCACAAACTTACAAATAAGTACCAAACTACAACTTAATCGGTCCAGCAGTTTCGGAGAAAATCGACTGTGACAGACAGACGGACAGACACACGAGTACGAACGCGTACGAACCCTAAAAAAGTACTCGGTGAAGTAAAAATGTTGTGCATTAAATACTAGGCAACTACGGAACCCTACATTGCGCGTGGCCCGACACGTACTTGGCTGTTTTGTTGTAATAATTCAGTCTTAACGACTTCAGAACAAATACTATAAGCGGTGAAATTTTTATAGAGATTTGTACTAAGCAATTCGCACAGATTACTAAATACTAAATTAGTATTTTTTTTTCAACTTGGGTTATCGTAAGCCTGCGCGAGGCCCCTACGAGCGCGAGGCCCCGGGCGGTTGCCCGCTTCGCCCCCCCCTAAGGCCGCCTCTGGTCACCGGTAGTAATATCCACCTCATGTAGACGATTTTCCCCATTGTTAGATACACTTACCTCTCCCGCACTGGCAGAAAGATAATGAAGATGATGATCTAATTGAAAATATTTACCACCTCGTTATGCACACGTGCTGCTTACTTAAACTTTTATATTAAACTCCATTTATTGTAATATAAGAAGCTTATGCTAAATAGAAAATGATTAAGTGCAGTTGCCTCAGAGCTTGATCCTACTTAATTCAAATAATAGATTCGCAACTATGCATGAGTAAATACTTGG
This sequence comes from Aethes cnicana, assembly GCA_963971205.1. Classification (NCBI taxonomy): domain Eukaryota; kingdom Metazoa; phylum Arthropoda; class Insecta; order Lepidoptera; family Tortricidae; genus Aethes; species Aethes cnicana. The sequence continues at coordinate 8,321,184 of OZ020274.1, read as the reverse complement.
CTACGTCGTTCGTTAAATACCTACTTATAAGCATTGTTACATTCATTTGGGAATTACTTTAATGAATTACGTAGATATAATATCCACCACTAAATACCTAATTAGTAGGTAGGTACCTAGCTATAATGATAATTATGAGAAAATCTGAATATCGAATTACCGGCAATGTGTCATCATTGTCATTTTAGGAGGTATGTACTTCCCTACCTATTCCCCTTGCCACCTAAAACGTTCAAGGTCCAAGGTCCTAAAACGTTGGATAACTCGGCCTAATTAATTACGTCATAGGCTAGAGATTTTAGCCTGAATATATGTATTATAGTCACTACACGACCGTCCGAGTAGGTAAATTCTGCACATCTGATAGGTAATGCACATCTGTATGGAATACTAAACTCACCTAGGTACCTACCCAACCCTTGTACCCTACTGTACCTACCTTTTAATATGAGTTCGAAATATAATTAACTCGATAGCTAATTATTTTATTAATGATGATATTAAGTAAATTGAACCTTTATTTTTAATAAAACTCTCACGACGAATTGCGTTTCAGAACGTATCGTTGTTTTTTTATAGTGACAGTGGCGTCATGCGTCGTTCGAATTTCAAAAACACTTTCCACGCTAGCGCATAAAAACAACTTTTGCGCTCGGATATCAAGCTGCAAAACGACCACTTTCGAGCCAGTGAGGTAAAAATGACATTACTTTCGTTTATCAATTAATACCAGCTGTCGTGAATCTATCTGTATCTAGCCACCACCACAACAGCCTATTACGGCCCACTGCTTGGCGCAGGCCTCCTCTCATCGCGAGAGGGGGTCTATATGGGCTAAAGTCCCCACGCGGGCCCAGTGCGGATTAGGGACTTCACATACATACTTGGATTACTTCGTAGATGCGTGCAGTTTCCTCACGATGTTTTCCCTCACCCAAAAACTCAAGTGGTAAATTCAAATTGTATTTCGCACATAAATAATTTCAGAGGTGCGAGCTGGATCGAACCCCCGATCCTCTGTATGAGGCGGTAGGTTAAACCACTAGGCTACCACGGCACGGCTTCTGTATCTAGCACGCACAATTAAAAGTTCCATCCCACATACCAACGACCAAACAACACGCAAATAGTGAAAGAAATTATTCACTACTTCTGGAGTGGAACCAAGTTTCATGATATAGAATAGTTTTTTATTTATTCTACTAGACATTCGCTGAAAACTTAGAAGATACACCATCACATAAGTTGCACATACACATTTGGAAGGCATTTTTAGAAGTCCTTTTTGGACACTGTTTACACATATATCTTCACACATATGTTAAGAACGGTATGAGTAATCACCAAACCCGGCACGTTTCACAATAAAACGAGCAGAAGGTTCACGAGTTGAGTCGCGTACCTATCGAAGGTCCGATGCACGGTCAGTGGTCCGCACCGGCGCCGCTCGCTGCGCTGCTTGCACTGCCGCCGCCGTCGCCGCTCGCGACCCGCCGCCACCATCGGGGCCAAGGCCGCCGCTGATTGCGAAGTCTTCGTTATGTCAGTTAGCGTTCCACTTACTTATGCAATGCTTATACCAATGCAGTTCGATGGGCTATTATCAACCAAATACATAATCATATTAATTTGCCAACCACTGCGTGACGCGATGTGTACATTCGACTACAAAACATGCATAGACTTCCTACGTACGTATCTGAATATCATTTTGTTCAAGTTAACTAAATAGTCATTTTATCATTAAACCAAAAGTAAATAAAACTTCGGTTTAGCTCTTTCACATTTCACATTCTGTCCCTATTTGTACCAGAACTTTCTCTTTTTGAACCATATGAAATTCATTGAATGTTTATGCATGTTGCAGATTTGGTACTGGGGTTATCGGACGATCATAGGCTGAATTAACAAACGAACTGATATATATGAAAACACATTCTTTATTAAGACCAAGTGCCTACTGATATGTCATACATACATAGATATTTAAATAGGAAAGTTTACAGACAGACTTATACAAGTTATTATCTAAAACTGAACAATACATTGCTTACAACTCCTATTGCTTACAGCAGTCTACATATACTCCAAACTATAGCTATTTCCAAAACTAAATATAACTAAGTACGGAGGTTTTCTATGCATTCATGCAACGAGATCTATTTCAACTCCCTTCTCATTAGAAGGGAATGTTTTTACTTTTTGCTTGTCTTTGGCATCGTAATTTTCGACAGAAATATAAATTTTCATTTTCGTAAAATCATTTTTAAAACTATCCAGTGGAATTTCAATCAATTGTTTGAAAAACAATTTTGATTTCCTTCGGTTCTCTTTAAATTAAATCCATTCGTAATTATATTACATTGTTTCGTTGTATCGATGATGATGATGATGTTGTATCGAAAATCTCCAAAGTGACAAAGATCAGGGACCTCATTCGGGCAGCAAAGGGATTTCATAGGACTTCTATAGGGAACGTCAAACGGTCACGAAGTTGGAACTAAACTTTAATTAGCGAGATTTAAGTGCCTTTTCATACGTCCAGGTTACCTTACGTACTTGGCCACAAACTTCGCCGCCGGTTACCCGGCACCGGCTACCCGGTAACGGGGCCGTATGAAAAGGCACTAAAGTTCAATGGGAGCGCCGTGACGTTTTGACGTTCCATAGGTAGGTTAGGCGGATTCCCCTATGAAATTCTATGCTTCCCGAATGAGGCGCCTGATCTTTGTCACTTTGGAGATTTTCGATACAACATCAGTTACTGTTCGTTCAAGTTTCATATTGAGTTTATAAATACTCAATTAACGAAGAAGAATTTTATGGTATACCGTATTGCGATAGAAGCGGAAGTAAGAAAAGGTCATATTAAAACGGGGCAAAGCAATACTGCGGTACATTCAACGCTTTTAATATTTTCCGAAATATAATAATAAATAAATTGTACATATACTCAATTCAGCAACTTGCCAGTGCCGAGCGTCAAGGATATGAGGTAAAACCAATGTTTTAAACACACTTCAGTGCAACCACTAACTAATGAATGGAAATTAAATCCAATCATGGACAGGTCATGTGTGATTAGGTACATCTCAACCTTACTGCTTGTTCGCATGACTGGTGGCGTTACCTTGGTCGTTCACTCGGTGACCAGTTCCATCTTGCGGTACTTCTTGCGGAGGTTGGAGACGGGGTCCTTGAAGAGCACGGGGTCGAGGCGTAGCACGGAGCGCCGCAGCGGCATGTAGCCCCAGGCCGCCGCGAACGTGTTGAGGCACGACTGCCGCTGCACGAAGTGCTCCGGGTCGCTCCACCCGGACCTGCCACCACCGCTCTATTAACATCTAGCTAGCTAACTAGCAAGGTGATCGTTTCTGCTAGAAACTCGATGGTAATGATGGTGTGTTAAACGAAGTATGTAAATTAAAATGAGCTTTCTTGTGTCTTACTAATTTTTATCAAAAGGCTAAACAAGTTTTTTTGTCACACATGGGAATAATACACAGGAACTAATCGTACATTTTGATTCAAGTGCGAAAAGATCGGCATATTAAAGGATATAGGACGTGACCTGTCTTCTAAATGTCATAAGTTGTTTTATTTATATGTAGATGAGTAATACGATTTTAGGTTCTATGCTAGTAAATTCTTTTCTGACGTGTGAATTTTATGGGGGTCTCCAGCTGTCATTTTCGGTTTAAAAATCTCTCCTACTATAAACACAAACTACGGTATCGAAATGTTTACTTTTTGAGCAACTGTATTAAAAATAAACATTCGTTCGAGACGCAGATCTATTTGAAGTTGAGCAGGATGTCCTCGCAGTTGCGGCGGACTATAATGACCGTGTCGTGTGTCACCTGTACCGCGGGTGCGGCGCGCGGTAGCGGCGGCGCTGCGCCAGCTTGAGCGGCGGGCGGCGCGCCAGGTGCGCCACGAGGCAGTTGAGCAGGATGTCCTCGCAGTTGCGGCGGACTATAATGACCGTGTCGTGTGTCACCTGTACCGCGGGTGCGGCGCGCGGTAGCGGCGGCGCTGCGCCAGCTTGAGCGGCGGGCGGCGCGCCAGGTGCGCCACGAGGCAGTTGAGCAGGGATGTCCTCGCAGTTGCGGCGGACTATAATGACCGTGTCGTGTGTCACCTGTACCGCGGGTGCGGCGCGCGGTAGCGGCGGCGCTGCGCCAGCTTGAGCGGCGGGCGGCGCGCCAGGTGCGCCACGAGGCAGTTGAGCAGGATGTCCTCGCAGTTGCGGCGGACTATAATGACCGTGTCGTGTGTCACCTGTACCGCGGGTGCGGCGCGCGGTAGCGGCGGCGCTGCGCCAGCTTGAGCGGCGGGCGGCGCGCCAGGTGCGCCACGAGGCAGTTGAGCAGGATGTCCTCGCAGTTGCGGCGGACTATAATGACCGTGTCGTGTGTCACCTGTACCGCGGGTGCGGCGCGCGGTAGCGGCGGCGCTGCGCCAGCTTGAGCGGCGGGCGGCGCGCCAGGTGCGCCACGAGGCAGTTGAGCAGGATGTCCTCGCAGTTGCGGCGGACTATAATGACCGTGTCGTGTGTCACCTGTACCGCGGGTGCGGCGCGCGGTAGCGGCGGCGCTGCGCCAGCTTGAGCGGCGGGCGGCGCGCCAGGTGCGCCACGAGGCAGTTGAGCAGGATGTCCTCGCAGTTGCGGCGGACTATAATGACCGTGTCGTGTGTCACCTGTACCGCGGGTGCGGCGCGCGGTAGCGGCGGCGCTGCGCCAGCTTGAGCGGCGGGCGGCGCGCCAGGTGCGCCACGAGGCAGTTGAGCAGGATGTCCTCGCAGTTGCGGCGGACTATAATGACCGTGTCGTGTGTCACCTGTACCGCGGGTGCGGCGCGCGGTAGCGGCGGCGCTGCGCCAGCTTGAGCGGCGGGCGGCGCGCCAGGTGCGCCACGAGGCAGTTGAGCAGGATGTCCTCGCAGTTGCGGCGGACTATAATGACCGTGTCGTGTGTCACCTGTACCGCGGGTGCGGCGCGCGGTAGCGGCGGCGCTGCGCCAGCTTGAGCGGCGGGCGGCGCGCCAGGTGCGCCACGAGGCAGTTGAGCAGGATGTCCTCGCAGTTGCGGCGGACTATAATGACCGTGTCGTGTGTCACCTGTACCGCGGGTGCGGCGCGCGGTAGCGGCGGCGCTGCGCCAGCTTGAGCGGCGGGCGGCGCGCCAGGTGCGCCACGAGGCAGTTGAGCAGGATGTCCTCGCAGTTGCGGCGGACTATAATGACCGTGTCGTGTGTCACCTGTACCGCGGGTGCGGCGCGCGGTAGCGGCGGCGCTGCGCCAGCTTGAGCGGCGGGCGGCGCGCCAGGTGCGCCACGAGGCAGTTGAGCAGGATGTCCTCGCAGTTGCGGCGGACTATAATGACCGTGTCGTGTGTCACCTGTACCGCGGGTGCGGCGCGCGGTAGCGGCGGC
>OZ020274.1:8288033-8315549 GCA_963971205.1 Aethes cnicana | reverse complement strand
GCCTCGTGGCGCACCTGGCGCGCCGCCCGCCGCTCAAGCTGGCGCAGCGCCGCCGCTACCGCGCGCCGCACCCGCGGTACAGGTGACACACGACACGGTCATTATAGTCCGCCGCAACTGCGAGGACATCCTGCTCAACTGCCTCGTGGCGCACCTGGCGCGCCGCCCGCCGCTCAAGCTGGCGCAGCGCCGCCGCTACCGCGCGCCGCACCCGCGGTACAGGTGACACACGACACGGTCATTATAGTCCGCCGCAACTGCGAGGACATCCTGCTCAACTGCCTCGTGGCGCACCTGGCGCGCCGCCCGCCGCTCAAGCTGGCGCAGCGCCGCCGCTACCGCGCGCCGCACCCGCGGTACAGGTGACACACGACACGGTCATTATAGTCCGCCGCAACTGCGAGGACATCCTGCTCAACTGCCTCGTGGCGCACCTGGCGCGCCGCCCGCCGCTCAAGCTGGCGCAGCGCCGCCGCTACCGCGCGCCGCACCCGCGGTACAGGTGACACACGGACACGGTCATTATAGTCCGCCGCAACTGCGAGGACATCCTGCTCAACTTCAAATAGATCTGCGTCTCGAACGAATGTTTATTTTTAATACAGTTGCTCAAAAAGTAAACATTTCGATACCGTAGTTTGTGTTTATAGTAGGAGAGATTTTTAAACCGAAAATGACAGCTGGAGACCCCCATAAAATTCACACGTCAGAAAAGAATTTACTAGCATAGAACCTAAAATCGTATTACTCATCTACATATAAATAAAACAACTTATGACATTTAGAAGACAGGTCACGTCCTATATCCTTTAATATGCCGATCTTTTCGCACTTGAATCAAAATGTACGATTAGTTCCTGTGTATTATTCCCATGTGTGACAAAAAAACTTGTTTAGCCTTTTGATAAAAATTAGTAAGACACAAGAAAGCTCATTTTAATTTACATACTTCGTTTAACACACCATCATTACCATCGAGTTTCTAGCAGAAACGATCACCTTGCTAGTTAGCTAGCTAGATGTTAATAGAGCGGTGGTGGCAGGTCCGGGTGGAGCGACCCGGAGCACTTCGTGCAGCGGCAGTCGTGCCTCAACACGTTCGCGGCGGCCTGGGGCTACATGCCGCTGCGGCGCTCCGTGCTACGCCTCGACCCCGTGCTCTTCAAGGACCCCGTCTCCAACCTCCGCAAGAAGTACCGCAAGATGGAACTGGTCACCGAGTGAACGACCAAGGTAACGCCACCAGTCATGCGCAAAGCTTCAGTAATTATAGACACACAAGCAGTAAGGTTGAGATGTACCTAATCACACATGACCTGTCCAAGATTGGATTTAATTTCCATTCATTCGTTAGTGGTTGCACTGAAGTGTGTTTAAAACATTGGTTTTACCTCTTATTCTTGACGCTCGCCACTGGCAAGTTGCTGAACTGAGTATATGTACAATTTATTTATTATTATATTTCGGAAAATATTAAAAGCGTTGAATGTACCGCAGTATTGCTTTGACCCGTTTTAATATGACCTTTTCTTACTTCCGCTTCTATCGCAATACGGTATACCATAAAATTCTTCTTCGTTAATTGAGTATTTATAAACTCAATATGAAACTTGAACGAACAGTAACTGATGTTGTATCGAAAATCTCCAAAGTGACAAAGATCAGGCGCCTCATTCGGGAAGCATAGAATTTCATAGGGGAATCCGCCTAACCTACCTATGGAACGTCAAAACGTCACGGCGCTCCCATTGAACTTTAGTGCCTTTTCATACGGCCCCGTTACCGGGTAGCCGGTGCCGGGTAACCGGCGGCGAAGTTTGTGGCCAAGTACGTAAGGTAACCTGGACGTATGAAAAGGCACTTAAGAGGATACATAAATAAAAAACCCATTTTTAGGTGCGTAGAACTCGTAAAGTACTCACGTTAGGAGTCTGATTTTCGGATATGTGTATATTGATTATATACTTGAAGGATTGATCAAGGCCAAAACATGACTGAGATAATTTTGTTCGATAGAAAAAAAATCACGAAGTCGCAGCTGCTATTATCTTAATGTGCTTGAAGCTTCTTAACGACAAAGAAAAGGACTTCGAGACTTTCTTAAAAACTAGACATCTATATTAACTAAAGACTGATCATACTAGATGTCAATATTTATATATATATCAATTACAATTAATTTAATTCGGCTTTGGCGCTTACGTTGTTTTATTTCGTCCGACGTGCGCGCTGCCATCTCTTTCTTTCGTGCAAGGTCCCTATATACGCATCACTCTACGCCAGTCGGCCAGAAACCTTCGCTGCAGTAGGACCTGTGCTCGACAATCCCAGCTCCGTATCGCGCTCGTATGTAATCAATATTTCGTGATTATAAAGAGAAGTAAGCATGGGAAAGTTTAAAAAGAAGACGGCAAAGTGCCGGTGGTATGAGAGAAAGCAAAATTAAGTTTCTTATTTATTTATACGATTTATTCGTGTAACCGCATTCAATATTGCTAATGGATTATGAACTGGAGAACTAGTCGTTTTAGTTAAAAATACTTACCTATCATTTATGGTTGACTTTGTGCGCGGCCTCGGTAGCCATGTAATTTCCTAATCAAGTAGGTATGAAATTTATGTATTTAGAAAGAAGCCAGCAATTGACAAGCTGGTATCTTTGGGACTCGCCTGTTTATCTCGACTTAGATCTGCCTTCTTTCCCCTGCATTACTCTAAACAGTAGTGAAAAGTCAGTACCTATACTTACCTATTCACAAAATAAAGTCGATGTGAGCATCTTTTACCTTCCTGAGTATAAAGATACGTGTAGGTACAATCTGTTGTACATTTGCTTGATAGCCCAAATACCTCTTATTTATTACCTATCCATGTGTAAAAATATTGCGGTTCCAATATTATTACATAGGTACATATGCCTATTGAGTAGATAGCCTCCTTTTGTGAAGTCGGTTAACTATTCTCATTTCAAAATCGTATTAATTAAAATAAAACAGATATTCAGATAGATATTTACCTAAAGTTTGGCCGCGTGAACGGTAAGGGGACGGACTCAGTTTTTATTTGCCTATTAAAATTCCCGGGATTTCCAGGATTTCTAAATTTAGTAACCAGGCCTCAAAAAAGCTTATTTTAGTATTTCTATAAATTTATTTATGACTAGCTCCTGCCCGCGACTTCGTCTGCGTGGAATGTAAAATTGCCGATAAGTTTTCTTTCCGACATCCGATTTTAATCAAACATAGCTTATATATTGCTCATGCTCTATCTACCCTTGAAAACTGCATTCAAATCGGTTCAGTAGTTTCGGACACAAAAGGACAGACAGAAAAGATTTCTAAAAATCGCTGTTTTGTGGTCTACCATACATCTTTAGACCCCCTGTTCCTTTTTTTGAACTTTTCTTTCTATCTACAGACACGCCGGGTTCTGCTCTTTTATTATAGTATATAGAAAGGGGAAGCTACGACGTAACACAGATGGCGGCCAGGAGGAAGCTACGACGTAACAAAGATGGCGGCCAGGATTTTTCTACTAGCGTTATTTCTCGGTAACTACTGGATCGATTGATTTTATCAAACAAAGTGTCAGAAAATGAAAATATGAAAGGTAATATAATATAAATTATTTTTTGTCTTATATTTGTTCACATCAAGTTAATAGAAAATGAAATATAATCTGATTCGCCTAAAGATTGACTGGTAAAGAATGCCTTGAAGCATTAAGTCCGCCTTTTGTACACTAAGTTTTCTGTGTGCAATAAAGTTTAAATAAATAAATATTTATGAAAATTAACATTTTTATGAAAATTTATTGTTTTCTTTCAAAGATAATAGGATTACCGAATTTTACCTATTATAAAAGTTGTAGAAAAATTCCTAGATTTTTAATGAATTTCAAATTATTACAACCGACCGACCTAAATTACCGAATAAACAGGTTTATACGATTTTAATGATTTCAAAGAAACGGTCAAGTGTGTGTCAAGAGCACAAAATGAGCTAGCTAGGGTTTCGAGTTTTTAACCTTCCAATTTACTTAGAACTCTGGATTCTCATGGATTGTTTTGTAGCAGAGACCAAGTTATGCTGGATTAGAAACCACTCTATCTATTAGTGAAAACTGCATTAAAATCCGTTCAGTGGTAATCAGTAATCAGTAATCATTTATTCCTTGGCAACCATGGTATTACATAGCTCTTAGAAAATAAGTAGTCAGTACAAACATGGACCCTATTTGGGTGCAGCAAGGTTTGATATTAAAACTAAGTTTAATATTAAATTTACATTAGAATAAATCATGCAATGACAATTTAACATTCATGATATAATTATTTTCCTAATAGTCTCACATGTCTCTTTATTTACTATTTAAATTATTTGACAATTAATTGAATTGAATTCTCACATGTCTCTTTATTTACTATTTAAATTATACTATTTAAGGTTTTTGACTTTATCGTGAACATCCAGACTGACAGACAGACGCGGCGGGGGACTTTGTTTTATAATATGTATAGTGTTAGTTACACCATTTATAACTGCAGAACGGCTGAACCGATTTCGATGATCTTTGATTTTTTAGATTTGTCTCCGTCCCGAATAGCCCTTGTAAATAATATATATATATGAAGAATAATAAAGAATAAGAGGAATACGTGTACGAAATTTCAAGTTTCTATCCTTAAGGGTTTGGCCTGTGCGTTGATACGTCAGTCAATCACCTTTGCCTATTATATACACAGATTATATATATGTAAATTGATTATTATCAATTATGACTTTAAGGAAACCCATTTGAAGCCAATCCAAAACAAAACTCAATTCATTTCATTCATCTAGAACCGAATGTAAAATTATATATAATTATTTGAACTCACTGACTGCTAATAAGCTCTTCCGGATTATTTCTCATTTTTGGTCCTGTTCTTGGATTGCTTCGTTATTTACCGGTCGATTGTAATCATTTGAAATTCATTAAAAATCTAAAAATGTTTGCTATAACTTTTATATTAGACTAAAATTTGATAATTCCGGTAGTTATCGAGTTATTTCTGCAAGAAAACAAGCAATTTTCATAAAAATGTTATTTTTCATAAATATTTCATTTTATATTAACTTTGCGTGACTAAATATAGACAAGAAACAATCTACATTATATTACCTTTCATATGACACCTTATTTGATAAAATCGGTCCAGTAGTTACCAAGAAATAATGCTAGTAGAAAAGGCCCAGCCGCCATCTTTGTTACGTCGTAGCTCCCCCTCTTACTCTTGGGGGGTGACAACTATTTTTTTGTATTCTAGAGAACATGCCCATTTAGGCCATATCGGTTGTACGTATGGCCGAGGTAGACCGTCCCACGGAATTCGTTATTTGAAGATTTTCATAATTCCTACACTAAAAATCCATACTACTATTATAAATGTGTTTGTTTGTTTGCTCTTCCTTCACGTCGCAACGAGTGGACCGATTTGGATGAAATTTGGTATGGAGATAGTTTGAGGCCCCGCAACATAAGATACTTTTTATTCCGATATTTCCACGGGAATGGGTTTTCCACGGGGCAAACCAATTTTTCAATACTTCTATAACTATAATTGTCTGTATGTGTAGTCTGTGTGTGTCATCGGGTACGCAAATTCTAAGTCTACGCGGGACGAAGTTCGCGGGTATCGGCTAGTAATTATAATAAATAAATGTATATACATACCTAAATAAGCTATTTCGAGGCCTGGTTACTAAATTTACGAATCCCGGAAATGCCGAGAATATTAATAGGCAAATAAAAACTGAGTCCGGCCCCATACCGTTCACGCGGTTAAACTTTGGGTAAATGTGTATCCGAATTTCTGATTCCTGTTAATTACAGAATATATTCAATATCTACCTGATTTTTTAAATGAATAAGATTTTGTAATGAGAATAATTAAATGACTTCAAAAAAGGAGGTTATCTACTCAATACGCATATGTACCTTTGTAATAATATTGGAACTGCAATATTTTCACATATGAATAGGTAATAAAATAATAGGTATGTATTTGGGCTATCAAGCAAATGTACAAAACATTGTACCTACGTGTATCTTTATAATCACGAAGGTAATTGAGATGCTCACATCAACTTTATTTTGTGACTATGTTAGTATAGGTGTGTGAAGTCCCCAATCCGCACTGGGCCCGCGTGGGGACTATAGCCTAAACCCTCTCGTGATCAAATAGGCAGTAGTAGTAGTAGTAGTAGTATAGGTACTGGCCATGCCGATTTAGGCAGTACCGGTTGTACGTATGGCCTAGAGAGATAGGTCACACGGAATTAGTTATTTGAAGACTTTTTCATAATTGGGTCCTACACTTAAAATACTTAAACATGTTTAGTTCATAACTATGACTGTATACCTACCAAGGCATACACTAAATTTCGAAATTCCGGGATTCCCGGGACTTTTTATAGGAACATTAAATTGAGTCCGGCCCCATACCGTTCACGCGGTCAAACTCTGGGTAAATGTGTATCCGAATTTCCGATCCCTGTTAATCACAGATATTAAATTTAAATTAATGAATTAATTTTATATCCCACTAAAATGAAAAAAATAAAATATTCGCTTCTAATGTTTGTGTAGGTATATATAAATTTGTTATTTGTTTCGTACTTTGTATTGAATCCGAAAGTAATGACTTCGATATTTAAATCTACTTTATTTACCAAACTAGCGCAAAATCAGAATTAGTGTAGGTGTTTTGAATTTCGCGGGTACACTCGGGGGGAGCACGCCCCGCGCGGGACGCGCGCGACTAAGCCACGCCTCCATAGCTTCAACTATTTTTCAACATAGGCCCTTAAATCTCGCTAATTAAAGTTTAGTTCCAACTTCGTGACCGTTTGACGTTCCCTATAGAAGTCCTATGAAATCCCTTTGCTGCCCGAATGAGGTCCCTGATCTTTGTCACTTTGGAGATTTTCGATACAACATCATCATCATCATCGATACAACGAAACAATGTAATATAATTACGAATGGATTTAATTTAAAGAGAACCGAAGGAAATCAAAATTGTTTTTCAAACAATTGATTGAAATTCCACTGGATAGTTTTAAAAATGATTTTACGAAAATGAAAATTAATATTTCTGTCGAAAATTACGATGCCAAAGACAAGCAAAAAGTAAAAACATTCCCTTCTAATGAGAAGGGAGTTGAAATAGATCTCGTTGCATGAATGAATAGAAAACCTCCGTACTTAGTTATATTTAGTTTTGGAAATAGCTATAGTTTGGAGTATATGTAGACTGCTGTAAGCAATAGGAGTTGTAAGCAATGTATTGTTCAGTTTTAGATAATAACTTGTATAAGTCTGTCTGTAAACTTTCCTATTTAAATATCTATGTATGTATGACATATCAGTAGGCACTTGGTCTTAATAAAGAATGTGTTTTCATATATATCAGTTCGTTTGTTAATTCAGCCTATGATCGTCCGATAACCCCAGTACCAAATCTGCAACATGCATAAACATTCAATGAATTTCATATGGTTCAAAAAGAGAAAGTTCTGGTACAAATAGGGACAGAATGTGAAATGTGAAAGAGCTAAACCGAAGTTTTATTTACTTTTGGTTTAATGATAAAATGACTATTTAGTTAACTTGAACAAAATAATATTCAGATACGTGCGTAGGAAGTCTATGCATGTTTTGTAGTCGAATGTACACATCGCGTCACGCAGGGGTTGGCAAATTAATATGATTATGTATTTGGTTGATAATAGCCCATCGAACTGCATTGGTATAAGCATTGCATAAGTAAGTGGAACGCTAACTGACATAACGAAGACTTCGCAATCAGCGGCGGCCTTGGCCCCGATGGTGGCGGCGGGTCGCGAGCGGCGACGGCGGCGGCAGTGCAAGCAGCGCAGCGAGCGGCGCCGGTGCGGACCACCGACCGTGCATCGGACCTTCGATAGGTACGCGACTCAACTCGTGAACCTTCTGCTCGTTTTATTGTGAAACGTGCCGGGTTTGGTGATTACTCATACCGTTCTTAACATATGTGTGAAGATATATGTGTAAACAGTGTCCAAAAAGGACTTCTAAAAATGCCTTCCAAATGTGTATGTGCAACTTATGTGATGGTGTATCTTCTAAGTTTTCAGCGAATGTCTAGTAGAATAAATAAAAAACTATTCTATATCATGAAACTTGGTTCCACTCCAGAAGTAGTGAATAATTTCTTTCACTATTTGCGTGTTGTTTGGTCGTTGGTATGTGGGATGGAACTTTTAATTGTGCGTGCTAGATACAGAAGCCGTGCCGTGGTAGCCTAGTGGTTTAACCTACCGCCTCATACAGAGGATCGGGGGTTCGATCCAGCTCGCACCTCTGAAATTATTTATGTGCGAAATACAATTTGAATTTACCACTTGAGTTTTTGGGTGAAGGAAAACATCGTGAGGAAACTGCACGCATCTACGAAGTAATCCAAGTATGTATGTGAAGTCCCTAATCCGCACTGGGCCCGCGTGGGGACTTTAGCCCATATAGACCCCCTCTCGCGATGAGAGGAGGCCTGCGCCAAGCAGTGGGCCGTAATAGGCTGTTGTGGTGGTGGCTAGATACAGATAGATTCACGACAGCTGGTATTAATTGATAAACGAAAGTAATGTCATTTTCACCTCACTGGCTCGAAAGTGGTCGTTTTGCAGCTTGATATCCGAGCGCAAAAGTTGTTTTTATGCGCTAGCGTGGAAAGTGTTTTTGAAATTCGAACGACGCATGACGCCACTGTCACAATAAAAAAACAACGATACGTTCTGAAACGCAATTCGTCGTGAGAGTTTTATTAAAAATAAAGGTTCAATTTACTTAATATCATTATTAATAAAATAATTAGCTATCGAGTTAATTATATTTCGAACTCATATTAAAAGGTAGGTACAGTAGGGTACAAGGGTTGGGTAGGTACCTAGGTGAGTTTAGTATTCCATACAGATGTGCATTACCTATCAGATGTGCAGAATTTACCTACTCGGACGGTCGTGTAGTGACTATAATACATATATTCAGGCTAAAATCTCTAGCCTATGACGTAATTAATTAGGCCGAGTTATCCAACGTTTTAGGACCTTGGACCTTGAACGTTTTAGGTGGCAAGGGGAATAGGTAGGGAAGTACATACCTCCTAAAATGACAATGATGACACATTGCCGGTAATTCGATATTCAGATTTTCTCATAATTATCATTATAGCTAGGTACCTACTAATTAGGTATTTAGTGGTGGATATTATATCTACGTAATTCATTAAAGTAATTCCCAAATGAATGTAACAATGCTTATAAGTAGGTATTTAACGAACGACGTAGCCAAGTATTTACTCATGCATAGTTGCGAATCTATTATTTGAATTAAGTAGGATAAAGCTCTGAGGCAACTGCACTTAATCATTTTCTATTTAGCATAAGCTTCTTATATTACAATAAATGGAGTTTAATATAAAAGTTTAAGTAAGCAGCACGTGTGCATAACGAGGTGGTAAATATTTTCAATTAGATCATCATCTTCATTATCTTTCTGCCAGTGCGGGAGAGGTAAGTGTATCTAACAATGGGGAAAATCGTCTACATGAGGTGGATATTACTACCGGTGACGCAATGAGTCCCGTAACGTTACGGAGATCTAAATATCGCCTATTTCACAAGACATTTCCTGGTTAACAAGACAAGACACTAAAAGTTATTACTCTACTCTCCTACTAAGTTAAGTAGGTACCTACCCAAAGAAACGAGTCTCAGAGTTGGGCTTAACGTTGAAATGATTTAGAGTACGTCCCCTCCTCGGGATGTTATCTTACTTCAATAAAAAGTGCGCAAGCGCAACTTGACAACTAGGAAATCCGCAAAACCTGTTAGTTGAGGAACGCGGGTTGCGGCCAGAAAATTAAATTGCTTATTAACTGACACAAGTGCAATGTTTTCACTTCAATTTTAGTATAGGTATCATTCTCTTTTCTTCGATGATAAATCTCGCGATAGTTTGCTGAAATATTCTTATTTTTTGACGTGATATCGTCTTATAAATTGATGAACGCCGGCTGCGCCTACGAAAAAACATGACGCAATAGAAGCGTTGCGTTGTAGCGTTACGCAGCGTACCTACGTGCCGGTATCCATACTTCGTACTAATATTATACATGTGAAAGTGTGTTTGTTTGTTTGTCCTTCCGACCGGGAGCGATTTGTATGAAATTTGGTACGGATATAGTTTGAGACCCTGGGAATAACATAGGATACTTTTTATCCTGATATTCCCACGGGAACGGGTTTATTTCAATGCTTCTATAACTATAACTATAACCATCTAGATTGTATATCATCGGGTACGCAAATTCTAAGTCTATACGCGGGATGAAGTCGCGGGCAAACGGCTAGTCACGTATTTAATGATCGTCCGTTAACCGACTTTACAGACAACCAATTTTTGACGTGATACCTAACGTCTTGTAAATTGATGAACGCCGGCTGCACTCAAGAAAGACATGACGCAATTGTAGCGTTGTAGCGTTACGTGACGTTATCACGTATACAATTATCGTCCGTAAAGCGACTTTACAGACAACCAATTTTTAGAGTTGCTTAGTCCACAAGGAACCCTATGTAGTTGTGCCATGTCTGTCTGTCCATCCGCAGCATATCTCGCGAGACGCTTATTCTAGAAAGCTGTAATTTGGCATAAATACCTAGACATCATCAAGTCATGCCGCCAAAGTGATAAATTAAATTTAGAAAATAATTATTTTTTTAGGGTACCTTCCCTAATTCCCTACACCTAAAGCGGGGGTGTATTTTTTTATTTATACTTAAATAATTGAAGTTTCCTAAAAACATTACCCTCCTTGACATTCGGGTAAAAATAATATTGTAAAGAAATCGTGCTCTCCCATGTACAATATGGCATTGATCTATGATCTGTGCCCCTTGGGCCCTCACCTAAGTCTATGTAAATGTGATAGAATGAACTCAATGGGGACTATCGTTTCTTTGCTCACCAGTTGGCGCCACTGTTGACTAAGGCCCAGAGGCATAGCTGTCAAAGGCGACTTTATAAGATCGGCGCCGAAACAAAGTTTTAAATCTTGAATCTCATTAAGTTTATTAATTATACATAACTATCATCATATCGAGTTAGCTATGCCGCAATGTTGTGCAGTTCCGTTTTGTTCGTTTTTTTTTCTTTTTTTTTCAAAGCGTTCACATTGATCGCCAAATAATCCATATTTATTTGCGATATTTTCACGAAGGAGTTCACTTTTCAACAGGTAAATTAAAGAAATTATCATTTACGTCACGAAGCCCGCCAAAACCAGTGAGAAGTGAATGTTATTTGACCTCACGCGACACTAGCGCCTCTAGTGGCAAATTCACACGCGATAGCCCCCATTCTATAAAGACAGAAGCACAGAGACAGGTAGAAGTTAATGAACACACGCATCACATTCAAGGTGACTTAACTAAAAAGCGGCCAAGTGCGAGTCGGACGCGCCCATGAAGGGTTTCGTAGCAGCAAGTAACATAATATAAAAGTTCTTGTAGTTTGTTGTAACTTTGATCGATGTTTTAATTAATAGTGTAAGGTAAATTGCGGTTTACGATTTATGACGTATTAAAAAAAATACTTACTAGATCTCGTTCAAACCAATTTTCTGTGGAAGTTTGCATGGTAATGTACATCATATATATTTTTTTAGTTTTATCATTCTCTTATTTCAGAAAGTTACAGAGGTGGGACACACATTTTACCACTTTGGAAGTGTCTCTCGCGCAAACTATTCTGTTTAGAAAAAAATGATATTAGAAACCTCAATATAATTTTTGAAGACCTATCCTGATGATGAAAAAAAATTGAGTTTCAGTTCTAAGTATGGGGAACCCCCAAAATTTATTGTTTTTTTTTTTTCTATTTTTGTGTGAAAATCTTAATGCGGTTCACAGAATACATCTACTTACCAAGTTTCAACAGTATAGTTCTTATAGTTTCGGAAAAAAGTGGCTGTAACATACGGACGGACAGACAGATATGACGAATCCATAAGGGTTCCGTTTTTGCCATTTGGCTACGGAACCATAAAAATACTAGGGTCACTTGTCTATCGAGACATAACTCACTTCTAACATGCTATAAACTTTATATTAGTAAATTAGATATGGTTCTATGTAATTTAAATCCAATATTAATTTGAATGCCTTTCGTTCCATAGTAGAGATCTTCTACTATATAAAGTCCCGCGCCTTCACATTTCAAAACGCTTCAATGTATTTAAAAAGCACCACCAACACTCTCAACACCATGTGTGCGTGCTGAGACAGCCATCAACTATGCGTTAAGAGTGTTGGTGGTGCTTTTTAAATAATAATAAATAAATTGAAGCGTTTTGAAATATGAAGGCGCGGGACTTTAGATAGTAGAAGATTCGTATCCCGTTAGGGAGGTCAATTCATAAAGGGTAGAAATATGTCTCGAGTCCAAATCCAACGAAACGAACGAGCCACTCTCGATAGGCCGGCTATTTTATGGAGCATTTTAAACTGACTAAAGGCCTTTAATCTCACCATACTTACGGGCTATAATGCCGATATAATTATACTTAGCTGATATTTTCTATTTTCCAGGAAGAACTTCGTTTGCAATCACGAAGATGACTATAGGTACACGAACTATCACCGTGCTGGCCGCATTGACCATCGTCGCTGTGGTCCTGCCGTGCTTCACTGCACAGCCAGTTCGTAATTAATTAGCATTTGAGATTCTTAAATGCCTATTTTTTACTATACTATACAAGGTGCTAACAAATTAGTCAAGGATATTTTAAGAGATAATAAATTACATTAAAACAATTAACTTTTAACTATAATTTAAAAAAAAAAAAAAATCGGCGGGAAAACGGCAGGTTCTTAAACAGGGTGTTTTAACGTAGCAAATTTGTTTCCTATTTTTCTCCAAAAAAACATAACAAAACCAATGATGTTTCATACTTAAATGTACTTCGAGAGCCGAGTACTATCAGCTGTAAAAATATCCGTGACTAATTTGTTAGCACCTTATATACGAGTAAATGTTGGCATCGGTAGTAAGTAAGGTCTATGTGCGCATATGTTTGGAATTGGAACATCTAACGCAGCACCTTTAAGAGGATTTATTCCGGAAGTTGGCAACGTTGCAAATAGCTGTCAAATATTTCGCTGTTTTCGTTAATTTCTGAATATTACTGAATGAAAACATGAATAATCGCTCTATGATTGAATAAAGCATTAAGTACACTGATTTGACCCTCTGGCTCAGAATCTGGATTTGAGAAGCTAAGTCCATGATTACCTACCTACACATAATAATCGGTAACGGTATTTTACTTCCAGCCAACTGCGGAAGAATCAATAGGAAAGGACCGCAACGTGAGACAAACAGTTGCTCGAGCGGGAAAACGAGTGACGCGGACACCTAAATGGGGTTTTTTCGGGACCATTTTCCATTTAATATTAGAGGTAGATCCTTTTCATAACTATACCTATCTACTTCACATAATTACATTATTCATATGTCGCGTTTACATAACTTTTTTTGGTTTTTATTACAGCAAGTTAACGACACAAAAAGTGCGTACAACCAAATATCCGACTTGGTGAATGGCCAGTTTACTGATGATGAGGTTGGTATTCAATAAGGGCCATCGTATTCTTGCCCAGCAGTTGGCTGGCGCTACTGCCGTGTGAGGTGTCGGCTGTCAATCTCAAAGATTGTGATTTACATAAAATAGTGTCAATGTCACTGTGACTGTGACGTTTGACGTTTCGAAGACCTCAGTGTTGTTAATGTAGCGGATAATCTGGAACACAATGCGAAAGTTGGCAACACTGCGCCTCACGCGATTCAAGCGCCTCAGAAGCGAAGTCATTCGGCGGTGGTTACATATCTTTGTATGGGTACCCAAACCGCAACAGCCTATTCTATTTAAGACCCACTTTAGGGCACATGCCTCTCATCACAGGAGGGTATGGGATATAGGTCCCCATGTGAGCCCAGTGCGAAATGCTATTAACAACCACGTCCACAACAGCACAGATGAATAAATAGTTAACAACAGTCTATTTACGTCCCGCAGCTGGACACAGGCGAGATTAGAGCGGGTTGGGGAGTGGATTTCATACACATCCTCGAATTGCTTCGCAGATGCGTGCAGGTTCCCTCATAATGTTTTCCTTTATCGAAAAGCTGTTGTACATTCAAATTGAATTTCGCACATAAGTAAACTATTATAACGGAAATGGTTTTGTGATCGGAATTTATAAACTTACTAGCTGTTTGCTCGCGACTGCATCCCGCGTAGACTTAAATAGGCAATATGCGTCTGATTCAAATAAGGGTGTAATAATTTTCTTTTGCCATCTTTGTTGCCTATAAATTACTTCTGCATTTTTCACTTTTTAACCGACTTCAAAAAAAGGAGGTGGTTCTCAATTCGTCGGTTTTTTTTTATTCCGTCGTTTTTGAGAAAATAATTATTAAAAAGTGCAAACAATGCGTGCGGGAATCAAAGCTCTCAAAACGTAATTCTGCTTGTTTACTATTATATCTGACGTCACACATATAGTATAATGTTACCAGATGATTAAATTTTTAACCTAAACCTTTTTCCAAATTCCTTAAACTAAATTAGACGCAACACTGGCCAACTCGCGTGCTTACCTACATATGCTCTACACATGAATACGACTCTATGGTAAGAGGAACTCATCATAGGTGATACTTCTTTTCCGTCAAATCGAATTGAACTTGGTTTAACGAAGCGATGAAAGAGTCAGGGAGAGTTACATGTCATTTATGATGAGTCCCCGATGCCAACGTTCTATTGTGAAGTTCCTCGGGCATACGCTTGCGTAATCTGTGCTGTATGACGAAGTTGACAAGCTGTAAGTTGACACAGGCCCTGGTAACACTGGATATCACAGCGCGCCATATGGCCGCGTTTAAATTAATGATACTTTAACGATACTTTTAATATTTTTTTATAATTATTTAAATGTAGTTTTTATGGCGAGTGATATTTTTTTACTATTATAGTTATATAGACATAAACTATTATATAAATATTGAAAAAAAGAACATGCATATTGCCTATTTGCGTACCCGATGATAAAGGTAGTTAATATTTATGGAAGTATTGATAAACCCTGTTCCCGTGGACATACCGGGATAAAAACTATCCTATGATATTCACAGGGTCTCAAAATATCTCCATACCGAATTTCATTCAAATCGGTCCAGTCGTTGCGACGTGAAGGAAGGACAAACAAACAAACACACCTTCACATTTATCTTCTAATATATATTTTATTTATTTATTATAGCCATACATACAATAAATTAAAATGTCTAAAGATTTTTTTTTATTACAAATGTCAGTCTTATGGTTACAACAATACTTAGTAGGTAAAATTGATTAATTACGAGTATAATCCATATTAATATTATAAATGCGAAAGTCACTCTGTCTGTCTGTCTGTTACCTCTTCACGCTTCAACCGCTGGACCGATTGAGATGAAATTTGGCATGGAGATAGTCGGGGTCCCGGGAATGGACATAGGCTACTTTTTATCCCGGAAAAAGGCATAGTTCCCGCGAGAACGCGATAACTGAATTCCACGCGGGCGAAGTCGCGGGCAAAAGCTAGTATTCGATATTCTCGTGTCACAGTGTTTATAACCAAACTCCTCCGAAACGGCTCAACTGATTCTTATGAAATTTGGTGTAGTAGGTCCGAGAATAGGACGTAAGCTATTTTTCATACCTAAAAAAAATTACAAGGCGGTACGAAATCCGCGGGGTCAGCTAGTAATATTATAGTATGAATTATATTGATATTACACTTTATATCTGCTCCGATTTTAACCAACATAATGTGTCTTGATGAAAATAAAAATCCCAGGCTGTAACACCCGCACCTTCCGATCCGGCGGATAATGGGACGACGCCGACTCCAAAAATATCTCGAGCCGAGTTCCTCAGAATCCTGGACCGTAATTTGAAAGGACTAGCCCGCCTTCGCAACTTGGAGTGGCGAGAAGCTAACAAGGTATGTCTGGGAAGCTAAATTGTGGCACTTTCCGGTACAATCATAAAACAAATTACAATTGTTTTATAGTATCCTTCCTAATGAACTATGTATAACCAACTGCCAATAAATATATATTTAACGAACCACCAGCGCCCAGCGGGCTCATTGTGGAAGCCACTTGCTTTTGCCATCCCCAAGCCAACCGGCCGGTAGGTATTTTTTCTGGGGCTCTATTCGAAGTTTTAAATAGGGAAAGAGTCATTCACAATCCCTGCTCTTACGCGTCACGGTGTGCTAAATTGAACTTTAAATCTAGCTGCTTAAAGTGCGCCGCGACGCGTGAGCGTAGGAATTGTGAATGTTTCTTTCCCTATTTAAACGAATAGAGCCCCTGTACGAAAATGAATCTTTTGTGCGCCACTTTTTTTACTGACAGTCCAAACTAACCACTTCATGGTAAAGTTGATAAGTGGCGTAGTAAGTATATGAGGTTCATTTTCGTACAGAAAGAGTACCTTTTATCTTGGGTTCGCGAACCAAGTGACATTTCACAATGAGCCTGCAGGTGCCGTTTACCTAAAGGGCCCTACTCATGGCCCTGCATGCAGGGCCACTGCCAAATCGTGCCGTGTGTAGGCTTGCAGGGCTGACATGCGGCAAGGTGAGCAATTAAAATGTCGGCCCTGCAACCCTACACACGGCACGATTTGGCAGTGGCCCTACATGCAGGGCCGTGAGTAGGGCCCTTAATGTAAATGTGAGTATGTGACCACACAGCTTTTCAACTCGCGAGTCGCTCTTATATCCTACAAGACGAACTTGCAACTGGTGTGCAGTGTGCAACAACAAACATTTTATTATTTTTTCAGGACACGAAAGCGAACCTTCAGAGGTACAAAGAAGAAATATTTGGAGGAAAAAAACCGCGTAAAAGAAGATAAGTTCATGTTTATTTAAAGAAATAATATAATAAATATGTATTTAAAACAATTTTTTTTATTTTTTAAATCATTGTTTTTCCAATATTTTATTCCCACTTGGGATGTACGTACATATATACTTTATTGCTTTACATATAGGTAATCTATACGAAAAGTGCCCGATCAAAATCGATCAACGCACAGCCGAAACTACTGGTCCTAGAAAGCTGAGATTTGGCATGCAGGCCATGTAGTAAGGCATTTGGGAATGTAAACGCAGAGAGAGGAATTCCCGAAATTCCTACAGGAACGACTTCCAGCGACATCACCAGGTACCTCTGCCTGGTGATGTCGCTGGAAGTCGTTCCTGTATGTATATGATATAATAACTTTCTAAAATAGGGAGGAGGACCTCCTCCTCCCTATTTAGCAAGATATTATTAGCAAGTTATTATTTAATCTTTTCAACGCCAGCGAGTCTAACGACACATACTTATATCGACACCACGGGTCTGCGCTAACGACCAATATATGCGTCATGGTCATAAGGAGGTTAAATACTTAATATTAGGTCCTTACATATGAAATTGGCGTTTCATATGGCAGAAATGAAAACGATTTTTTTTTATGAAACTATTTTTTTATTTAGTCAAAGTATGTACCATGGCTATCTATGCACTTTTGCCATCTCGAAGGTAGTTCATTGATTCCTTTACTAAAAAAAGTGTGTGAGCGAGAATCAATAAAATCTTTGAAGGCCGTTTGGACAGCCTCGTGAGAATTGAATTTTTTTCCTTGCATGAAGTTGTCCAAATTCCGAAAAAAATGGTAATCAGTTGGAGCAAGGTCCGGGGAGTATGGTGGGTGTCGAAGACATTCCAGTCGCAGCTCCCGTAGTTTTGCGGCCGTCAAACGTGCCGTATGTGGTCGAGCGTTGTCCTGAAGCAGCAGTGGGCTAGATCGATTGACCAGTCTGGGTTGTTTAATGGCTAGCTTTTCCATCATCGTTTGCAATTGTTGACAATACACATCAGCCGTGATTGTTTGCCCAGATCTTAAGAAACTGTAATGGATGACACCGGCACTAGTCCACCAGACACTTACCAGTACCTTTTTCTGAGTCAACTTTCGTTTCGGGCAGAATTTGGCTGGTTCACCTGGGTTCAACCATTGTGAAGAACGTTTCCGGTTGTCGTACAAGATCCATTTTTCATCACAAGTAACGATACGATTCAAAATGCCTTCATTATTGTGCCGGTTGAGAAGTGAAACGCAACACTCGACGCGTGTTTCTTTGTTTGCGTCGCTCAATTCATGCGGTACCCATTTTTCAAGTTTTTTCACTTTTCCAATTTGTTTCAAGTGAATCAAAATGGTTTTATCACTCACACCGAAGCCTGCCGCTAACTCTGACGTGGTTTGCGATGGATCTGCTTCCACAATTGCTTTTAATTCTTCGTTATCAACTTGTGTCTCCGGCCGTCCACGAGGCTTGTTCTGTAGGTCAAAATTTCCAGAACGGAAACGTTGGAACCAATAACGTACCGTATTTTCTTTTGCAGTAGCTTCCCCATACGCATTGTTAATCCTACGAGCCGTTTCTGCAGCACTAGTGCCGAGGTGAAACTCATATTCGTAAATATAGCGATATTTTAAGTTCTCCATATTGTGAACAGAACGATGTGAAAGAAAAACAAATGACGCGATAACAAATAAATTTCGTAATTCGAACACAGAAATACATGGTCTTAAATTTGAAATAAATTTGAATTTGGAATTCCTAGCCGAACGCCACATATTTTGAATCAAAGTTGCCAGTTCGCCAAACGCCAATTTCATATGTAAGGACCTAATACTTATTCGCTTCAGACGTCAGCCACCTGAGCCACCTTTCAGCCACCCTCGACGGCGTGCTTGCGGCATGTGAGTGACGGCTTTTGTATTTGACATGGCGTTGAAAAAGTTAATTAGCTATTCCGGGGAACGGATCACCTATTTCAATTTTGTGGACTCTATTGGGATATAGGTAGTATTTCAATAGAATCTACGCTAAATAGAGAGATAATTATTAATTTTGGTTAAGTATAATTTAGGGCCAGGGACAGGAACAGGACATTTCCCTGTTTCCATGTATAAACTCGTATGAGGTGAGGCCCCAGTGCTCATGATGTCCAGGAACAAAATCTGAACGGTATTATTTTTATTATCTCCGAAATTGAGTCATAATGAAAGGCTCAATAAAAAGGCTCAAGGTCACCATGGAGAGAGCTATGCTCCGGTTTGGTTTCTCTGCGTGATAGAATCCTTCCGTAGTAGTACTAGGGTCACCGATATAGCTAGTAGAATTGTGGCAGTGGGCGGGGCACATTGCTCGCAGAACACGTCTATGACGTGTATCTGCTGACATGATGATGATGGATGTTGGTTCAATGAGGGCCACCGTTTTCCTGCTAACCAGTTGGCGCTACTACTTATAATAATGTGGTAGGTACACTATACGCTGCACACGAAAACGGAAATTTTCCGTTCGTGTGCGGTGATTCAAACTGTGCAGAGGTTCAAACAAAAAAATAAAAACCGACTTCAAACTCCGACAGCCTACAAAGTCGGTGTCAAGTCTTCCTTGTATAGAGGGTTGAAGTAAAAGTAAGTACCAAGACGCATTCCACACTCCATACTTGCTTGCCTGGAGATCTTAGCCATATCTTTAATACAATAATCTTTAGACATATCTTCTAATCTGTGATCTTAGCTGGAGATACATAGTATAGTTAGAGAGAAGTATATATTCTTTGGTCTAATTGCTGGCGCTTTTTTTATGGCAATCGGCAGAGCCATTCCGCCAGCAGTGCCAGCGACAGGTCAATCAATCAATCAATCAGAGCTGCGCTCTTACTACAAAGAGTAAGTAGGTATATAGGTAAAGAGAGCCATCTCGTGCGCTTTTTATGAACCCAGTGCGATGACAGCGCTTCAGGTGGTTGGCCACGTAACTAAACCACGCAAATAAATATACATAGGGTCAAGCAAGCTATCGATTCTAAGCATGTTTTTTAGGTTTTATATTTTTTTCGTGTTGGTATTGATAGTTGGTTGCTTAGTATGGTAACCAACTCGAAAAAAATTAAAAACCTAAAAAAATGCTTATAATCGATAGCTGATACTGTGGGTAAAATATCGTCACGTTTTGCTTGACCCTATATGTTTATATATATATATATGTCGGAGAGTCGCCTGGGGCCGGGCGACATCATCATAGCAGGCTAGTGGAACTAGGCACGAGCGTCTGTGCGGTATCATCTGATGGATAGGTACTTAGCCTCTTTACCGCACCGTGGGCGTCTCACGTTGTCAGGAGCGTAACTGAGCCGATGTAGGAGGCACGAGGTAGTACTGTAGCTTCAATAAAACGTTACACGTTGGTCTTATTCCTTTTATTCACCTTCGCTTATGTACAGTACGTAGAAACGTTACACAATACAGACTTGATCACCGTTATTGAGATACTAGGCTAACGTCCGATCGCTACGCGAGTTAGTAACAGAATGAAGCAAGTGACAGCTTTGACAGGTACACGTACACGAGGCTGACAGCTCGACTCGGCTGGTCTGAATAGACTGACTCGACTGATCTGAATAGACTGATCCCACTACGCAGTGAGTGTCTCTTTTATAGCCTTGACGTTTAAAGGAAGTTACGTCACAGAAGGTGACCCGACCACGCTGGGAAATGCTTTATGCATACCACCTGCCATTGTGGTTATGTGGGACTCGCCGATTATTCGGAATACCCACTAAAACCCAGCGCTACTTAAATCTAATTAATTTAAATTAGATATTTCGTTCTTCTTTCTCCGACTCTGCGACACGGCCATTCTGACTTCTCACACGTCCTCGTGGGAGGCAACATCTGAAATAGGTAAAAAGTCCCACGGGAGTAAAACGTTCGCTCGGCTATCCTGACCAACAAGTAAGGATTGGTCAACCAAAAATAATTTAAAACGAAATTAGTTTAAACTTGGTTTTGTTGGGTAGAGCCACGTGTAGAGCATAACACATAAAGCAAAAGTTTTTGTAAAGTCATGTAGGATTTAAAATTTGTATTTACCAATGATTTTTACCAAAGAACTCAATAGATTATTTCGCAAATTCCCTTATGTAAAGTTTAATCAAAATTTCCATAAAAATCACAAATCATTCAACTACGGACTACGGAAGTCATTTTGTCTGTTGGTCTATTTACTTTCATCAACTCATCAACATCCTGAAGCGTATTGACAAATCAACAATATCAAATCAAATCAATACTGCCCGTGCAGTCTACAACTATTGTCAACCGGACTAAAGCAACCCTATAGTGCTCACTTTAGCACTCTGAAACTATTGTGAAACGGATAATAGCATCCGTATAGTGCTCACCTTAGCACTCTGCAACTATTGTCAAACGGACAATAGCAATCCCATAGTGCTCACTTTAGCACTCTGCAACTATTGTCAAACGGACAATAGCAAACCCCGTAGTGCTCACTTTAGCACTCTGCAACTAATGTCAAACGGACAATAGCAACCCCATAGTGCTCACTTTAGCACTCTACAACTATTGTCAAACGGACAATAGCAACGACACGAATTCTAAGAGAATAGAAAACTAAAATAGCGCATACCCTACATATTGACTCTACATATTGACTCTACATATTGACTCTACATATTGACTCTACATATTGACTCTACATATTGACTCTACATATTGACTCTACATATGACAATATGTCACTACACATAATGTTTCTACATACGCTTCCGCATACACCTCCACATAATGTCCCAAGTCTCTACATAAGACTCTAGACTATACGTAAGGCTCTCTCCGTAAATACTACATAAGGCTTCCCATAAGACTAAATAGGCCTCATATAAAGCCGCACATAAGGTCCGACATAAGGCTCTATATAACTCTACATAAGAGTACTACTACGACTTTACATAGAGTATGTATTCATTGATTTGCAATTTAGTTTATCGTAATCGGGCAAGCCAAACAAACCCACTTAAGTGTCGGTATACCCAAAAATACCAATAATTGATCATATAAATGGTCTTAAAGAGAATGTTCTTTCTTTAGTGAGTCAAACAAACAATAGTTAAATGTACAACACAGTGGACTACGTACCGCTATCTTTCATTACGGGAATTGTCAATACCAAATTTCAATAAACTTTTGTACACTTACTACAATAAGATAAACAACGGATAGTTATTCACTATTAATTGCGTTTACTTATGCACACTATGTGCACTTTATAGACCAGTCTGTTTACTTGAAACAGAAATTACTGATCATACAACAACTCGATAGTATTTACAGTTAATAACAACAATGATTGGAATTAATTCTTCATTTCACCAATGAGAGAACACTCAGCCAAACAAAATGAAAGTTGCTCACCGGATACTATAGCACACCCAAGACAGGTTGCACAGCACAAGCATCAACACACTTGCAGCGGCTGGACCAATGCTCAGCCCGTGGTGCCCAGTAGCACCGTTCGAACCAACCGGCCTTAGCAAAACGGTCAGGCAGCGAGGCGTCATGTGCCCGCTACTACCACAGTAGCAGAAGTTGATAACGTCTTTTGTCATCTGAAACACACCAACACAAGCTGAGGTATCGATGCACTACATTATTAATAAACTGTCGAGTAAAATGATTTTAATACGCGTAGGTACATAGTCAAAATATCATTTGTCATGATTATTTTCTGTTTAAAATTAAACGTTATTGAGAGGCTCATCTCAAACTATTGAGTGCACATGTACTGAGTAACTTCAGTATTCTATCATGTAAATTATGATGGCAAATCTCTGAAAACACTAGGTTATGTTGCAAGTAATTCAATTGCATGAAAAGAGAATAGCACAATAACCACGTACTATCAGCAACAAAGAGTAATTGAATAACTTTGCTACAGAATCGTTCTAAAAATTAGTAATAGAATAAAATGAAAACAACCCACCGAATAATCCATCGACTCGTTCACACCACATCAAATACTCATTCAGCTTTGCATTATTTAACATTCGGTCTGAAGATTCCAATGGCAATGGAAAGTTGGCAATCACTGAGCGCAACCTCACAGCACAGCATACATTTTATTTCAATCGACGTTGTCTTTGTTCAACCGCGCTGACACGACTGGCGGGAATGAAATGACGTGCATCAGTGAGCGCACGATTTCACTTAATATTTCAAAATACCCTCAAATGAGGTATTCTTTCTTCAATTGTTCTAAAATTCATTTCCAATGCGTAAACAGTCACCGTACTCGATGTGTGCCATATTTGTAGGGGTTTTACGAATACCCTCAAATCGCAACATTTATCAAACAGATCAAAAATAACTTCGTCAACTTGATTTCATGTAACGGGTATTTGGATCAAATAACATTCACTGTAGTAAATGGCAACGCATCATAATTTTCATCTTCGTTCTAATCTCCGCTGGCAGACTTGGAAATATAATACACATCTATTTTTTTTAGCTCAGCAATGCCTTTAATGCCTCAATGTTTCGTTCTAATCGAATCTTATCTTATCCCACTTCTGATGTCGGAGAGTCGCGTGGGGCCGCGCGACATCATCATAGCAGGCTAGTGGAACTAGGCACGAGCGTCTGTGCGGTATCATCTGATGGATAGGTACTTAGCCTCTTTACCGCACCGTGGGCGTCTCACGTTGTCAGGAGCGTAACTGAGCCGATGTAGGAGGCACGAGGTAGTACTGTAGCTTCAATAAAACGTTACACGTTGGTCTTATTCCTTTTATTCACCTTCGCTTATGTACAGTACGTAGAAACGT
Source organism: Aethes cnicana (assembly GCA_963971205.1). Taxonomy (NCBI): domain Eukaryota; kingdom Metazoa; phylum Arthropoda; class Insecta; order Lepidoptera; family Tortricidae; genus Aethes; species Aethes cnicana. Next base: position 8,291,660 of record OZ020274.1, on the reverse strand, counting down.
TACACAATACAGACTTGATCACCGTTATTGAGATACTAGGCTAACGTCCGATCGCTACGCGAGTTAGTAACAGAATGAAGCAAGTGACAGCTTTGACAGGTACACGTACACGAGGCTGACAGCTCGACTCGGCTGGTCTGAATAGACTGACTCGACTGATCTGAATAGACTGATCCCACTACGCAGTGAGTGTCTCTTTTATAGCCTTGACGTTTAAAGGAAGTTACGTCACAGAAGGTGACCCGACCACGCTGGGAAATGCTTTATGCATACCACCTGCCATTGTGGTTATGTGGGACTCGCCGATTATTCGGAATACCCACTAAAACCCAGCGCTACTTAAATCTAATTAATTTAAATTAGATATTTCGTTCTTCTTTCTCCGACTCTGCGACATATATATATTTCTCGAAAGTATCCGTAAACCGGGAGACGAGCTGTCGGTAGGCCTTCAACAAGATGGAGCGACGACCTCTCTCGTGAGGGTCGCGGGAAACCGGTGGACGCAAGTAGCACAGGACCGGTCTGAGTGGTGAGCCTTGGGGGAGGCCTATGTCCAGCAGTGGACGTCTTTCGGCTGACATGATGATGATATATTTTTTTGCGTGGTTCAGTTACGTGACCAACCACCTGAGGAGCTGTCATCATCGCACTGGTTTCATAAAAGGCGCACGACATGCCGACAACTAAGTTAAAGGGACAGCTTGGTGGATTGTATTTGATTTAGATTATTTAATATAGATACATGTTGCTTCGTGTAGGTCGATATCTTTTATTACGAACTTATATTGTTATTAAACAAATTCCATAGGTAACTTACCCTTCTCATTGCAGCCAAAAACATAAATCTTTCCCATTGCAGAAAATTTAACAAAACTATACTACTATGTATATAAATTATTGGCTCCTGTTTTGGACACTGATCGCCAAAATCAAAGTATGGGCCACAAGTAGGCAATCGTTCGGTAATAAAGGTAAAACGGTACGGTGCAAAACGGTTAATAAAATGAAATTTTACAAAATAAATTCGAATATAGCGTTCAAAAGCAAATGTAAAGCCAAGATGTCAAGAACCATAGATAATTTAGAAATTATTGTCGATGGTTCGAGACATCGTTGTCAAACCGTCAAACGTTTCGATTCACGTGTTATGGTTATGTAAATCACAATCAAAATAAGTTAAAATTTTACTGTTCTGAATACGTTTCCTATAAATCGATGTATTGATATTGAGGTGAAATATAAAAATTAGTTTCTTATGAAACAGAACAATCGCAGTGTGAATAGATTGGAATGCAACAAATTAGTTCAGGACACAGTTCGTCGTTGGAGCTACTGCGCCTCAGAAAAGTTGTCAAATGAATGGATATTTCTCCCCCCACTTACTAATCTGTGCTTGCGCTGTGCCGGTGTGGCGTGTTGCGAGTTTGAGAAATGCGTTTGAGTTAAACAATTATCTTGAATTAATCTCTATAATATTGTTAAAGTGTAATATCAAAGCGGATTCCTGTACAAGTCATCATTAAATGTAAGTAAGAACCAGGTACCAGGATGTGGGTTATTATGCATATGCTTATCATTTGCTTCGCCGCCATTTTAGCTTATCTGCAGAAAGTTACAAAATTTCACTTCAATAGTGAGGGATTTTATACATTTCAGTTAATCACCAAAAATAATTGAATTTAATCTAATTTAAGGAGTTCTCATTTTCGTTGCATAGAGTGAATCCACCCCTCAATGTTCGCGATGCTCATAGAATTTTATGTTTTCTTATGTCCGTGGCCGTGCAGTGAAGAGATAGAATCGCATACGTAGTTGTTATTCTTACCTCTACACCGCACACCATTACATTGGGGAGTTGTAGGTTATTATAGTATCGGTTTTAGATGTCGTCTCGGGGTCGCGGGTACGGGGGCTACAGCGGGCGAGGCAGTTACAGCCGCGGGGGAGGCTATAGAGGCTCGTACCGCGGCGGCTCGCGCGGCTCGTACGAGCCTCGCGGCGGTCGCGGCGGCGGCGGCTATTCCTCTTACAACAGCGATTCCCGATATGGAAGCAGTGGAGGGAATAGATATTCTACAAGCAGGGATAGTAGAATCGATGACTCTTACAAAAAATCTTATAGAACGGTAAGCTCTTTGATTTTTCTCCACATAATAACATATGTATGTGTTATTCTTTTTCTTTTTAAATCGTGACCATTTTTGTGAAATTATCATTTATTAAAACAACATAAAATACCATACCATATCATTGATATAAAAAAATATATTATCACTATCATCCCATGCACCACATATGTGGAGACTTCCAACTTCCAATGGATAATTCTTTAGTTAAAAGTTATTTTGATACATTTTATGCTTAAAATAAAGTAAATTGTTTATATCGAAGATTGCATAGGGACATGAATTGTTATTGGCAAAATGAAACAAATAAATCTGGCTTTGTTGGTGAGTTCTATTTATATAGTACCTAGTTATATTAAACACTGGTTTATATTATTACAAACTAATACATGGTCTGTATCAATTATACTAAAATGTAATATTCCAACTATCAAATTAAATTTATATTAATAGCACACACTTATCTGAAGCGTCTATTACTTCTGTGTACTTAACAGGAGTCATCAGGTGGCTATTCCAACCGTGAATATGGTGGCAGATCTGGTTCACCGGAACGCAAAAGGATGAGAATAGAGGTCAGTACATTACATACATACATTGAATACTGTAGTTTAATGTTTATGTAACACATGGACATTCCCAATAAATTAATCAGGAAGGGATCAATATTTGAGGAAAAAGAGGAAAACTTCTCAATCAACTATGGATCTGATATCAAGCTCTGCTGATGAATATCTGAGGAACCATTTCAGTGTAAAGAAAGGCCATTGAATGTTTTCTGATGCATTATAGTATGAGGTTAGCATATTCATCGCACTAATATATGAATGCAGCCAGAAGCCTGACCAAAATTGGCTTGAGTTCTTGCTAAGTCTAGCTGTGGGGTGTCTACTGGATTATGTAATATGATCACAAACAGTTACAGAATGAGCAGAGGAGATGAACAAAATCGTGACAGAAATTAAAATGTTGGCTGTACAACAAGTTGACTAAACCTGCCTATAAGACAATGAATTCAGGAGGATTGTTGTTGCATATGATATATCCAAATAGATGTTTTGACATGGTCCAATAACCCATTATTTAGAATTTCAGTTATTTAACATGACTTGCTGTCAGTCTATCCAATCCTGCAGAAATTGTTTTTCTTCTGAGTTAGAAAACCTTTTATGGTCGCCTCTTGCCAATTCATGAACTCCTTGCTGTCACACAAAACACCAATGGTTCCGAAGGAATGAAGATGTGCCTCTTCTGTCTCGCCATTATTAGAGCATTCTACAAGTGTGAGTTGTCGAATAAGGAAGCACCTATTAGAGTAGTGGCATGACAGGGTAACCCATTAATGGTTCATTTCCAGAAATGAAGTTAAACAAATCGGAAAAACTTGAGACCAAAAGAAAAACATGTGTATTTCGTTAATAGTATGTTAACCATTTCATGCCATTTGATTTGTAAAGCTTGAGGCACAAACAAAAAGAGTTGTGTACAGGGATCATCG
>OZ020274.1:8247187-8287833 GCA_963971205.1 Aethes cnicana | reverse complement strand
ACATTGTCCGACTTTTATTTATTTGAATGCAAGCCTCCATTCACTATACACCACAAGGTTAGTGATATTAAGACTGTGTTTTGACTGTGCAGAGGAAGGCTAACCAATCGGCTCGGCTCGCGAGCCCCAAGGCGGAAGGCAGCGGCGACGAAGGCATGGATGTGGATCTGGACAACTTCATGACTCTGGACTCCGTGGGCGACGTAGACGGTTTGTGACACCTTGGTCCTTTATGTAATTAAATTATTTTTTTCTTTGGATTTTTTTTATTATGGTTATTTATTTACAGAGGTCGAAGATGATGACTCTGGTGGAGAGAAGAAAGACGGCGAATCTCCCAAGAAACCTAAAGTGGAGATAAATATTGGCAATGAGCATATCAAGAAATTAGAGGTAGGATTTCGACTTTTTTAACATAGCAAATTCTTTCTTTTACTGTGTCCCATTGAAAACGATAATGTCACGTAAAGAGAGCTATATAGCGTTATTGTTCCGCAGGTGTGGTGGTGCGAGCTGTGCCGCGTGTACCTGCCGCGCGCGGAGGCGGGCGGCGCGGAGGAGGCGGAGGCGCTGCGCCGGCACTGCCGCCTGCGCATCCACCTCGGCCGCTACGTGCAGCACCGCGACACGCGCACGCTGCGCAAGCACGCCGAGCGCATCCACCGCCAGCTGCACCAGCAGAGAGGTGAACGACCCGCCCGCAGATACCGATCCCGATTTGAAAAGCGGGATCAAAACTTACCTACGTAGAATCTACATGTCCATAGCTAGTTTGTGAATTAGAAATATTAAGTAGGACACTCAGATTTTATGACAAAATAACCAGCAGCGGCAATACGTTTGGCCATCCGTTTGCGTTGCGATGCGGATTACTATTATCAAGAGGTGCGTGCGATAGTTTTTCGAATTCCAAAACTTTATCGACATGATTAGAGCCGTTTTCGAGAACGCGAGTACAAATATGTATACTAAGTACCTGGGTGATCGAGCTTTGCTCGGATGAAAATAGTTAAAAAGATTTTTTCCCAGATATGAGACTTAGCTCAATCTTAGATCGATTTGTCAGCCCCGAAAACCCCTTTTACCAAATCTCATCAAAATCGTTAGTGCCGTTTCTGAGATCGTTTTCATAAATTATACAAGATTAACGCCTGTAATGTTCAACAACATATCCTTCTTTTTCAGAAGATGAAAAGGAAGCCAATGGAGATGAAGAAACTGATAAAGTAAAGGTTGAAAAAACTGAACCCAATGAAAATAAGAAGAAAATAGAAAATGGTGGTGACGCCGTCAATGCTGCTGGTGAGTAAGGCCACAACAGCAGGGCGGCTCCTCACAGCCGGTCACCTACAGCGCCGCATGCTATGCACGCACAACTCACACACTTTTGATAATATTTAGTTTGTTAACATATAAATATAATGTAGAAAAATAAGGAACACACGAAACAATATCCACATCATAACAGCAAAGAGTGGGCCACAATATCCATATTAATATTATAAATGTGAAAGTAACTCTGTCTGTCTGTCTGTCTGTCTGTTACCTCTTCACGCTTCAACCGCTGGACCGATTGAGATGAAATTTGGCATGGAGATAGTTGGGATATCGGGAAAAGACATAGGCTACTTTTTATCCCGAAAAAGCGCACAGTTCCCGCGGGAGCGCGATAACCGAATTTCACGCGGGCGAAGTCGCGGGCAGAAGCTGGTAGGCTAATAAAATAAAATCAAAAACAAAGAGAGTTGTAGTGTTAACTAATGATATGAAAATGCAATTATTGCAGGCGAAGACAAGTTGTGGGCAGACGTGGACAAAGACATCGGTGAACTGTTGCGAGAAGTGGACCCTCAGGGCAACGAAGGCAGTGACGACGATGACGACCTTGGGAGGTAGATTAGTGATTTATTTATTCATAGACTGGACGTTTATTTATTGGTTAACAAAATGTCAAATATTTAATTTTTGCTTCAATTATTTTATAAACAGGTATGACAAATTCAGGAAGAGTGATAAGAAAGGGGCCGCCGATGGCGAAGAAACTGAGACAAATGTTGCAGACAATGTCGAGAAACCTAGTAATGAGGTTACTACCTCAGCTTAAAACCAACATTAAAATTGTAATATGTCATTAACTCATGAATTGGTTTAAAACGTTGTAGTTTAAGTATATAATGGAACATTATGAATTGTGATGACATGAGCATTCCAGATTGTCATGCAGTCAATTTGGAGCAAGTATTTGTTTTGTTCCATGCTTAAGAAATAATTTGTTTCTAATAGTTATAGAATCTGTAACCACGAATTTATGTTTATATTATACATAATTTAGTTAACAGCCTATTATTATTTTTTCGCGAAAATACCTGAGGTTGAATGGTAACGGCTCGGCCAAGACTTCGGTCTAAGCGGCGCGGCGAGCACGCCACGTACAGTCAGCAGCAGAAGTAGATAAGCTGTCCAGGTGTTCAAAATGACCTACACACGACCTTATTCTTAAGACGTTAAGGGCGTGTGTAGGTCATTTTGAACACCTGGACAGCTTATCTACTTCTGCTGCTGATTGCAGTCCGCAGCGCGATAGTCTGATTTTGTATTTCAACGTTAAATACCCAATCACATTTTTTTTCTGAGCATTTAAGTCGATATTCGCTCACCGCGCGCGAATCGAACAAAAATTTCATGTACGATACGAAAATCATGTACGAAAAATAACGAAACTGTGATGACACGAAGTTCACCGGGATCATTAGTATCCAATTAACATAGGTCAATGCAATAAACTCACATTTTAAAATTGTTTTGAAAGTTATCACCAACTGTTTTTTTTTTTCTAAAGCTTACATCGGTCGGTCAAGTACGTTTTTGAATAAAAATAATACATTACGGTCCGTGCGCTCATAAGAAAGAAATCTCGAAAGCCCGTGGTCATAATGGGCCTTAGAGACCGCTTAGCCTGCCTGTATCAGACACCGTTTTCGATCAAGTGTGATGAAAAATAATATTTCTCAAACATGCAATGAAATATTGATATTATGTTCTTCTTACTAGCCTGGGAAGTATCACGTTTCAGGCGCCGCTAGACAATTGGTCTATAATGAAACTTCATACAAACGTTGCAGGCCTAGGCCGGCAACTCACTTTTTTTTTTAATTTCCGTTTGATATATTTGTGACACAGCATCTTGGCATTCCGCCATTTAAAAAAGCTACAAGCAATATTTACTCTATGGTTCGCGATGATATATAATACTCGGCCTGCAACATCCTCCTTCCCGGCCTCTGTAGTAATGTACTATTATTGCATGTGTAGAATAGTTTTATAATATAAGTAAATGTTTAACATGCGTAGATTGAAACACTTTTCAATACTGCCACCTCTACGACGTATATGACGTCACTTCCTTTTCCGTTGATGATGGCCGACATGTAAAGCAGTCCAACGGTTTGCTCTAGCTTTTTTTAATTCGTGATTAATACGTACAAGCGCTAAGAATTCATTGTGTGGTGAAATCCTGTCCTCCTGGGCTTGGTATCGTGCGACCCAAGAAGAAGAAGAACCCAGGCAAGCAGGGAGCTCCCAGAAGACTTCATCTAATGTACCCAGGTGAGCCCACGGGAGTTTCGAAGCAATTGTACGTTTCAAATTCTATAAATACAGTCCACTAATCGTGTTTGTTTCTCAGCTAGCAAGTTATCATACATACTTTTTGGTCCTTACGATCCAAATTTCTAAATATTTCCAAATTTTTACGTCGTGATTAGTACTGGTGGCATAAGATTGAAGTGTGTTTAGTTAATCTACGCTTAGGTACTTTTTCGCGAATATTCACGTTAATGTTCGAAATTTGAAATACATTGTGTGCGTACGTATTTCAAATCGTATCATAATTTAATTACAAAACTTAAAGTAAAACCTTATTTAAAATCATTAGTAAAGATTTCATTTTTTATAAATAAAGTTTCGGGTAGATTCATATAACTGCATTGAGTTTACTCCATCCGCAACTTACTTTGTTAGTTCTGTAATGGCGGGCTCAATTACGTTGTCGTAATTCATTATCGAAAAGTAAAAACATTATTTAGTGTTATTAGTGTAACATTGTGGTGTATTTGTGTACAGTGACCATTTTTATCGCGAGTTTAGTGTGTGTAATTGTTCACATCGGACAATTAGTTAATATTTTAAAGTTAACAATCTTAAATATTATTACGTGATTTACGCGGCGGAATTGCGAAGTGTAACATTTTCGTGCGCAGCCATATTGAATTGGTGCAACTTAATTTGGCCGTATATTATCCTTTGACCGAGTTGGATTTTCATAATAAAAGTAAGTGTTTTTGTCTAACATTTATTTGTTTATAGTTGTCATAGCTGGTCTTAAAAATGGAATTAAATCAATTATTATTCCAAAGGAAATTCATATGTAAACAATTAGAACGACTTATAGAATTCGAAAAAGATGAAAGGTACGACGAATTAGAAGCCGGTTATTGTGACATAGATTTGATACGAAAAGAGTTCGATGAAACTCAAAAATTAATTGAGGAAAAACTGATTGCTAATTTAAGTTTCATTGAGTCGGAACAGGAACTTATTCGTGAGGAATTCTTAGATAAAGTTTATGCAATACGGTCCAAATATACAAAATGGTTTAAGCGTAAATCTTTAGTTGATTATATGGATACTACTGATCGTAGGTTGAGTGATAGTAGCCATGCTAGGAGCCAACCGAGGTTGCCTAAATTGCCTTTACAAACATTTTCCGGTGATTATTCTGAATGGAATAGTTTTCATGATATCTTTTGTTCTACTATAAAAGATAATTCCGAAATGTCAGACATAAACAAGTTTCAATATTTGCGTGCAAGTTTACAAGGTGAAGCGCTTAGTTTAGTCAAGTGCCTACCCTTGACTACGGATAACTTTGATGTTGCTTGGCAGACTTTAGTGGATAGGTACTCTGACAAGCGCCGCATCGCGAACAAGCACGTCGATGCGCTGCTCAATTTGCCGACCTTACGTAACGATTCCGATGTTGATGGAATGAAACGTATATTGAATACTCTCACTGAAAATTTAGGTGCTTTAAAGGCTATGGGTTTTCCTACGCATGAATGGAGTTTTTTGTTGCTCCACATTGTTTTGAAAAAGGTTGACTCCGAAACTAGGCGTCGTTATGAATTATGTTTAGATAACGGCAAAGACTATCCGACTTACGTACAGTTCGTTGAATTCTTGAGAAAACAGATGCATGCGTGTGAAGCTTCTCGTCAAAGCTCGCGAAGGTCACTGCCAGGCCCGAGTGCCGGTCCTAGCACACATCCTGGTAAAAATAGAGGTGCGCTAACGTTTGCCGCTCAGATTAGTAGTAGCAGCCGTGCGTGTGTGAGCTGCGGTGCTGAGCATGTGTTGAGCAAATGTTCGAAGTTTTTGGGTTTAAGCCCATTCAAAAGAATGAAGTTTGTGAAACAATTAGGTTTGTGTTTTAATTGTTTCAGCGACGATCATGCTTCGCAATGTTGTTCCGCGAAGTCGTTGTGTGACAAGTGTGATATGCCGCACAACAAGTTGTTGCATTTTTTGCGTGAAGGTGCCCACGAGCAGGAGGCGTCCCGGCAAGGGTCGATGTGTGACTCCAGCGTGGCTCGCGCGGGCACCGACAAGAACAAGTCCAGCGTGCGGGAGGCCGCTCCCGCAGGGCAGACGGGCGTGGTCAACCACGCGGCCCTCGAAGACTCGATGTGTGCGAGCTCGGGCACCGCCTTGTTGTCGACCTGCGTCGTGCGCGTGCAGCGGAGTGATGGCGGCATGGAGTGCGCGCGCGTGTTGTTGGACCCCGGTTCTCAAACGTCATTCATGACGTCTCAATTCGCAAGTCGTCTGGGACTGCCGCGCCGGCGAGTGTGTGTGCCGGTGAGTGGCCTTGGTATGTCTGAGGTAGGTAAGGCGAAGTCTGTTGTTTCGTGTGTGGTTTTACCTACTGACGGCGACGAAGAGTTTGATGTTTCGTGTTTGATCTTAAATCAAATTACCAGCTTCTTGCCAGGTTCTGTTTTACCCAGTGACAAGTGGTCACATTTGGAACATTTGAAATTTGCTGATCCTAATTTCTATCGTCCTGCGGGGATCGATGTTTTGTTAGGAGCGGAAGTGTATCCGCATATTTTACGCGACGGTCGAGTGATTGCTCCCGCCGGTTACCCGTCTGCCATCAATAGTGTGTTTGGATGGCTTGTGATAGGCGGTACGTCTGGTAAAAGAATTGAAGCGCTCGAAAGTGTGTCTTTGGCTTCGGTGTCATCTGAGGAAAGCCTTGATGTTATTTTAAAGAAGTTTTGGGAAGTCGAAGCTGAGCCTTCCGGTCCAGCGCCTCTTAGTGTTGAGGAAAGGCGTTGTGAAGACATATTTGTTAATGGTCATCACCGTGATGAAACGGGTAAGTACGTAGTTCGGCTCCCGTTCAAGACTGATCGTCCGGTTTTGGGTGAATCACGCGACATCGCCTTATCGCGACTGTACTCTCTTGAAAGGAAGCTCGCTCGTGACGATTCTTTAAAGCAGGCTTATTGTGAATTCCTTAGGGATTACTTGGAAGCAGGACACATGGAACTAGTTAGCGACGCACATGAAGGCTTGGTGAAGCCGTTCTACATTGCTCATCACTGTGTTATAAAGGAGTCCAGCTCGACGACCAAGTTACGTGTGGTGTTCGATGGGTCAATGAAGTCTGGTAACGGTGTCGCTATTAATGACGTTCTCCTTACAGGTCCCAAGTTGCAGCAGGAAATCGAAAAGATTTTACTGAATTTCAGATTACATGAGGTGGTGTTTATCACTGATATTAAGCAGATGTTTCGTGGTATTTTGGTACACGAGGAAGACCGTGACTTCCAGCGAATATTGTGGCGCGAATGTCCCTCGCAGCCAGTTCAAGAGTTTCAGCTTCGTACAGTCACTTATGGTCTCTCCTCGGCTCCCTATTTAGCGATAAGGACGCTGCAGCAGCTGGCCACAGACGAAGGTGCCAGGTTCCCGCGTGCTGCCGCTGTGCTCGTCAACGAGGTGTTTGTTGACGATGTAGTCAGCGGAGCCGCCAGTTTGGAATCTGCCCGGGAGCTGAAGCTTGAACTGGTCCAGTTGTGTGCTGCGGGGGGATTCGCGCTACGCAAGTGGGCGAGTAACGACCCGTCTTTGCTAGAGGACGTTCCTGATTGTGACAAGGAATCGTGTGTTGCATTCTCTTCTAGCGACGACGAGGGCATGATCAAGGTGCTAGGCGTGCAGTGGAAGCCGCAGAGTGATCAGTTCGTCTACAATATATCGCCAGGGAAACCCGAATGTACAAAAAGAGCAGTTTTGTCACAAATTGCTAAGTGTTACGATCCACTGGGGTGGTTAAGTCCAGTCACGCTATTTGCAAAGTGTTTAATGCAAAAATTGTGGACTATAGGCGTCACTTGGGACGAGAGCTTACCTCATCATTTGCATCATATCTGGTTGCAATATGTCAGTGAACTTCCACTCTTGTCTAATGTCGCGCTAGATCGATTTGTTCTGAAGGACTGTGTAAAAGCTGAAGTGCACGGATTTTCAGATAGTTCTGAGCAAGGATTTGCAGGTGTTGTTTATCTGCGTGTTTTGAACCATCAAGGTGTCTGGAACACCTACTTGCTGATTTCGAAGTCTCGTGTGGCTCCACTCAAACGTATCAGTCTACCACGGTTAGAATTGTGTAGTTCTGTTATTGTTTCACGGTTACTGAAATATGTGTTGTCCATCTATGACGGAAGGTTGAAAATTGACAAAGTGTTTGCTTGGTCAGACTCTACTATTGCCTTGGCGTGGATAAAGGGACTTTCACACGAATACAAGACCTTTGTAGCAAATAGAGCAAGTGAATGTCAAAGCAATGTGTCGCCTGAGAACTGGTTTCATGTGTCTTCGGCCGACAATCCTGCTGACTGCGCCTCTCGCGGCTTATTGCCGTCGGAGCTGATTCATCATAAGTTGTGGTGGCACGGTCCAGCGTGGCTGTCTCTGAGTGAAGATCAGTGGCCCGTGTCTGTTTCCACACCGGAATTGTGTAGCTCTTACTCAGATGTTGTTGAGAGCGAGAAGCGAGCCGTCAAGTCGTTTTCGACTGTAGCAGATTCCACGGACTTGATAAGCAGGTACTCTAGTTTGAGCAAATTGTTGAAAGTGGCAGCTTGGTGCCTGCGTTTCAAAATTAACTGTCTGAACGCAGTAAAGAATAAATCGAAGTTTGTTTCTGTGCGTGAAATGGACACCGCGTTGTTGTGTTTAGTAAAGATTGTCCAACAAATTGAACTCAGTGACGATATTGAGCGCCTGAAAAACAATAAGCCTTGTTCAAAGGCTCTTCAGCGCTTGAAACCGTTTTTTGACAGTGCTGGTTTGTTGCGTGTTGGCGGGCGGTTGTCCAAATCCTCCCTGCCTTTTGATGTGAAGCATCAGATCGTGCTACCTAAGAATAGTCCCTTGACGATTCTTATTGTAGACTATTTCCACAAAATTTATTTGCACGTTGGACATCAGACACTACAATATCTACTACAGCAAAAGTATTGGATCCTGTCGGCTCGCAGTGTTGTTAAGAAGCGAGTTTTCCGATGCGTGACTTGTTTCAGGAATAAACCTAAAAATGTCGAGCCAATAATGGGCGATCTGCCGGCATTTCGTGTTGAAGAATACCGCGCATTTATGAAGGTCGGTGTTGACTATTGTGGTCATTTTATGATAAAGCTAGGTCGTCACCGTAATGCTAAATTGGCGAAATTCTACGTCTGCATCTTCGTCTGTGGGCGTAGCCGCGCAGTGCACTTGGAGGTTGTGAGTTCGCTCACCGCGGAAGCCTTTTTGAGTGCTTTAAAGAGGTTTTGTAGTCGCCGCGGGATATGTACAGATTTGTACAGTGATTGTGGCCGCAATTTTGTGAAGGCGAACAAGGTTCTCTCGGAATTTCACGAGCTGTGCAAATCGGATGAATTTAGGGACCAAGTACATAGAGAATGCGTAAATAACGGTATTCAATTTCATTTTAACCCGAGTTACACTCCGCATATGGGCGGTTATTGGGAAATTCAAGTGCGCAGTTTTAAGCACCATTTAAAACGTGTTGTAGGGCAACAAACTCTGTCCTATGAGGAGTTTTACACTCTCGTGTGTCAAATAGAGGCAGTGATGAATTCGAGGCCCATCTGTCCTCTCAGTAGCGACCCGAGTGATCCGCAGGCGCTGACACCCGGGCATTTTTTAATCGGGCAACCTCTGGTGGCTATTCCCGAGCCAGACCTGACCTCAGAAAACGTTAATAGGCTGACTAGGTGGCAACTATTGACAAATATGGTTCAGCATTATTGGAAGCGCTGGAGTAGGGAATATTTGCACACTCTACAACAGCGTTCTAAGTGGCTTGTGTCTAATGATAATATACAGATAGGCTCGGTAGTAGTTCTTGTTGAGGATAACGCGCCGCCGATGCAATGGCGTCTCGGCGTCATCGAGGCGACGCACCCCGGCGCCGATGGCGTGGTGCGCGTGGTCACTGTGCGCACTGCACGCGGAACTTATAGGCGCGCTGTTGTGAAGATCTGTCCGCTACCGGACCCATCTTCTTGTTAGTGTTAGTACTTGTGTAATTTAGTGTATTTTCCGACCCGTTCTTTCTGTTAGAGCTGGTGCCTCTAAGGCGGGCGGTATGTAGAATAGTTTTATAATATAAGTAAATGTTTAACATGCGTAGATTGAAACACTTTTCAATACTGCCACCTCTACGACGTATATGACGTCACTTCCTTTTCCGTTGATGATGGCCGACATGTAAAGCAGTCCAACGGTTTGCTCTAGCTTTTTTTAATTCGTGATTAATACGTACAAGCGCTAAGAATTCATTGTGTGGTGAAATCCTGTCCTCCTGGGCTTGGTATCGTGCGACCCAAGAAGAAGAAGAACCCAGGCAAGCAGGGAGCTCCCAGAAGACTTCATCTAATGTACCCAGGTGAGCCCACGGGAGTTTCGAAGCAATTGTACGTTTCAAATTCTATAAATACAGTCCACTAATCGTGTTTGTTTCTCAGCTAGCAAGTTATCATACAGCATGTTTGAGAAAAGCACTATACATACATCGGCGGGGAACGGAAGTATATAATACTCGGCCTGCAACATCCTCCTTCCCGGCCTCTGTAGTAATGTACTATAACTACACTCAATCCTCTAATGATGCGTTCAAAAATCGGTAGTAATGACATCGAGTTCTGTCAAGGCCAATTTCCTATCTGTGTCATACAGTAAAATTCATTTTTCCAATTTGAATTCGATGCTGTAATGACGTTCAAATTTCGAACAGCAATGTCCGCCTATATTCTTCAGTCAGGTCAGACAGAACGAAAGCTTGTTCCAAATTCAAATGTCGGCTCTATTTAGTCTATGGTTTTTGAAAATCGAATGTGAGGCACTGACGTATTCGAAATGCCGCCATTGTGGACAGATTTTGAAGCATCTTAGAGGATTTATGAAATGAGTACTGGCGGCTCGTTTCATAAAACCCCACTCGTGTTAAGGACATTTATTATTTTGTAGCAGTTACATAAACTACTATTTTCGCTAGCGTGCGAAACAAGTATCGAAATGTTTACATTTTGAGCATCTGTTTAAAAAAATGTAGAGAAATGTATAGGTAAACCATGATGTGGCAATAATAATACATGCTTGTATTACCATGTATTACAGAGGTTAAACATGTGTTTGTGACATCATTAATATTATATAGATGTATGTATGTATCTACATTGAAACTTAATGAGTAATAAATGTATTCAAAAAAATGTTATTTATTTTTACATCACCCTTGGCCGTAAAGTGGGATTTTCTGTCCGCTACGCGGAGAGAAAATCTCACTTCTTGGCCAAGGCAAGACGTAAAACCTTTGACAAACCACGGGTGACTTTCACTCCTGATTTTGCCAAGTTCCGAGTTGGCCGACTTTCCACGGGCAGTTCTTATGGACTTCCAGAACAGTTTTACATTAGACCTAAAGCTATTTGATAGCTTTAGGTCCAATGCATCCTTAATGCATCTGACCACTCACTCTTCTTCTTATCCACGATTGCTTTCACTTTTTCTTTTAACTTCTTGTAAAACTCTCTTTTTTCCTGAACGCATTCATTGGTCACCTGTCCTACTCTTTTACTAGCTTCAACTGCTAGCCAGTCTAACCATGCTTTTTTCTTTTCGGATACAACCTTACGTACTTCCTTATCAAACCATTCACTCTTCTGCATTCTTCCTTTCCTTCTTTTGGATACCCCACACACTGAAGTGTGTGGGGTATCCACAGCAACACTCACCACTTCATCTTTAAGGCTGGAAACAGTGCTCGACCGACGCTCAGCGCTGACATCGGTTGGACGTAGCTATATCAATGAAAATGTATGACGAAATACAGTGCAGTGCTGATAAACTGCTACGCGCGTACAGCTACGTCGCGCGTACGGCAACCGTCGGTCAAGCTCGTCGGTCCGACGTGCGTCGGTTGACTGACGCGCGTGGTCGCCATATACATACGTTCAGTGCTAGCAGTGCGCGGCAACCACTAATCATCACGCCACGGTGCGAAGCCGCCGGGTACTTGTATCGAGCGCGAAGAAATCAAAGAGTGCGCCGCGCCTGGTACTATTACCTTATTCTGTGGTTTCGCGCCTTGGCACGCGGCCGGGCGTCTGATTGGCTACTGACTTGAGGAACTACAGAAGTACGCCCCGGGGCGTACTTTCAGTGTCACTGTTTTGTCAAGGTTGGTACCTATCTAGTGTAAAATTTAAATCAGTGCCTTCGGGGTGGAGACGGGTCATGGGGCAAAGGGGCGCTGGGGCTCCACTGGGAGCTAGGGAAGCGCTTGAGGGAGGCAACGGGAGACCCTCGCGCCGGCAGCTTTCTCGCGCAGACTGGCTATTGCCATACAGCGATGGAATGCTGCCTGCGTGATGGGATCCCTTGCGAAAGGCCCTAATTGGCTATGGGTGAAAAATGACAATGTGCTCGATTATTTTTTTAAGGATAGGAATAACCTTCCGTATCAAGAGAAAAAAAATCTCAGAATTTTCCGTGCCGTAGATTCTGCGTAAAAAATAAAATTGGTTTTGCGTTATGACGATTGAAATAAAGGTGTTTCCTTGGTCCAAGTATGCAGCACTACTTCTTGAAAAAATCAATAATGTCAATAGTATGAACACTTTTTTCAAGAAGTAGTGCTGCATACTTGGACCAAGGAAACACCTTTATTTCAATCGTCATAACGCAAAACCAATTTTATTTTTTACGCAGAATCTACGGCACGGAAAATTCTGAGATTTTTTTCTCTTGATACGGAAGGTTATTCCTATCCTTAAAAAAATTATCGAGCACATTGTCATTTTTCACCCATAGCCATAGGTTATTGTTTAGCTTTAAGTTTTTTTTTATTTCTGTTAATTTAAATGCAATTTGTAGTTTATTTTTAATTTTTTAACTTATTCTTTTAAAACTTAAAATATAATTTATTTAAAACTTCGAATAGAGCCCCTGGTCACGTGGATAGCGGGAACGGGCAAGGCGCTGCTGTGGTATTAGCAAAGCTCATTCCAGTCCCAAGTCTTCAGGTGTTTAATGGGCGCTGATATCTTTGTAACAATGCACTCGAAAAACATAATCCTCCTTCAGGCGCAGTCGGGTAAGGGTTCACATTTTAGGAAAGAACTTTACTTGGTCTGGTCTTCTTTTTATGTATAGGCAAACGAGCGCACAGCCCACCTAATGGTAAGTGGTCACTGCGGCCCATGGACACCGAAATTCTATGAACCGCCATTAAGAAACCATAAGATCTCGAATGCGTTGCCTACCCTGAGACCTAAGATGGAATGCCTCTGTGCCAGAAATTTCACCGGCTGCCTTAACCCCCTACCGGAACACAACAGTGCGAGCATTGCTATTTGGCGGCAGGTTAGCGGGGACTGCGGGGAAAGTAAAAAGGGCTCACATTTTAGGAAATAACTTTACTTGGTCTTTTTAATGTCATTGGTATAGGCAAACGAGCGCACAGCTCACCTAATAATGGTAAGTGGTCACTGCGGCCCATGGACACCGAAATCCTATGATCCCCCATTAAGAAACCTCGAATGCGTTGCCTACCTTAAGGCCTAAGATGGAATGCCTCTGTGCTGTGCCAGAAATTTCACTGGCTGCCTTAAGGCCGTACATAGACCCAGCTCAGCCGTCACTGTCACTCGTGGGACGAGTGAAAGAGAAAGCGCTACGCACAGAACGCCCGATTTGGTTAGTATTTAACGCGTTTTAATTTCTATAAAAATACCGTCTAAAAAAATGGCATTTATAAAGCTGTCGATGTATGCATATAATATGGATATTTTTTGTGTTATAATTAATTTACACTGTTTGATATAATAAACTGGAGTAAAGTTGGATTAGCGGTCCGAGTTAGAGGTTACTTTGGAATTAAATTGTATCGAGCGAAGTTTCGTGAAACGTGTATCGAAAGCTCTCAATGTAAGGATGATATAATCAAATATAACATATGTTTTTTTCATATTTTTAACTTTTAACAATTCTTAGAAAAGTATGATCTCAAATGAGCAATTTGACGATGCTGGGTCAGGGAAGGGCCTTAACCCCTTACCGGAACACAACAGTGCGAGCACTGCTATTTGGCGGCAGGTTTGCGGGGAAAGACGGTGGTACCACCCTAGACCAGGCCCTACCACTAGCAAAACCGGATTCTTTCGGTTTACATTACACGGGGTCAGTCATTAAATTCAAACAGGCAATTTTGGGGGGGAGGGGGTCACGAGGCCCATGATTGGTAAATGGCCATTATGTCTATGGGACGTGTCCGGTTTTTGGGTGGTCAAGAAAAGGGGAAGTCTCCCCTTTTCTTGTAGAGAAAAATAATGGCATTTACGTGTTCTTATTTTGAACCCCAAGCTCTGGAAATTCCCAAAGAAATTTAATAAATTTTGTAACCTGGTCAGGAATTTTCACGAGAATCACTTCATAACTGCGACCTGTGGTGGAGAACAGCCGGAAATCGGCTGGACATCAGGACGCACGTAAGCATTTTGTCAAAGCTAAAACGAAGTCACTTCGCTCGCTCTGTCAATAAAGATTACTCAAAAAATAACTACAAAGATAAGTATCCAAAATTTGTGTTATTTTTTCATATATGCGTTATTGGTGGGATAGTAATCTTCAGCCAATATAATAAAAACCGAAAATCTACTTAAAGAATTTATTTATTCACTTCTTCGCCTTAGGGTCTTTGACAGCAGTGGGCGCTTTAGTGACGTCGTCGGGGTTCTCTGCAGCGTCCTTCAGCCTCTTGGCGCGGATGCCCACGAGGTTGGCGATGGAACGGGCCTGTTACATTAATCATCATGTTTAAGAATGTTTTCAGTAAGTAGAACATACAAATATCACGTGTCGTTACAGCGTTCAAGTATTACGGTAAAACGTTACGATTTGAAGTAAGCGTAACATGGTTTTTTTTAACCCTTCAATTTTTCGGTACTTTACGCCTTACGCCACATTATAGTAACTTAGGTAAAAATGGTCACTTTCTGGTTACGTAATTCTACTAGAGGGGGAGGGGTCAAAAATCTTGTTACGTAATACCTGAACTCTTCCCAAGATGTCTGTACAGATTCAACGGTAAGGCAGCATTGATACCATTATGTTTTACTTCTATTAAAATTTAGTTTATGGCTTGAAAACTAAGGTTTAAGGCTTTTGCGAAATACTTACACCACGGAGGTAGTTGTAGGCCTTGAAGTTCCTCTCTTCCTCGGTGATGGCGCGCGCGACGGACTTGGGCGCGGGCTGCTGCACCGGCATGAGTGGGCCGCGCAGCTGGGTGGCGAGCTTGCGCTCCTCCTCGGTCGCCTCACCCTTCAGCACCTGAACAATACATTTCTATAAGTACACTAACTTTTGCAAAACAAAAATATACTTGGTGACTTTTAAAAATGGTAAAAAACAACATGTGATCAATGGACGGCCTCTATGATGAACAAATGGCTAAGCAAGCAGACTTGGATGAAATTTAAAACAATAAGGACCACCACATTTTTTTTGTTCCTGTTTTGTTTATTATTAGTAGGCAGGGTGAGTAACAAAGACAATTTGATACTCTAGGAAATTCAATATTGTCGACTGTGTACTACTTTTAATCATGTACATCGGTCTCTTAATGGTTGAGTACAGAGGAGAGGCAGAAACTTTGGCAAAGTATACAAATCATCCATTATTAATCATATAAATTGTTTAGTCTAACACAAAATACCATAAGTATACCTTCTTGCCCTTAGGGAAGAGAATGAGCCGTGCTCTATACTCCTTCAACCTCTGCACATTGATTTGCAGAGACTCCACTGACTTGTTACGTCTACGAGGGTCCACAGCAATACCGATGGTCCTGGCAAACGCAGGATTCAATCCAGAAGCCTAAAATAAAACAGGATTTAGAGGAAGGGTAAAAACACCATCACTACATATTATAACTGCACTGCATCTGTCTCTACAATTTCACTAGGTGAAAGTAAATTTATAAAAAATATTGAAATTCATTTCCTGTCCAGTAAAACTTCATTTCGACATGATAATATATTAGTTTTATTTTGTGCGTGTTTTCCTTTATTAGTAGGTAGTTACCAAGATTTTGTGTTGTAAGTAAATATATAATAGAAAAATACAAACCCTGATTTCTCGAAGAGTGAAACCTCGGCCTGCGCGGACCTTCGTGTGGTAGCGGACGGTGGGGCAACGCACCACGGGGCGCAGGGGTCCGGCAGCAGGTCTGGGGGCTACGGCTTTGGCTTTCTTGATTCTATTTTGCTTTCTACGATGCCTCCTAGCTGGTTGGTTGAACCATGTCTTTACAAATCTTTGCCAATCTTTGTGGAAGTGCCCATTCGGGATCATATTATTTCCCTTGCCCATTTTGAATAACCACTACCTTACCTAAAATGATAAACAACATGAAATACTAACAAAAAACGAATAGTAGGATACAGAATTTTCACATTAGTACATGATTTATCAAATCTATTTCACGATACTACAGAAAAATAAGGATTTATTTTCATAAAACTAACCGGTGGCTACAACAAGTATGGGGAAAAAGAAACGTCAAACGTCAACCATAGACGTCACAATAACAAATCGAACGCAATGTCAAATTTACAGTCGAGTGAAATCATAGTGGCTGCGTTCCGAATCGCGCTTAGAGAGCTCACAGCACCTTGCATTCTTTTTCCTCTTAGGACTCGACTTTGAACAGGAAAAGGGATGTAAGGTGCTGTAAGCGCTCTGAGCGCGTTTCAGAACACAGCCTGTGAAATCAAACTTCTATCTGTTGTGTCGAGTGAGATTAACAGTCCTGGGCTGCGCTCCGAATCGTGCTTAGAGCGCTCAGAGGACCTTGCATACTTTTTCCTCTTGGGCCGCGACTTTCAAGAGGAAAAGAGATGCAAGGTACTGGGAGCGCTTTGAGCGCGTC
The DNA here is from genome assembly GCA_963971205.1 of Aethes cnicana. Lineage (NCBI taxonomy): Eukaryota > Metazoa > Arthropoda > Insecta > Lepidoptera > Tortricidae > Aethes > Aethes cnicana. The sequence goes on along the minus strand of OZ020274.1, from coordinate 8,271,266 downwards.
TCGGAACGCAGCCTTGTTACTGCGTTTACATACACGCGCCCGGGCTCGTAAATGTGCCCGTGAACGTCGTTTTGAACGCCGTTCATGTAAACACAATAAAAGCAGGGTGTTTACACTACCGCGGGTGTGCTAGTCAGTGCAAGGATGGCAGACGACGAGGACGTTAATCTCGTGGGGGCTAACTGCTTTGGGTTTCATTTACTTTTATAGGAAAAAGAAACAAAATGATGACGATGATGTTTTTTTTTTCAGTTTGCGTCTAAATCCACCCGTACTAATATTATGAATGCGAAATTACAGTTACTTTCGCATTCTGACTGTCTGTTACCTCTTCACGTGTAAACCTCTGGACCGATTTCAATGAAATTTGATATGGAGATATTTGGTAGGCTTCTTTTTATTTCGGAAAGATACAGTTTTCACGGAAAAGAGATATAGTGTGCCTGTAAGTACTTCTTTTCTCCGTTTGAACTCTTTCACGAGCGCGTTCAAAATCAACCTGTTTACACATCCGTGCCTGTGAACGGGCCCGTGAATGTCGTTTTGAACGCCGTTTATGTAAACGCACCAAATGTTGGTCATTCTGAATCTCGTCTGCCGGTCGGTGCTGCATGGCCGGCCTTGGTGTGTCCTAAAACATTTTACATTCTCACATGCGCGTACAGAAGGCGTATCTAGACTATTTAAGACTACTAGATCTAGTTCCCCTAGGATCAGAATCTGGTTATGCGCTTACCCACCCCCAAGGTAACTCCATCCCCAAGCTGGGTACGCCCCAGATAATAAGAATACGCCCATGTATTCTCACACGAAAGAGATTACGACGGCTAATGAATGAAGAATACATGGAAAAAGGCAAGACAGTGATGATGGTGGTGCCCTATTTTCTGATAGAAATACTGGCCTAGGCAACTGCATGATGCCAATATTTTTGTTTAAAAAATTCAATAGACTAAATAATTTATCACTGGCAACTTATTGAAACGAACACGCGTGTTGCTGAATAGAAGTAGAAGTTAAGCAATTTCTACGTTCTTTGAAGTTTCATTTCCTACTTGTGAATAATTTCTTTGAATTTATGAATATAATTTTATATCACTTTTGCACTATAAAAAAAACATTTTAGTATTATGACATAAAAATTGAAATAATTTGCACCTAACACCTAATATGAAATATTCTTTCACATACGAAAAATAATTAAATAATATAAAAAATGTTCAATTTATCAATTGGTTATTACACTATAGAAAAAAAATCATATCGATTACATAACTATGCAAAAAATATCTTTGTTTTCTGAATTTCTTTTTTGCATCCGTACATTGAAACGTACGTGAGAATAACTTATCTATATTCATTTCCTCGGGCCACATAAACGGGTAGCCATTTTGTATTTCACAAACGTCACCTCACCTTTTCCTTTGGTGAGTAAGGTGTGTTCACGTGAGGTTGTGTGTTCCACCGGGAAGAGGTCACACAAGCCTCAGAATTTCGTGAAATATTCTTTTAAAATAAAAAAAAAAAACATAAAAATCATAAAATCCAAAAAAATAGTAAAATAACAAAATTTTAACGGGAATCATTCGATTTTAGTTAAGAGTACGTAAGCGTGCAACGTGGTCTAAGGAATGCGATAGTCGACGTAAAGAGAAAGTGAAGTTGTTCTTGATTACGGTTAATGTTCGTCATAACACCGTCACAGTAAGATTTTCAAAATGAATCCTGGTCCGCCAAATTATCCCATGGCGTCATTGTACGTCGGGGACTTACACTCCGATATAACTGAAGCCATGTTGTTCGAAAAATTTTCAACCGCAGGTCCGGTTCTTTCCATACGCGTTTGTCGCGATATGATTACTCGTAGGTCCCTGGGCTACGCTTACGTCAATTTTCAGCAGCCTGCAGATGGTGAGTAACCAAATTTTCAATTTTCCGATTATCTGTACGCTTTTTAATACACTGCTTATAATCCAAGCATCCACAATGATCAAAAATATCTGAACATCGTTAATCTCATATTTTAGAATATGTGGTTAGTTGATTGATTTTTTCAGTATTTATTCTATCACTAGCCGTTTCCCGCGACTTCGTCCCGCGTAGACTTAGAATTTGCGTACCCGATGGTACTATACATATAGATGGTTATAGTTGTAAAAGTATTGAAGAACTGGTTTGAACCATAGAAAACCTGTTCCCGTAGAAATACCGGGATAAAAAGTAATAGTAAAAAGGATAAAAAGCTCCATATTAAATTTCATCCAAAGCGGTCCACTCGTTGCGACGTGAAGGAAGTCAAACACTTTTGCATTCATAATATTAGTATGGACTTCTCATTTGAAGATAGAATAATGGTGGCAAAGTTCACAATAATGGTGTTTGGAATGGTCTTTCTCATTCTCTTTTGTTAATATGCTTTAAATATTCTATCTATTCCAATTCTGAATCATAAATACTGTTTAATTATGTTAATGTTTGTTGGAGGTATAGGCAATGTGATTATTATACTTAGTAGGTACCTGGGTGTTTGGGTGTAAAATAGCCAAAATGAGTTTTCCCAGATGTGACGCCTGGCTAGACCGATTTTTTCACTTCCATATACCAAATTCCATCCAAATTGTTAGAGCCATTCCTGAGTTCATTCATGGTTAGCTTGTTTAAGGTAGAAGAAAAGATTCTTGTTGTATTAGGCATGCTTACTTGGCTTTTCTTCAAAATATTTATAATACACCGCTATAGAAAGCCTATAGCATAATGTAGAGAGAATCGAGGATAGGGAAGTTCCATTTCCCTATGCAATGTTTTGAATAGAGCCCCTTTTTTGTTAACCCTTTAAATGCCAAGGGCACCTAAAATTGTCATGCACTTATATGTATATTTCTTTGGCACACTCTTGATTGTGAGAGTGACACTGGTATAGCAAAGGTTGGTATGCAGTCTGGCTCTCTTTTTTTTTCAAAAATTCGGTTATTATTTATTCACATGTTACACAACACAACATTCCCATGATTGGCATCTGACTGATCAATCCATTCAAATATGAAAGTGTTGAAAAGGTTAATTAATAGCGTGCAGTACTTTAACAATAATTCTAATGTGTTTCCCAATAATGATAAAACTTCGATTTCTTCACTTAGCTTATCTATTTTGAGTATTGAATTATTGATATTATAACTATTAACATAGTTGCATCATCATGTGAAATCTATACTCCATCAAATGATTATTGATTAATCAGTAGTAATTACTACTAATGGCTTTGCATGAATCTAGTTTAAGTTATTAATTTTAGGTATTTACATCCTGTAAATCTCACAACACCACATTTTAAGCATACTCAGTTACTAAAATTTTGCTATGATATGCAATGTTCATTTTTATTAGCTTTATCTGTGACTGTCAAACCAGCGTACACCAAAAAAAAGTCATTAAAAGTGCCCCAATGTGGCCAATTTGCTGATCGCGTGGATCTCTGGAACGGCTTGGTTCTCAGGAATGATTTATAGGTAACAAACAGTACTCTACGATATGCCCATCACATTTCACCGCTCATCTATAATAGTTGCTAAGATATTCCACCACTTAACTTTCTACGAAACTGAGTTACATAGTTTCCGTAGTAATGCTGCCAAATTTCGTTCACCGTTAAATGGTGGCATATCTTGGCTTCATTAGATAGTGGTGAAATTTTACAGGCGTAGGGTACTATTTTTTGATATAAATCATTCTTCAAGTTGAGAACTAACCCAATCTAGAGATTGTGTACGCCAGCTTGACGCTCCTCGGTAGCGTACACCGTGAACAGGTCTCACATTTCTAGAAGTTAAAGGGCTTTTATTTAGCTTCACCTGTCCCGATGTTTGTCTGTCTGTAATCAAATATTGCAAGTTAAAATTGATCCACTTCCCGGTTACGGATTGAGCTGAAATTTAGCATGCATGTGTAAATCAGATGACAATGCAAAACTATTATGACATATAGCATCTGATAATGGAACCGCAAGGTGGCCATAAGAACTCGGTAGTCAAACGACACAACCTCATTGAGCTTGGACTCGTTTGATCCGTCTTGACAAGTACTTTAATAAAAGCTTGTTTTAAAAAGTTTTTTTTTTATTTATAGCTTTTTTTAAACTACATTTTCCGTAGATACTATTTAGGTACTATTTATTTGCATAATCAGATCCTAGATAACGTTACTTAATTGAGATTTTTCATGTTATAAAATAGCCAAGACAATACCAAACCGCTCAGGATTACAGGCTCATTGATGGATTGACTAGCTTTTGCCTGCGAATTCATTAGCGTGGAATTCGGTTATAGCGTTCCCTCTGGGACTAAGCGTACTTCCGAGATAAACACTGACCCCGTGTACACCGAACTTAATAAGTAGCCTGTTTCCTTCCTCGGGACTCGATTATGCACGCCACTCACATTTAACTCGTATTGAAATAAAAGTTTCATACAAATGTTCAGCCCCCTTGCCCATTTACGGCACAGAGAAAGCTTTCTGCCAATATTTATGTTTCCAGGCCTTAGCGGTTTAGAAGTTTCATACAGACTTTCAACTCCCTTTAACCCCTTTAAGGAGGAATTTCCAAAAATCTTTTCCTAGTTACATCATAAGAGAAACTTTTCTGCCAAAGTTCATTTTTCTAGGCTTAGCGGCTTAGAAGCTACATACAAACTTTTAACCCTTATAAAGGGACACTTTCCAAAAATTCTTTGTTATTACTCATTTATGTCATAAAAGAAACCTTTTTTCTCATGTTTCTAGGCCTAGTGGTTTAGAAATTACATACAAACTTTCAACAATTTTTTATCCCATTAAGGGGAGAATTTCCAAAAATTCTCTATCAATATGCTCACTAACGTTTTAAAAGGAACCTCCTTGCCAAGTTTGATGTTTTTAAGCCTAGCGGTTTAGAAGTTACATACAAACTTTCAACCCTTTTTTTATCCCCTTAAGGGGAGAATTTCCAAAAATTCTTTATCAATATGCTCACTAACGTTATAAAAGGAATCTCCTTGCCAAGTTTGATGTTTTTAAGCCTAGCGGCTTAGAAGTTTCATACAAACTTTCCACCCCCTTTTTAACCCTCTAAAGGGGGAATTTCCAAATATACTTTATTAATAGTAACTTACGTTGTAAAAGGAACCTCCCTGCCAAGTTTCATGTCTCTAGGCCTAGCGGTTTAAAAGTTTCATACAAACTTTCAACCTCCTTTTTTTTACCCCCTTAAAGGGGCAATTTCCAAAAATCCCTTATTAGTGCTCACTTACGTCATAAAAGGAACCTTCCTGCCAAGTTTCATGTTTCTAGGCCTAGAGGTTTCGGCTGTGTGTTGATCGATCAGTCAGTCAGTCAGTTTCTTGTTTATATATATATAGAAGTAGAAGATAAAGCACAATACAATTAGTACAATATTAGCCGCCATGATGCGTACTGACATTCGCATGACAAGAACCAGGTTGACATTTTTTTATTAAAATGTGTTCCATTTTAATGATATACAGTTACGGTGTACGCTATCTTTACGGTGGCTTTTATTTTCAACTTGTTAGGATATTGGATATTAACAGAAATAAAACTGTAAATCTGAATTTACAGTTTTTAATGTTAATGTTAAATATTTTTTTTTAACTTTCTCATCTAATACTACCATTTTCATGGAATAATCCATTTTATTATATTTGTGATAGAATATGGATAAATCTTTATTTTTGTTTGCTTCAGCTGAAAGAGCCTTGGACTCCATGAACTTCGACATGATTAAAGGAAGGCCTATAAGAATTATGTGGTCTCAGCGTGACCCTTCACTGCGCAAGTCTGGTGTTGGAAATGTTTTCATAAAAAATCTTGATAAAACAATTGACAACAAGGCTATGTATGATACCTTCTCTGCTTTTGGCAACATTCTGAGTTGCAAGGTGGCTCAAGATGAAACTGGTGCATCTAAGGGTTACGGATTTGTTCACTTTGAAACTGAGGAAGCTGCTAATAAGTCCATTGAAAAAGTAAATGGTATGCTTCTCAATGGCAAGAAAGTTTACGTGGGCAGATTCATCCCTCGTAAGGAACGCGAAAAGGAACTAGGAGAGAGGGCTAAGCTGTTCACAAATGTATATGTGAAAAACTTTGGAGAAGATTTGGCTGATGAAGTATTGAAGGATATGTTTGAAAAATATGGTCGTATTACTAGCCATAAAGTAATGTATAAAGATGATGGAAGCTCCCGTGGTTTTGGGTTTGTTGCATTCGAAGATCCTGATGCAGCAGAAAGGGCTTGCATGGAGCTGAATGGCAAAGAACTAGTTGAAGGCAAACCACTTTACGTGGGACGCGCTCAAAAGAAGGCAGAGCGTCAAAAAGAATTGAAGCGTAAATTTGAACAGCTAAAATCTGAAAGGTTAACTCGCTACCAGGGAGTTAACCTGTATGTGAAAAATTTGGATGACACAATTGATGATGAACGTCTTCGTAAAGAATTTGCTCCATTCGGCACCATAACTTCAGCCAAGGTATGTAAACTTACTTTCATGTTTATTAAGAACTAGCCGTATCCCGCCGTATAACTCACGTAAGTCCCATTTTTTCCCGTCCCCATGGGAATTTCGTCAAATCCTCTCTTGTGCTCCCCTAATCATCCCAAGGAATCTGTATGCCAAATTTCAGCTCTCTACGACGAGTAGTTTCGGCTCTGCCTTCATGTGCAGTCTGATAGTTACTTGTTTTATATTTATATAAAACAAGAAACAGATAAAAGATAGATAGGCACCTTTGGGCCGTTAAATTAAAATATATTTTTCATACTGAACCATGCGCCATTTATATGGATAACTGATGAAAGACTCACTGTGAGAATCTCAAATACGTTATCTCCAAAAAGTGGTCAGAGCAGTCCTGTGTCATATGTGCACCTGCTAGTTGAATGAGAAGTCAAAGAATAAGGTTGAAAAGTCAAAAAATAAGTTTTTTTTTTAAGGGCAAATAATAAAAATTGATGTAAAAAGATGGGATTTTTAGTTTGGTAATATTTGTCTTCTAAATATACCTTCAGACACGTTTTTTTTTACTTATCAGGTAATGCTGGAAGACGGCCGTAGCAAGGGTTTTGGTTTTGTTTGTTTCTCATCTCCTGAAGAAGCAACTAAGGCGGTTACTGAAATGAATGGCCGTATTGTTGGAACAAAACCCCTCTATGTAGCCTTGGCTCAACGTAAGGAAGACCGTAAGGCACACTTGACTTCTCAATACATGCAGCGTATGGCAAGTATGCGTATGCAACAAATGGGTCAGATATTCCAACCTGGAAGTGCCGGTGGATATTTCGTGCCTACCATCCCGCCCGCTCAACGTTTCTATGGACCTGCGCAAATGGCCCAGATTAGACCCTCACCTCGCTGGACAGCGCAGCCACCGGTTAGACCCAGCACCCAAACGGGCGCTTCTGGCTACCCCAACATGCAGGCGCCATTCCGTCCTGCGCCAAGAGGCCCTACGCAAGGCGGCATGCGTACATCTCTCGGGGCGAGACCCATCACAGGCCAGCAAGGTGTAGCGGCCGCAGCTTCCATTCGGGCGCCGCTCGTGACGCAGAGCGGCCGTCCCGCCGGATACAAGTACACAGCCAACATGCGCAACCCTCCGGCGCCGCAGCCTGCGGTGCATATCCAGGGACAGGAGCCCTTGACAGCATCTATGCTTGCTGCTGCCCCTCTGCAGGAGCAAAAGCAGATGCTCGGTGAACGTCTTTTCCCGCTGATTCAGAGAATGCACCCTGATTTGGCTGGAAAAATAACTGGTATGCTTTTAGAGATTGACAACTCTGAGCTCCTTCATATGCTGGAGCATGGTGAGTCTCTCAAAGCCAAGGTGGATGAGGCGGTTGCTGTCTTGCAGGCTCATCAGGCCAAACAGCAGGCCACTAAGAAAGAATAAATACCATTAACGATTTGCTATCTATAGAAAATATGAAGTGACCAGCTTGTAATACGAAAACATACTGCATACATTACTCAGTTTTGATTTAAGCTTTAGTATGAAACTGTATGTATTTAATATACATGTCCCGCTCATATAAAAAAAAACATATAAAATAAAAATTGAAAAAATTAAAAAGTGGATTGCACCATTCCAAATAATATAACTATTAAGATATATGGGAGTGCAGTTCCGCAAACAAAAAGAACGCAACTACCAATGTTTCTATATTTGAAAGTTATACCACTGGGCTCTTTGACTATTTACATTGACTAAGAAGTTTGGTTTTAGTTTTTTTGTCATTCGAAATAACAACTATTCTTTTATATGTATCTCAGTTGGATTTTGGCTTTTGTTCTTGCATTATCTCTCTTTTATCAGTTGTACATTGGACTTACCTTGGATTGTAAACTGGGTCCCCAATGTCACTGAATGAATATTCCTTTGTAATTTGTTACATTATATTCTGTGGAATATTCACATTATAAAATGGTGTTTTATTTATGAAACTATCTTTCAGGTTTTACCTTTCAAACCCTGAGCACATAGACGTTAATAATATAGACCCGATCTAACGTACACGTAATATGTCCCCACTTCCACGGTGTCCAATCCAAAGTTCTGTCACCGAGCGTGCGTGACAATAAGCGTTTTTAAAAAAACTTTTTTGAAACTGTTTCTCAGTATCTAAAAACTCGTCTCGTTGTTGCAAAAATGTGACCCAGCTTTAGTGTCACGATATAAGTTTAACTTTGGATTGGACACCAATGAAGTGAGGAAACATGCCATGTATCTACGTTAGGCCGGGTCCATACGAAGTATTATTTATGTCTATGGCTAAGCATAAATCTGGTGACGACGACCTCTGACGTTGACCTCTGATTACGACGGTCGGCACATGCACTGTGTGCACATGGGACGCATGTTTTAAACCGACTTTAAAAAAAGGAAAGGTATCAAGTACAGTACGTATGTAATATTGGAACCGCATGATAGTCTGGGCTTCCAAACAAATATACAAAATATTGTAAGTGTTTGTCCACGTATTTTTCCAAAACTGTTGGTCGTATTCTGACGGTTTTTTTTGTATCTGCTTAGGTACATTTAATTCAACTTTGGGAACAAAACAAATTTCATCAAAATCGGTTGACTAGTTTTGAAGATAGGTATGGACTATCAGTCCGATAAAAATAACGTTCAATGGTCTTGATAACGAATCACATATGTGAAGCCGGTGTCACAGAATGTACTATTTTTTGCTCTGTTATTGAAACGTTTGCGTATGATTGTTAGATTTAATCGATTGCTGATATGTTTAACTATCTAATAATAAGATATTTTTTGTATTCGTAGGACGAATAATTGACAGATAATAGCAAAAATACCACGTGCACCCGTGCTCAGGTGTTTGAAAATTAAAAATGCCGCCATTTTATGACCGTTGACTTAAAAAAAAAACACGTGGTGATTTATCGATGAAATTGATTGTACTACACGCCCTTAACGGCTCCGACATCGAAGACCACACTGTATACTAGCCGTTGTCCGCGACTTCGTCCCCCGTACATAGAATTTGGGTACCCGATGATACTATTATACTGGACATACAATAGTTATTGTTATTATTCCTATAGAAAAATTAAAAATTTGGGTTGTCTTGAACTACCTCCATACCAAATTTTATAAGTTTACTCTTTACCAAATAATTACTTTTTACCCAATCATTTTACTTTTCTTGTTACTACAACCCTCTGCAATACAATATTTTTTTGACATAATTCAAACTTCATAGCACATTTGACTCTTGCGTCGCGACGTACATTAAGAGAAAACGCGCGCGTGTGCATTCGCTAGCAGTGCGCGGCAACCACTAATCATCACGCCACGGTGCGAAGCCGCCGGGTACTTGTATCGAGCGCGGAGAAATCAAAGAGTGCGCCGCGCCAGGCCGGTGTAAAGTAAAGTAATAGTACATTACAGACCTAGGGTGGTGAATTCGTAAATGTCCCAGATCGCAGGTTTCTGTGGCCCGAACCGAAGGCGAAAATGAGAAGTGAGATTTTCTCTCCGCGTAGCGGGCAGAAAATCTCACTTTACGGCCAAGGGTGATGTAAATTTTATTATAAGGGCATCTGTCTTTTCCGGGATAAATAAAAGTAGCCTATGTCTTTTCCCGGGACCCTAGACTATCTCCATTTATAACAAGTTTAATCTAAATATGGCTGAGAAACGCGTCACGCTCGTGAACGGGTGCTGTCTGTGGGGTCCGGTCTGTTTATGCTTGCAAGGACGTTTAAAAATAATCATTAGCTTTAAATATAACTAAGTCTAAACATTTTAAGCGAGAGACCTCATCATGTTCTTATTGACATGTATTAATGAACTATTTTATACATGATGTATTTTCATTATTTATTGACATTTTGAGATCTATGCAATTTATATTTATTTGACAATGGAGGCCATCTCCATATTTTTTTTTCTGGCCCCTTGGAGACTAAACATCTCTAGATCTTGGATTTAAGTTTTTTAAGTTAGGGACTATACATCCTTTCAGTGTAATTTTAGTACGTACCTATATGTATATTTTATACATGTAATGTAAATTTTGAAAAAAGGCCTTGATTTTGTTGCGGCGCTTCTTCTCAAGCAATGGGTCTAGGAAGCGCTGGTAAATTATTTTTCTGACGTGTAAAAGTGCCCCTATGTGGCCAATTTGCTGACTAAATTATTGAATTGAATTGAATTGTCTAGCGGTGTAAGCGTGAAGAGGTAACAGACAGACGGAGTTACTTTCGCATTTACAATATTAGTATGGATTACACAGCGCTGCTTCGCAAGTTCCTTTTCACCCCTCCTATTCGAAAAGAAGTGTTTTGTTCCCCGTTTAGAGGGAGCAAAATGCGATTTTGCACCCTCTTCGCTTTTTTATTTTTTTTTTCATTTCTGCCCCCTCTTCGCTTTTTTTAATTTTTTTTTTCATTTCTGCATCGGCATTTTACATAAATACTTTATTACACATACTAAAAATCCATAAATTCATAGATATATACTTACTTTAGATAAATTATTTTCAATTTTTTATTTTCAATTTGGCTGAATGGTGCAGGCTAATGCCGTAGCATTACTCGTAAACTCGTCGTGTGATCGAATAAAAAAAAAACTCGAACCCGCGAATTTCGTAAGCGCTCATTTCCTTGCCGTATTATTTTACACTTAATTTCTAAAATAAAACGTACCTTATGTAGTGTTATGAATTATTTCGTAGAAAATGAATGACATCAAAAAGTGATTTAGGTGATGCAATGTATTGGGATCAACACCTCTGAGAATTCCAAAGGAATATTATGTAAGTACGTAATATGAATTGCACTGCCCTTTTTTCATTTTATCGCAAATGTATTAAAAAACTTTGTATGATACAGTATGTGCGAAATTGTCATAAAATGTACTTTATTTCACATTTGTTAAATTTACCTATTATTATGAACGCAACGCGTGCGAGCATGACAGAATATAAATACAATATAGTGACTGATTCTTCAATATGGAAGCCATTTTCGCCTTCTACCTATGAATTGTTTTACTACCTTGTTTGTTTCTAAATGTGTTATTTTTTTGTTTTACTTAATTTAAAGACAATAATGAACGAATGATCTAATGATTTTCTCATAGGAGGGGTGAAAAGCAGAGTGAACAACACGGTAGCAAACTTATTTATGCCTTGGGTGACAAAGCTTGAATCCCTCGCTAGCTCAAGATTCAATCCGTCACCCGCGGTAAAATATACCTTTTTGCTCCCTAGTCATACAATCTACTATTTTAATCTTTGGCTGGACACTGTCGCGTGTCTAGATCGAAAAACCGGCCAAATGCGTGTCGGTCTCGCGCACGAAGGGTTCCGTACCATTATCTATAAAAACGACAAAAAAAGTCACGTTTCCTATATGGTAGCCTAGTAGTAAATATTTATTTTATTCTGTTTTTTAGTATCTATTGATTGATTGATAGATAGATTGATTTGTTGATTGAACTGAAATACATCGTCTGTGGAAATTTCAACTGTACAGTGTATACAGTGTATGGTGCCAAACGGACGTTTTAAGCTTTGCGTACGGAACCCTAAAAATGGAATTCCATGGAGGTAAGTTCATCTGGTGCGAGTAGTGTCAATTTCGAAACGATAAAAATTGAGCTTAAGACGTGGGCCTGAAGGTAGTTTTCATTCTCAATTCAAAAACTTCACCCGAAGCTTCCTTTGTATTGCACAAAATTTGGTAATAGATAGTTCCAGTTATTAATTACTACTTCCATGTTGAATTCTTTGGTCCAAGGTCGCGGCACGGATCTTGAGCGGTGAGCGACTGAAGGGCCAATACGCGCACGACAAAGCATGGTCTAAGAAAACAAGGTCTGCTGATCCGGGTGACATGTCACCGTATTGTCAAAGTCGAGTTGCCACTTTATTGCAATAAAACAAAAATGAAGGAAATATTTTCTGCCGTTATAATGCAAAATAAATTATTTGCGCATTAGAATTGTCATTTACTTGTTTAAGCACACAAAATGGGACAAGTTAAAAACAAATGAACGTAATAATTTCATGAAACACTCACAACATACAGCAGTGACACCCACACTACTGCAGAATACCGGACTGTCATACCTGACGAAGTATATTATTGTATCATGCGACAAAGCGCCCGATGCGTCCCGCGTCCCTCTGCTGATGAAACCTCATTTTCAACTTCTGCGCATCGAAGACCACCGCTCAAGTTCCGTGCGATGCCTTTGTACTTATGCCACAGGGCGGACACGGCCTATAAAAACACGATTTCAAATAAAGTGTCAATGAGAGACGACGTCTGTGTGCGTGTGAGGATGTCTATAGACTTGTAAATTGGTATGTACCAGTACGCGGGCCAATGATTCACTTTGATCATGTCATAGTGTGTTTATATTACCCGCGACAGCGTCCGAGTAAGCTCGAGGACTGCTGTGCGGGGTTCCTTGCGGCTCAGGGCTTGATGGGGCGCTGGTGTCCCTCTGCGTTACGGCTTCGGGCGTCGGCTCTATTTGAGTAGAGCACGACGAGAAGTTGGGGTTTTCCGTACTTTCGGGCTGCGTCGAGATTTTCTCGTAGTGCTGTGCAAGCTTCATTGCGACGATGGTAATCATCGCTTCTTCTGGGTAGCAGGGCTACGGGTCGATGCGGTGCTTGACGCGCAGGTATCGATTGAAGATGGTGAGCCATCTTCTGTGCTCCAGGATTAGGCTGACGTAGCCACAGGGCGAGGGTTCGAGGGCGTTTCGCTGAGCGACGCGGAGACTACCGGGGGTGCCCCCCCCCCCCGCATTCCTTCTCCCGGTGGAACCGTTTTAGCGGAGCCGGGATTGGGTTTGCGGGAAGAACTCCAGTAGGCTGGCTGCAACTCGAGGGCGATCTGCGCCGACCGAAGTCGGGTAACGTCCAGCAAACTATTTAAAGTAAATAGTTGCGTGGATGCGCGAAGTTGTAGGGGCGTCCGTGCTCAGTGGCGAAAAGAGAAAGGGCGAAACGTAGCAATCCTAACGCGACCGCGTGCGACCGTGTAACCGAGCACCATCAAATTCACCTTTGATCTTTGCCGAAAAACCACCAGCCGACCGATCAACGGCGTTCACGTTCACGAGCGCGTTCAATATCAGCCTGCTTACACGCCTGTGCCTGTGAATGCGCCCGTGAATGTCGTTTTGAACGCCGTTCACGTAAACGTACCATCACAGAGGTGGTTCCAGATATTTTCTAGTTAGTTCCATGCCATTGACAGATACTGAGTCCTTCTGCCCTTAGTTGATTCAAACTGTCGGTTAAAGTTAACGTTAAATATTTTACTATGGGATAAAATGACGTTTCTGTATGGAATGACAGCTCGGCGGCCATATTTAACGACCAGGAGTCCGTCAACATAGTTGACGTACTCTAAGCCTTCTGCCGGACTGTGAATAGCGTCCTTAATGGTGCGTTTACGACGACGTTCATAAACGACGTTCAAAACGACATTCACGGGCCCGTTCACAGGCACGGGTGTGTAAACAGGCTGATTTTGAACGCGCTCGTGAACGTGAACGTGAACGCCGTCGATCGGTCGGCTGGCGGTTTTTCGGCGTCGCGTTAGTATCGCTCGCACCTGTGTGGCGTACGGACGATGAGTCGATGACGACTTGCCGAATAAAATTAATTTAATGGTGCGTTTACATAAACGGCGTTCAAAACGACATTCACGGGCCCGTCACAGGCATGGGTGTGTAAGCAGGCTGATTTTGAACGCGCTCGTGAACGTGAACGTGAACGCCGTCGATCGGTCGGCTGGCGGTTTTTCGGCGTCGCGTAGTATCGCTTGCACCTTTGTGGCGTACTGACCATGACGACTTGCCGAATAAAATTAATTTAACAATGCCAATTTGTCGGAATGGTCAAACGACCAAAATTTTACATTTCCTGGGGTGTTACCAAGTAGAACCAATAATATGGACCTCCTCAAATAAGCAACATAAATTAAAAAATATGTTGCAGATTGCAGATGCTTAGGAGAGGTCGACAAACTCATGAAGGAGTTCAAACGGAGAAAAGAAGTACTTACGGGCACACTTTATCTCTTTTCCGTGAAAACTGTATCTTTCCGAAATAAAAAGAAGCCTACCAAATATCTCCATATCAAATGTCATTGAAATCGGTCCAGAGGTTTAAACGTGACGAGGTAACAGACAGACAGAATGTGAAAGTAACTGTAATTTCGCAATCATAATATTAGTACGGGTAGATTTAGACGCAAACTGAAAAAAAAATATCATTGTCATCATTTTGTTTCTTTTTCCTATAAAAGTAAATGAAACCCAAAGCAGTTAGCCCTGAAGGTGTTTTTAGGAGTAAAACTAGTGGGCTTTGGCATACACACTTTACTGTATAAAGAGAAAACACAAGTTTATGATCAATATCATACTTAGAAAATACAAACGATGTTATTCGTTAGACGGACGGAAAAAGAGTGACTTATATAAACAAGTATACATGACAGTGCATCATGTGCAGTTCGATTGATAACTTATTCTTTCTTAATTTTGGCCAGTACGTATGGACTTACATTAAAACCTCAATTCAACAAGCCCCCACGAGATTAACGTCCTCGTCGTCTACCATCCTTGCACTGACTAGCACGCCCGCGGGCGTGTAAACACCCTGCTTTTATTGTGTTTACATGAACGGCGATCAACACGACGTTCACGGGCACGTTTATGAGCCCGGGCGCGTCACGGCGCGTGTATGTAAACGCAGTATAAAATTTTATTAAGATGGCAACTTTAAAAATGTCATTATCATGTCAAGTCGAGTCACAAAAAAATTAGTTCCCTTTCTGTATCGTGATTTCCATTAGTCATCCTTAAATCATTAAATAATTGAACATTTCTCACGATGGATGACGACAATGCACCCCTTTCTAATGACCTTCAAAAAGAAAACGAAGTGAAGCATAAAAAGAAGAATAAGAACAAGAAAAAACGAAGTGGTGGCGACGGTGACCACGGCGGGTCGGGTTCCGCCGATGGCTTAGTGGCAATGCCCAATTCGGGTGATGTTCATCAGAATATATCCATTAAAGATTTAAAGATGGCAATGGAAGTTCTTAACCTTCAACAAAAACCCGCCAAAACTACTGAGGAAGCTCTGCACAAGTCATATCAGTTTTGGTCAACTCAACCTGTCCCCAAAATGGATGAAAAGATTGTGTCAAATGAACCTATTGAACCACCAAAATCTGCGGAAGACATCAGGGCTGAACCATACACCCTTCCCGATGGCTTTAATTGGGATACTTTAAATTTAAATGAGCCATTGGTTTTAAAAGAATTATACACACTTCTGAATGAAAACTATGTTGAAGATGATGATTGTATGTTTCGCTTTGACTATCAAACAGAGTTCCTCAAGTGGGCTCTCCAGCCTCCTGGCTGGCGGATGGACTGGCATTGTGGAGTTCGTGTGGCTAAATCAGGACGGCTTGTTGGTTTCATATCTGCTATTCCTGCTCAGTTGAGAATTTATGATCATGTGCAAACAGTTGTTGAAATAAATTTTCTTTGTGTACACAAAAAGCTTCGGGCTAAGCGGGTTGCTCCTGTACTCATCCGAGAAATAACTCGTAGAGTCAACCTGACTGGAATATTTCAAGGAGTCTACACTGCTGGGATAGTGTTGCCCAAGCCAATTGCTACTTGTCGTTATTGGCATAGGTCACTGAATCCAAAAAAACTAATTGACATTAAGTTTAGTCATCTATCTAGGAACATGACCATGCAAAGAACTCTTAAATTATTTAAACTGCCTGATTTGCCTAAAACTGCTGGCTTTCGTAAAGTGGAATTGCAAGATTGTGAAAAAGTAGTCACATTATTGAACAATTATCTGGGGAAGTTTGATTTGGCTCCAATATTCACAGAAGAGGACTTCAAGCACTGGTTTCTGCCGCAGCCTGATATTATTGACAGTTTTCTTGTGGAAGCTGGAGATGGTTCCATAACAGACTTTGTGAGCTACTATACTCTACCATCAACTGTTGTCTACCACCCAATACATAAAACACTGAAAGCGGCATATGCATTTTACAATGTATCTACAAAGACTCCATGGGTAGATTTGATGCTAGACGCTTTAATTACTGCAAAGAATTCAGGTTTTGATGTCTTCAACGCCTTAGACCTCATGGATAACAAAGAATTCTTGGAGCCTTTGAAGTTTGGAATAGGTGATGGTAACTTGCAGTACTATTTATACAACTGGAGATGTCCTAGTATGACCCCCAACAAAATAGGTTTAGTTCTGCAATAACCTGACATATATGTATATGGGTTGTGTGAATAACCAGTGTTCTCTTTGATTTCCAAGGTTTTTATTAAATGCAGGAATTATAGCTTTGGTTTCAAATTGTTGTTTAATTTAGAAAACGACTCCTTTTTCACCTGACTACAGGAGGGTTATTTATATACAAAATTCATGCTGCCCTACTAAAATTCTCTATGGTATTAAATTGGTATGTTTGCTTATTTATTGTGCTTTAATTATTGAACTTCTTTCATTCAATAAATATACCATACTATGCTAAAAAATAAAAACCGGCCAAGTGCGTGTCGGGCCACGCGCAAAGTATAGGGTTCCGAAGTTGACGATGCCCACAGTACCTTTCTAAGACTTATTAGCATGTAGCTAGCCTATGGTATGACGTGCCCGCCCGACGCCCCTGCCGCTCGAGAAAAATCATTGGTTTTTAAATCATTTCATAAGTTGGTCGACTATGCTATGACTCGTAAGTTTGTACAGCCTACTTAGCTGTGATAGTTTTCCTTTCAACTACGTTGTATATGCCACAACCGTGATTTTTTGCAGCCATCCAAATACCACTATTTAGCTAGGGGGGGGGGGACACGTGACTCTCAAAAAATGGCACTTTAAAGCTTAATATTTCACAAACGAATCACTTAATCAAAAAATGGTTTCAACAAACCCACAATCATTTTTTAAGACCTATTCAACGATATGCCGCACCATGGGGTACGCAAGAAAAAAAAATACATCCCCACTTTACGAGTAGGGGAGGTAAGTACCCTATAAAAAAAAATATTTCAAAATTTTATTATATCGCTGTCAGCGTAACTAATATGTATATTCATGCCAAATTACAGCTTTCTAAAACTAAGCATCTCCGAGCAATAGTGCGGACAGTCGGACGGACGGACATGGCGAAACTATAAGGGTTCCTTGTGGACTTCGGAACCCTAAAAATTAATCCTTTTACTCCTTTGAGTGCTAACCACTCTACTTCCACATACTTGCTACTGACACCACGACGCGGCGACCGATTATACCTAAACTGCGAAGTGAAACCTCCCCTGATAATAAATAGCATGGTATTGGCATCATTGTACATTTTTTAACCATCTCACAAAGAAGGTTTGTGTTTCAATTTTCTGTGACGATTATAGACCGATTTTCACTTATTTTTTCGATGAAATCGAAAGGTTTGTGCCGTCGTGTTTTACGATTTCATATCGGTACGTAAGGTACTATTCGCTCACGAGATTAAGAAGGTATGTATAATGTACTCTATGTTAAGAAGAGACTGAGACAAGATTAGGCTTAAAATTTTCTACACGGAACCCCCTCCCCCGCCAAAAAAACCCCGCGAACTGGCCAACAGCGAGTCGGACTCGCTTATATGTAGCTACCGAAATTATCCCATAAGTATCCCAAAAAGTACGTGACCGATTTCGTTTTATGACAAAATTTGTTCATCAATCCCATCATAGAAACTTCATAAAATAAAAAAAATGCAAAAAAAACAACAACTTGTGGCGATTCCACGCACGATATTATATCTATTTATACTTAGTATATTAATTTAAATATTGTACATATATTAATCCCCTATTTATTTACTCAACACAGACACACTTCATTCGACAGTTACACATAACTACATACAGATAAACTAACATACACAATTACACTTCTCCACGGAACCCGGCAAGTTACCCGACGGACCTCCGAGAAGTCGCACCTCGACGCTCCGACCTACGTGCGGCGCGATGCAGAATGGCCGCGTGGACGGGCGTGTAAGAAGAAATTTGATTTAAATCGAAAATACTTATGTCTGAATTTCTCTGTTACATTTGAGATCGATTTTATTATACAGTTTCCAAACGACTAAGTTTTCATTATTCACTGAAGGAGTCAGAACGGCATAGCGACCACCATCTCAAACTGTATTCCTCATACTGGCAACTCGTAAAAAAAATATACTTGACTGTTCGTTCTGTTCGACAGCCACACCAACCACCCGACTACTTGCATATTTCTATTAAATTAAAATAAATATTGCTATCTAATTCCGATTTTGCTATCAAGAACTGATTAACCCCATGTATAAGGTAGGAAAAGATACGGCTGTGGTTTGTTGGTGTGAGATATAGTACAAACTTCTAAGCAATTAAAAAAAAACATGTAAGTGGTGAAACCTTCTGATTTCTCTTGCTTACGCGTCAAAACATTTTTTTTCAGGAGTTTTCCATGTAACATTAATTATATTGTGATATCGGAATGTAGGTATAACACCAAAATTTCCATTTTCCTTGAAATTCCTTTTTAAATCTGGACTGTCAGTTATATTCTCATTGGTAAGTTGGCTTTCAAATCCTGTTTTAAACTTAGTTATTATTTACTTAATATAGATACATATTATGTTGTAGTCACTCATTTACTTTGTTTTATAGCTAATGATGGTTTAAGTATTGTGTAAAGTAAGTAAATATTTAAATGTATAGCACAAATCTATAAAATAATTAAAAAATCAATCATCTTAAAAAAACAATGTTGTATTTTAGCAATAATGGCAGATAAAGAACAGGTGATTCAGGCACTACGTGCAACTCTCATTTCTGTCAAAGGAGCACTAACCGTTAAACAATGTAACAGTAAGTAATATTGTTTATTATTCTCTTATGGATTTTTAACCTTTTTTATGCCATTGCACAAAAAAAAGGTGCGTACAAGACTCCTCGGTATTAGTACTGTCAATCAATCAATGAGCCTGTAATCCTGAACTCATTTTTCATTTATGGTTTGGTATTCTGGGTTTATAAAATGTCTCATGAGTTCAGTGTGCCTCTTGGCATAGGCCTCCTCTAAAATTTCCACTGTAATGTTTATAACATACTCTGTCTCTAGAAAAAAAGAATTATCAAAATCTGACTACTCTGTAAATAGTTATGCATGATCATACATTAAAAGAAATGTATGCATCAACTTGAGAACCTCCTCATATTATTTTGCCACATGAAAATACCTACTGCTATATTATTTGGTGTACCTATGCATAAGTATTTAGACTGTTTGATGTTCAAAATAAACCCTTTTTTTTAAGGAGATTATCGAGAGCTTCAAGGAGAATGGATACCATTTAAAAAGTTGGGTTATCCAACACTGGAGAAACTCTTTGTAGATGTTCCTGGTTTTAAAGTGTCAGAAATCAATGGAGAATGGTATGTGGATGCTATTGCTAGCCAAGAAACGCAACATATTGCTGCAATGGTTTCGCGACAGAAGTCTAACAAGAAACCATCCCCAAGACTGAACTACACTGTAAGATAAAATTGGTATAGTGTCTTACAGTTCAACACTGCAAAACAAAATGAATGGAATAACAATTTATTCTTTTCAGAGCCGATTTCCATCAAAACAAGGTTCCTGGAGAAAACCGGGAAGTGGTAACTCTTATACCAGCTACAACACTATGGGCTATAATTATAATAATCAATACTCAAATCAATATTACAGAGCCAATAGTAGAACACAGTTTAACAATAATAATTATAGCAATAAGGTATGTAAAATGTAATCTGCTTTCAAAATTTGTATGCTTTAAAATAAATGTTTGATATATATAGATTAGCTTCTGCCCGCGACTTCATCTGTGTGGAATGTGGAAATTGGTATGTTAAAGTGTTCCCGCGGGAACCATGCTTTTTCCCAGGATAAAAGAAGTAAATACATGAAAAATCCTTAAACGCTTAAGGTATCACTGATTTTTGCAAGCCAAGAAATTGAACTTAAAACCTGAATTAAAACACAAAAATGCAAAAAAAATGTTAAGTAAAAGCAAAAAAAGCTACTGGTTCTGAGCCGTCGCTATCTCCATACCACATCTGGGGCTGTATTCGGAGCGTTACATATGGTATGGAAAGGGACATTACCCCTGCGCTCACGCATCACAATTTAAGCTCCTTTCCCTACGTATGTAACATTTCGAATAGAGCCCTGTCTGTCAAGATTTACTAGCTGCCATGGGTGTACCGGGGGGGGGGGGGCAAGGTGGGTGGATCCCCCCCTGGATCTTCCCATACAATATACCCCGAAAAAATTGATCTGCCCCCTCTGGATCTGAAGCTGAATATGCGAGTAACCCCCCCCCCCCCCCCGCCCTGGGTGGAGAAATTGCGTGCCTAATGATTTGTGCAGGTCCCGACTGTACAAATCGTTAGGCGTTACGTTCTTAGCGGCTATTAACGTTTTCTATCTTTTAGTTTTCTTATATTTTACGCATAATTTACATGTCGTTTTGTTTTTGATTATCTTTTTTTTATTGATGTGATGTCTGTTTTAGCATTACAATAAATTCAGTAAACCAATCGAAACGAAACCGCAACCTACGAAACCGATCCCAAAACATTCGAGCGAAAACTCTGAAAGAGCTGTGCATCATATAACAACGAAACCAGTCACCCCTCCCGCACCAACCAAGGAGCTAGAAAGAGTGACTGTCAAGGAAACCACTCATTCCGAAGACGTAAGGCCTCAGACACTATATTCGCAGTTGTTACCTAAAACGTTATTTATTTATAGAGAAAAGGTAACCCTCCTCTGGGTCAGGACAGGTGGGCGACCGACTATACAATCAATACCATAGGAGCAATACAAGTATAATTTATTTACGCCTGAAAAGGTCGGTACCACATTCTTGGTGGTGATGATTAATAAATTCGGTGTTGCTGCTGTAACACCTGTGCTGTGCTGTGTATCTACTTTTTAACCTTGTTACAAAGAAATCTAATCTATCTCTCTCATCTTCCATGAAGAAGATGAGATAATTAGTGCCGACTTTCATGTTTCATACGCCGTCCGTTAGTTGGCGCTGTCGTCGTGCACAGGCACACTGCCAATATTCAAATTCCATTAAATTTCAAGTTCTTCAATCAAAATTTGACAGCAGCCTTTTTTTTTCGAGGAGGCTATATTCTATATTCTAAAACTTCTTAAGAGTGGTGCCAAATGACGTGAGATATCTACCCACTGAAACACCTTGATGGCCATCAGTGCAGATTAGTGGTGTTGAACAGTTTGTCGCATGGTACCTGATCTTTTGAGACGAACTTGACTGACGGTCAAGACTTTTTCGATCTCTACGAGCATTTAGCAGAATTTTATTGTATTTATTTTTTACAGTCAAAACATTCCAAACGTCCTGAGAATGGCACGGAAACTAGACAATCCTCAAAAATGTCCGCTTCACAGAGACTGTCTAACCTACGCGATCGTCTGAGTACTGTGGATCTCATACCTTTGCAGCTTCCGGCCGCTAACAGTGAAATTGTGGTGGGTAACCGTATAATGGATCATTTATGTGAGCATTATAGTTTAAATGTTATCTACACCCCATATCACAAATGCTCTATGCTATGTTGCGTTAAAAAATCGGTAGTAATGACATCCGTTATGATAACAAGTTCTGTCATAACCAATTTCCTATCCATGGTTATACAATAAAAAATCATTTTACACTCACACTACACTCATTATGTAACAGTTGCATAAGCTACGTACTATTACTGTATGACCACGGATAGGAAATTGGTTATGACAGAACTTGTTGTCATAACGGATGTTATTACGGATTTGAACGCGTCATAGAGGATTTACTATATGAATGTAGATAAACTAGTACGTATTAAAGTGTGACTTGTTACATGTATACAGGAACAGAGTGATCCCGTGACGCACGTGGCCCCGGCCCATAACCTGGAGCCCCCACCAGAGTCTACCTCTTCAGTAGCGAAGTTGGAATGGACTTGCCGCAAGTTAGGACTACCACAGCCTGTGTACAAAGTCCAAGATATGAGGCCTAAGCGGGGACCCGTGAGCTACGCCTGTTCAATCAAGGTGACTGTGTAATATAGGATGTGAGGATAATCCTGCATCACTAAATAGCCAAGCGTTTGACTGTACAAATGTGAGATTTAATGTCAAGTAAGAGTCAAATGGTTTTCGTTAATTGTAGGAGTTAATAAGAGACGTTGCTGGTATTAAAATAACACCCTTTAAAGGCTTAATCAAAATTGGTAAATCCACAATTTATATACAGTATCTGGGCCGACCGAGAGAAATAAATTCTTTTTCTGACGTGTAAAAGTGCCCCTATGTGGCCAATTTGCTGAAAAAACATTGACCTATAATAAGTTAACATATGGACGAACAGTGTCTAACAGAATATGTCAAAATATATGGAGCAAACTGACATTAATAACGAATGCCAAACGGGTGCCCTAGCTGTTCGGGCACCCGTTTTGACGGGGCCATTTTTCTCCGGCTGATTGTGAATCCTTACTTATAATAGATCAATGTGAATAAATAATAATTGAATTGAGCTTTGCACGGGTGGAAATAGCTGTCAATGAATTTTCACAGATGTGAAACCTAGCTAGATCGATTTGTGACCCCTGGAAACACCTATAGTATATACCAAATTTTATCGAAGCCGTTAGATTTGTTATATATTTTACATATGTATGTATACCTACAAACAAATATTGCTCGTGTAATAGTATAGGATATATATGGGCTATATGGGGTTAAGCAAAACGTGACGATATATATTTTACCCACAGAATCAGCTATGGATTCTAATAATGTTTTTTATGTTTATTATAATTTAAGAGAACATAGCCACATTTATTTATTCCATGATTTTGTGAGATATGCGCGTCTAAAGAGGTAAAAATTATACAAAAAACATGTTCTTATTTATTGCTTGCATAACAAACAGGTGGGATCTTACTCAACATCATCGTATCCTGAGTCATCGCCCACCGAAGACTTGGCTAAAGAAGTGGGATCCTTGAAGCTTCTTGCGCTCATCGAGAGCTCAGAAATGGGCGGGCTGCCGACGGCGCCGGGCGCGCGCGCCGTGGCGTCGCTGGCGGCGCTCGTGGCGGAGCACGAGGCCGGCCTCTGGGCCAGCACCGTGCCGCACTTGTACAGGTAGTCATGCGAGCTCGGAGGTGGCGGGCCGCCGATATTCTTTTTAACAGACTTCAATTTAAAAAAACATAATCGGTTCAGTAGTTTTTAAGATATCGCCTGATCTGATATGTGTGACAGCCTGACTTATTCATACTAGTCAGTGATGGTATCCAAGGAAAATTGTTTATTTAAAAACATGGTAAATTTTAAATATAGTTTTAAAAAAACCGGCCAAGTGCGTGTCGGGACACCCGCAATGTTTAGGGTTCC
>OZ020274.1:8209998-8246987 GCA_963971205.1 Aethes cnicana | reverse complement strand
GCGCCCGGCGCCTACCTGGTGGGCGCGGCCTTCGCCGTCGCCACCGCCAGCCTCGACGACCGCGCGCTCACTCTTGCGCACGCGCCCGACAACACATCACTCCTCGTCGTCCAAAATGCCTAACATTCTCGCTCACGTCCAGTGTTTACTCTGACTTACCGCCATCACAGTGTTATAGAAACATGCTACATTTATTTCTACACGTGATGTAGTTTTACGACACCTTGGCAATAAACCGACGCTATTCGCAATAATACATTGGCAATGTGTGTAGGTCGCTATGTGCGCTGACGTACCAGGAAAATTAAATATATGTTAATTATATTCGATCTATTTTCAATTAGACGGGCTGTTACATTGCGTGTACCTATTCGATATTTTGCTGTTAATTTAGTATATGTGTGTATTCGTAAGTGAATATGGGTTTTTTCATAACGATATCCAAAATTTGGCTTATAATTGTTTTGGGTAAGTAATTAATATGGTTATAATAATACAATGTGTTCAATGTCAATCTGTGCGTGTGTTCAATTTCATTAAAATCACCTCTAAACAATAAGTAAATTGGAGACCAGACATAATGCTTGTTTTTTTAGGTAAGTATACCTACTTATGTATTGTACAAGTTTCCTTTCTTAGCCTCGACTATCTATAATAACTAATAGGAATTCTATTTATATTAACGAGTGATTCTAGAAGGGTTTCAAATGCCGTCAGTTCGCTGTCGCATTTTTGTGCAATTTCCTGTAGATTTACTTACATGGATTTTTCCTAAAGAGGGACGGTACTAATACTATGTATATACAAAAAAAAACCGACTTCAAACTCCGACAGCCTACAAAGTCGGTGTCAATTTCCCTATGAGATTTTATCAGCTTTGGGTCGGTTCACTTGACACCGCTCACTTGGCTCTGCGCTCGAAGTTGTTGACCATTATGTATACCTGGGACAAACAGTCCAGTTAGGTAGGTCCAACTTCGAGAAAGAGATCAATCGTCGAATCCGACTCGGCTGGGCAGCGTTCGGGAAGCTTCGCAGTGTCTTTTCGTCCAAATTACCGTAGTGTCTTAAGTCGAAAGTCTTCGACCAGTGTGTGTTGCCAGTGATGACTTATAGTTCCGAGACGTGGGCGCTTACGATGGGCCTCATAAGAAGGCTCAAGGTCACCCAGAGGGCAATGGAGAGGGCTATGCTCGGGGTTTCTCTGCGTGATAGAGTCAGAAATGAGGATATCCGCAGTAGAACTAGGGTCACCGACATAGCCCGAAGAATTGCGAACCTTAAGTGGCAGTGGGCGGGGCACATTGCTCGCAGGACTGATGGCCGATTGGGCAAGAAAGTCCTGGAGTGGCGTCCGCGACCGGTAGACGAGCTGTCGGTAGGCCTCCAACAAGATGGAGTGACGACCTTGTAAAGGTCGCGGGAACGCGGTGGATGCGAGTGGCACAGGACCGGTCTGAGTGGCGCGCCTTGCGGGAGGCCTATGTCCAGCAGTGGACGTCTATCGGCTGAAATGATGATGATGATGATGACTTGACACCGACTTTGTAGGCTGTCGGAATTTGAAGTCGGTTTTTTTTTTCCGGTAACAGTTTCCAAACATAGGTACGATGGGACGTAAGTCTCACTGTAGTCTTTGAAATTGATGCCAAAATCATACACATACGAACAAATTTTGAGGAGTTCCCTCATTTTGTCATGGATTACTTACATCATCAAAACTGAACCAAATTAAAACGGGATCAATCCGGAGATACCACCTTTCGATTAACTAAATAATCATCGAAATCGGATCACAATTGACGGAGTAATCGCGGAACATACATACAAAAATATAAAGAAATAAAAAAACATACAGACGACTTGAGAGCCTCCTCCTTTTTTCGAAGTCGGTTAAAAATGCTACAAAAGCCCGTCCGTAGATTACTGGAAATCGCACAAAACGCGACAGTGACGCACAAAGCGTGAAACGTGACCGCTGTTGAAACGTGGTTTAAAAAAAATGCTTGTAGAATAACCCTGAAAAGAAAATGAGCGCAGTGATAACGATGATGTTATAAAAACCGATTTAAATTTGCCTACAACAATGGTTCGAACTCGGTATTATATGAAAATAAAAGGTTCATTATAAGATTCATAAAACTATTAAGTTTTGTTATGAGCATTTTTCGCCTATTTTCTTTTATAATTTGAAAATTGTAGTGCAACCCTCGTTACTTCCTCGTACTTTCATTTCATACATATATCAAATAAAGTTTGAATAAGTATATTTTTATTTTTAGTGAAAATGACACCGGAATGTTTCTTCAATCACTAATTTATCGTTAGACGTTAGTCAATCCCTTTACTTGATTAGCCGTATAGATACGACATCCTTTATTGTGTTGCATGCAGCCCAGAGAGTGGTTCGCTGACGTTTAAATCCACGGCGTGTGCATAACGGTACAATAAAAACCGCCAATCTATTTATGTCCCACTGTTGGGCACAGGCCTCCTGTCATCATGTGAGAGTTTGTGCGGTCCCTGATTCCCCATACGGTCCCAGTGCGGGTTGGGGACTTCAAATTAGGTACCTACCTACTTCGCAGACGCGTGCAGGTTTCCTCGTGATGTTTTCCTCCACCGGAAAGCTGTGGCAAATTCAAATTGAATTTCGTTCTCAAGTAAACTCGTATATATAGGTAATTAACTTATAATGAGAGTTAATAATGCTGAGCATGGGCGTATGTATCCAAATCCTAATATTACTTATTAATGCGTTCACTACCACTTGAACTCGCCAGGTGCCGCATCTTCTGTTAAGGGTACATTGCAACGCACATGTGCGTTCAAGGCATATGCGTTTTGCTGACACGCGTTGAAGGCAGTGAATTCGTTATTCTTTAAAATAAAACGTGAGACATTCGTCTTTAAAAGATTGGTCCCCTGGATCAGAATAATGGTGGATTTGACCCCTCCCTGTATGAAAAGCTGGGTACAGCCGAGCCGCCAATTTGGCTATGAGTGAAAAATGACAAAGTGCTTGATTCTTTTTTTATGGATAGGAATAACCTTCCGTAATAAGAGAAAAAAATCCGAGAATTTTCCGTGGCGTCGATTTTGCGTAAAAAATAAAATTGGTTTTGCGTTATAACGATTAAAAGATTCTGGTTTTCCTTGGTCCAAGTAAGCACAGCACATGTTTCTGAAAAAAAATAGTGTTGACATTTGACGTTGACAGTTCTCGCTTCCTTCGTACGAACATAACTTTACGTGTTTTAATAATTTTATTGGAAAAATAGCTTATTGATGACTGCGTTTGCTTACTGGACTTTCGATTCTGCTTGGCCCCAACGACGACGTATGCTTTAAACACGTTATTACGAATGAAAAGCGAATGAAGCAAGAACTGTCACCGTCAATAGTGTCAACACTTGTTTTTTAAGAAGTAGTGCTGCGTACTTGGACCATGGAAACACCTTTATTTCAATCGTCGTAACTCTAAATCGATTTCTTTTTTTTACGCGAAATCTACGGCACGGAAAATTCTGAGATTTGTTTCTCTTGATACGGAAGGTTATTCCTATGCATAAAAAAAAAATCGAGCACATTGTCATTTTTCACCCATAGCCAAATTGGCTATGGGTGAAAAATGACAATGTGCTCGATTATTTTTTTAAGGATATATGCAGCACTACTTCTTGAAAAAATCAATAATGTCAATAGTATCAACACTTTTTTTCAAGAAGTAGTGCTGTATACTTGGACCAAGGAAACACCTTTATTTCAATCGTCATAACGCAAAACCAATTTCTTTTTTTACGTGAAATCTACGGCACGGAAAATTCTGAGATTTTTTTCTCTTGATTCGGAAGGTTATTCCTATCCATAAAATAATAATCGAGCACATTGTCATTCTTCACCCATAGCCAATTCGCCATCAGATCTATCTAACCGACCAAGGTGATCAGAAATATCTGAACACGACCAAGACGTTATAAGTGCGTGTTCAGATATTTATGATCATCCTTTTTGTTCAGTTATATCTGGCGACTGTACAGTACAGTACACCCATGATTCTACCATGGAAGTAGTAAACTGAATGTTACCTCCACTCCACCATGAGTGCTGCTGAGTATATTTCAACACACAATTCGACAATAAATAATTATAAAACTTACGAAATAAAAAAGCTGGTTATGTAAGGCGTAAAAGTGTAAGAGGCTTTTATCTCTCTTTATCCAACCCTATAATGAAAGATAAAGACAGACAGAAGCCTCGGATGAAATTTTTGACACGTTTTTGAATTGGAACGAAAACGACCTTCGAGTGCGAATCTTTGAGCTTAATTTTTATTATTTCAAAATTGACACTGCTCGCTCTATTAGTACGCTTTTATAATAATACCATGTTGCATTTGACACTTTCTATCTCATAGGCTATGAAAGAGCTGCTTCGTATATATAAATTGTGTGCTATTTTGTGCTGGCCAACAAGCAGCCAACATGACAAACAATGTGTTGCAAGATAACGAAACGTTTCGTAGTACAGTTTTTGAACGGGTTTGGCGCTTGCGTTCCGAACACACGCTTCATGACGACGATTGTGCGAAACGACTAACCAACTTAATCGATTCTTCTGTGACGCACAATCGATGGCTTCAATCGCGTCCATGAAGCAATTTAGGTATCAAACTAATGAAGCTTAAACTAGGACTTCCTCTTAAACCAACAAAAAAAAATCGCTGTCTGTAAAGTCGATTTATGGACGATAATTTTATACGTGATAACGTCACGTAACGCTACAACGGTACGTAACGCTTCAACGCTACTTTTGGGTTATGTTTTTTCGAGCGCACAGCTAGCGTTCATCGATTCATAAAGACATTACACGTCAAAATAATTACGTCCTATCGGTATATATTATAAATGCTGTATAGTTGCGAGAAAATGATTAAAAAAAAGAGAAGTTAGAATAGTCAGGTGACTTATCAAATAAACTCACCAATTTAAAAATACTAAATCAACTCATTTTAATTGTTTAGTTTATAACTGAACGTGCATTTTTTAATTTCGACTCAAAGAATTCGATTCAATCGTAGTCGAGTTTTTGCGAATCGAGTCGGTCAGTCACAAAATGGTGCTGAGTGGCGGGAGGAGGTTATAGCATAGGTAGATGGGCGTCCATCTTGAATTTTACTGGATTTGAGCCGGTTCAATTGTGATAAAAGTGTATGTTGTAGCTTTGACTTCACGTTAATTGTTAGTTTTAAAAGCTTTCATGTATTCTGTTATTTGTTGTCGTGTGAGATAGGATTGGCTGCAGTAATGTTTTAGGTATGAACATGTACTTCATTGAACCATCCGATCATTTGACGAGTAATGGCGTGCGTTTTTTCTTTTCAAAGATACTTTCAAATATTTCATGATTAATCGGATCACTAAAACTATTTAACTCGATGTCATGGACGTGAATTGTAAAGCGTGTGAAGCGAAAATTTTCTCAACGACTAATCCCAATCAGTGATTGTAGCTTGTAATATGCTCGTAATCATATCGAGCTAGCTGGATGTCGTTTTTAGGTTATACATCACAATACTCCGTGGCTTTAATCTCAGTGACAAATCGAATCAGCAATTCATTATGTTGAAGTGATATTGTGTGAATATGCAAAAGTGACGTGTTAAATATTTTTATTCACAGTATCATTACTCAAGACATATGCAATTTCCGGAAAGACAATCGTCGACAAAACCTTAGGTTGGCAGAGGTATAGTACGATGGCAGTAGTGCCCAGCAGAGCGCGAGTATACGCCGATGTCAACTCGCAGAAACCAAGAGAATACTGGGACTATGAAAGTTATGTAGTCGATTGGGGCAATCAAGATGACTACCAGCTGGTTCGGAAACTTGGCCGCGGAAAATACAGTGAAGTATTTGAAGCAATCAATATCACAAATAATGAGAAGTGTGTAGTAAAAATATTGAAGGCAAGTTTATTATTTCCTATCATTTTGAATTGGTATTTCACCATTACCATATCCATAAAGTCCATGATTTCTAAATCACCACTTTGTGTAAACATTATGTGCCAGTACTCCTGATTATTGTGCAAAGTGAACTCGACAAGGAGGTCCCTTTTGTTGAAAATGTTTAGCTTTGTTTAAGACCATACATACATAATATCGACATCATCTTACATCTGATACAAAACTATTCAAATTTACCTTAAGCTGTCTAAATTTGACTCTTTGTTTTTAGCCTGTGAAAAAGAAGAAGATAAAACGGGAAATAAAGATATTAGAAAATTTAAGAGGAGGCACAAATATTATAACTTTACAAGCAGTGGTCAAAGATCCTGTGTCCCGTACACCAGCACTCATTTTTGAACATGTGAACAACACGGATTTTAAACAACTGTATCAAACTTTGTCAGATTATGATATAAGGTATGTGCGAATTTTATTGCTTTTATAGCCATAGGAAAATTTATGCATTTTCTATTTTGTATTATTGTTTAAATTACATGTTTATTTTCAGATATTATTTGTATGAACTTCTGAAGGCATTAGATTATTGCCACAGTATGGGCATCATGCATAGAGATGTTAAGCCTCACAATGTGATGATTGATCATGATAACAAAAAGTTGCGTCTCATTGACTGGGGGTTAGCTGAGTTCTACCACCCTGGACAGGAGTACAATGTCCGTGTGGCATCTAGATACTTCAAGGTATACAATTGAATGAAAAAAAATCTTAATACTGAATGTCAACATGTCTCATATTATGTGGCTAAATTTTTCTTGATAATTGTGAAGTAGAGTTGAGCTTGCTCATTCACTGAGCAGTTTGCTCCCAACTAGTACAATCGCTCAAACAAACTCGAAAATAAGTTAAAACTTCACAATTTAGATGTGCTTTTTAGAGATATATAATTAGACATGTTATGGAGTAATTATTGTTTATTTTATCAGAAAAAAAAGTAAAGCTGAGTATACGATTACCCTAGCTTGGTCAGCCTGGCGCATTGATTGGTCAATGTACTAAAAGCAGAAATAAAACAGTTTATTCATTGGCAAAATTGTCTTGCACATAGACAGAAGTCATTATTTAAAGAAAAAAAAAACAGTTTATACAAGTTCAGGGACATGATTTCATTATTTTTAGTACTCAGTACATGTACTACATGAGCCTATTTTTTTTAAATTGTGGAACTAATACTGTAATACTCTACCAAGCCATATAAGCATGACAAACACCTATTATGTATGTTGATTCATCATGATGTATGTTGTAATTTGGTCATGTTATGTTACTTACTATCACCATTGAAGTCTGAAAAGATTATACAATTTTTGACAGAACTCAGTTCACTGACAATTATAAGAACCAGATTGATAGGAATTTCCATTGTTGACAAGCTTTATGTTGAAATGAAAATGAATGTATGCAAATATTCATAAATGATTCAATACCTGAACTTCATATTTAAAGCTGGTTGTGTAGAATAATAATATCTTAAATTATTGTATAATTTTAGGGCCCTGAGCTCTTGGTGGATTATCAAATGTATGACTACTCATTGGACATGTGGTCTCTGGGGTGCATGTTGGCATCAATGATTTTCCGTAAGGAACCATTCTTTCATGGTCATGATAATTATGATCAGCTGGTTCGGATTGCAAAAGTGCTGGGCACTGAAGAGCTATTTGAATATTTGGACAAATATCATATAGAGCTGGATCCACGGTTTAATGATATACTTGGCAGGTATGGGCCCTTTCATCATTACTTTTTTACCCAGAATGGGCAATAATAAAGAGCTTTTTCTTTAAGTTTAAACAAAGTTACTTGAATTATTCTCCATCATATTCTTAGTAATTCAATTTGCTATTACAGGCATTCCCGTAAACGATGGGAACGATTTGTGCACTCTGAAAACCAGCATCTGGTTTCTCCTGAAGCTTTGGATTTCCTTGACCGTCTTCTGCGCTATGATCACTACGAACGCTACACTGCGCGTGAGGCAATGGATCACCCTTACTTTTGTAAGTATGCCATTCTTTGAATGATTAATACACCACACTAGAGATGCGCAAAACATATCACTGAAGTGAAAAGAGCGATACATATCTTTATGTCACCGAGAGATCTGTTTCACTCTTTTCGCTCATTTCGCTCATCTCGCTCAGTGTATCTATAAACTCCTACAACTCTTAATCGCGACATCTGTAGGGATAATCATGTCAATCAATCAACTATATCACACACACAGGTAAAACTGAGCGTATTGAGCGACTCACACAATGAATTCTTAACGTGAGCGGATATGCATGAGACAGATTTATACGTTCGATTCGTAAGTGTGAAGAGTGCTCTCACGTGTCTGTTCGGCTCAGAACGGGATGGACTGAAATGTCAACTGATATAGTGAGTTGTTTAATTCTTCAGTGAGCGAGTGATATAAATGTAAAGATATAGTTCATTTGAATCTCTCATTCCTGATCTACACACCTCTACACCACACTAGCATTTCAACCAGTAAAGAGTGACAAATATAGTTAAGGGTGAGAATTTTCCCAAGAGCCGCGTAGCTGCCGCACAGCAGTCGCACGGCTCGCACACGGTGTGACAGAGAACTAATGCTATACAGTGTAGACGAGCCATAGACGATCTGCAGACGCAGACGCACCACAGACGCAATCGTGTGACCCGGGCTTTCGGCTGTTGGTACAGTTGGATGAAATGGTGTAATGTATTGAGCATATTTATTTTACAGATCCCATTGTGAAGGAGCAGGGCCGAATGATTAAGATTGAATCCAATTCTCCAACTCCTAATGCATTGCAAGGACCAATAAATGCTGCAGAATAAACTGTTACAACTAATGAGTGACACTTTATATGCTATGTATTGAATATATACTTGTACAAGATTCCAGAAAGAAGAGACACTAAACACCAAACAACCGCTGACACAGTCAATATTAAACTAGGAGCAACACCGCAGTGAACCATCTTTGATCAACCAGCTACTCAAGTAATTCCAATGTTTGATAAATGGAAATAGTTTGGAAAGACAATATAATTTAGTGTTAATATTAGTAAATCTGGTTTATTAATTATTTTAAAGTGTTTTCTCTGTGGTAAAAACTACTAAACAAGTTAATGAAACTGAAAATGTGCTAAAGCTGCATATTTATTTTACTGTGACTTCATGGTATCAATATCAAGTGGTGGGTTTTAAATTTTTTGAAGTTACATATAATGATAATGAATAATTTTTTATTCGAAATTCAATGTAATAATGATCAAAGAAATGTACTTCAGAGTTTTATTGCACTTGAAATTTTGCATTTATTAACCTATGGTGTATTACTTGTATGATAAAATAATAACACCTACATCATACCATCTTTCAAGTACTGGTTTAACTGGTTAGCAGCTTTTTGTTGATTACTATTTAAAATTTTGTATTTATGTAATAGAAGTAAAATGTAGATAAGTGTGATATAAATACAAAATTTTAAAATAACTAATCGTTTTCTTTTTATTACATTTTTCGTAACGAAGACCAGTAACTTCTAATGAATAGGCAATTTGTCGGATTAAAATCTTGTTTCTATTAGTATCTATGTTCTTAGTAAGTTACGTTAGCTGTCCTTATATACATATAGAATAAAGTCTATCTTCAATTTAAAGGTGAGCCTCGTTATTATTTATTTCTTATTGTGATAACTTCAAGTTGTTGCATAAAATTTTCTTAATAAACAGTACTAACTTTTGCCTGAACATTTTTTCAACTTTCATCGATACTATACTACATGTACCTACTATATTTGTTCGTAATTTCATTTCGAATTCCGTCAATATGTGTATCATAATTGCATAATATTCATTGTATGTATATGTACTTTGGTAGGTATAATAATAAGGGTTATATCCGACAGACTTGCATTTGTCCTTATTGCAATACCAAAATTATCATAGTCATAGTTGTTAGAAATGGGAAAATTTAGTAGGTAACATGAAAAACCTTGAAACTACATATGCATCTTGGGAGGAACTTCCGTTGAGTCAACTAACTTTACAACTAGCGCCAACTATTGGTGAAATATGTTTGAATGTTTGTTACTTAATCAATAATCACGCTAAATCAGTTGAACGGATATGGATAAATTGCAAACTGGATAAAATCAAAGGATACTTTTTATCTAGAAAGTCATCTCTTCAAGATGACGTGATAACGTCTTATAAATCGATGAACACCATCACGAAAAAACATGACTCATTGTAATGTAACGTTCCGCATGAGCCGAGCGCGCAAGCGAGAGCGTGGACCAAGCGATAGAGAGGCACGATCGGCCTAAGCGTGACGTGACGTTATCACGTAAAATAATAGTTCGTGAACCGACTTTACAGACAACCAGGTTTTTATTTTACGTCACCTTTTGCCGTAAAGTGGGATTTTCTGCCCGCTACGCGGGGAGGAAATCTCCCTTCCTGGCCAAGGCAAGACTTAAAACTTTAGACAAACCACGGGCGGTAATTCGTAAAGGCCCAGATCGCAGGTGTTTGTGGCCCGAACCGTAATGTACTATTGTTATTAATGTATTTATATATTGTAATGTACTATTATTTATTTATTCTTTGTACTAGTGACTCATCAGAATTATGGGTGCTTGCTTCCCATCCGAGGGGGTAGAAACTTGAAATAGTTTAGTTTTTACAAAGACCTGGGAACTGCAGACTTCTTCACCGTGGCCATCCGGAAACACATGATGAGTGATTTACGGAGTAGTCGTATGTTTGCTAATCAGAAGAAAAGAGATGAAATAAGGACCACCAAAAATATGCATGAAAAATATTCTAGAATAATTGTCCAGCAGTGAGTCTCCGTCACCAAACTTCCGAGGTGGTGAAGAGAGCAGTGTACAGGAGGGCCATCTTCGAGACTGAAGCTGGAACCTCACTGCTGTGCACGCATACGCTACGCTAGTAAACGTGGAGCCATGCGCATAGTCTGTGCGCATGCTGTGTAACTTCGTACCTTTAGTTACCAAGCGTTTTTGTACCGTTGTGGCGGAGCCCCGCCTTGCGCAGCAGTGGGTTTCCGGCCTAATTGAATAGATCGTGGCCCAAGGTGGCACACCGCCAGTACATGTGACTACTACGTACCAGTAGCGACACGTGTACACCCGCATCAGCGACAGGTTAAACCCTAAACATGGTCACGCAGCACGCGCACGTATCAGTACACTATCTAATATTAGTGTGCAGATTCGGTTCAATTTGTATGGTGTGTCGTGGGTGTGCTATTTGTATGTCATTTAGTATCGAACAAAATGTAGGCGGCATGTCCACAGTCCACACTTCCACAGCAACGCACGGCACGCGCACGCTACGCACACGATGCAATGAACCCACGTTTAGCGTGTGCGTGCGCCTGTGGGTGGCCGGCTTAACCGTAGCTACTATGTATGATGCCATGTCAGCAAACTTGATAGATTACAACATGGAGCTAGTAGATTGGCAGTATTCATTCATGTTTTTAGCCGAGCGTGGGGAAAGGACATTTTTCCCATTCTTAGTAAAAAAAACCGGCCAAGTGCGTGTCGGGCCACGCGCAAAGTATAGGGTTCCGAGGTTGACAATGCCCACAGTACCTTTCTAAGACTTATTAGCATCTAGCTAGCCTGTGGTATGACGTGCCCGCCCGACGCCCCTGCCGCTCGAGAAAATTATTGGTTTTTTAATCATTTCATAAGTTGGTCGACTATGACTCGTAAGTTTGTACAGCCTACTTAGCTGTGATAGTTTTCCTTTCAACTACGTTATATATGCCACAACCGTGATTTTTTTCAGCCATCCAAATACCACCATTTAGCTGGCAGGGGAGGGGGGGGGGGGACACGTGACTAACAAAAAAAAGCACTTTTTAAGACCTATTCAACGATATACCGCACCATGGAGTACCTACGCAAGAAGAAAAAAAATACATCCCCACTTTACGAGTAGGGGAGGTACCCTATAAAAAAAAATATATATTGTACCACTTTTTCAGCGTAACTAATATGTATATTCATATGCCAAATTACAGCATTCTAGAACCAAGCATCTCCGAGCAATAGTGCGGACAGACGGACGGACATGGCGAAACTATAAGGGTTCCTTGTGGACTTCGGAACCCTAAAAAGTGCTAGGAG
This sequence comes from Aethes cnicana, assembly GCA_963971205.1. Lineage (NCBI taxonomy): Eukaryota > Metazoa > Arthropoda > Insecta > Lepidoptera > Tortricidae > Aethes > Aethes cnicana. The sequence goes on along the minus strand of OZ020274.1, from coordinate 8,234,802 downwards.
TAGGATCCGGCACTGGACTGGATGACTTGACTTTATTGCTGAATAATGATAATAATTGGTTAGGTAAATATACCTATAATCCTGAATGTTGTTTGAGGTTGGACTAGTAAATCGCTAGGTAGGTACAGGCCCCGACATGGATCTTGAGCGGTGAACGAAAGTAGAGTGGATTTTGGCGCATGTTACAGACTGAAGGGCCAACCAATAATCATGCGCGCACGACAAAGCGCCCGCTGCGTCCCGCGGCCCTCTGCCGATGAGACCTTATTTTCAACTTCTGCGCATCGAAGGCTACCACAGGCTCAAGTTCCGTGTCGATGCCTGTATTATCGCTTCTCAACATGGAGATCAGCAGCGACACTTTACCGGATGAGCTGCTGTATTTTGGGATTTGTGGGAGTGGTAATGTAATATGATGGTATAAATATTTGTGGTATAAATAACCGGATAGAGGGAGTTGGAAGGTCACGGGAGAGGCCTTTGCCCAGCAGTGGGACATTCAATAAGGCTAAAAAAAATTCGTCAAGGAAGTGAAGGGATTTTCGTTTAAGTAAAAAGGCACATTTATTTTTAACTTTGTAATTTTTCACGTATATGACACGGTAATTTCATATGGTCAATTTCCAAATAATTTCTGCTACAGCTAAAGCAAAGATGTTCATTAATGAATGGAAACATAGATTTTGGTGTAGATTTTTCATTAGTCTTTTCTTCAAGACTGACTGTGCATTTGTCTGTACCAGTAGGCCTTTCCAATGATACTATTCTTGAAAAATTTGTTGCTTCCAGTGCAGTCAATTTTGCACTCTTCACCTTGAGATCACACTGAAAGTAGGAAATTTCAGATACTTATGAATGAGAAATGGCTCTAAACTTATTGTGTACGGCCATTAAAAATATACATACTAGTTTGAATAGGGTTGCCATCTCCTAAAAATGAAAAAGACAGACTGCCCAGAAAAAAGTCGGACATTTTACCCTAAAAGCCTGACATCACCATAACTAAAACCCAAACATAACTTCCTTATATGTAGCTGAATGAAATGAATCCCTTTTGCATCCGGAATGACGCTCCTTCCTTGGAATTGCAAAATAATATTCTGCCTTGTAATTTCAGTAATTCATAATGAAATTCTACATTAGAAAGTGATAGGAAATTTTCGTTTGCGTCCGTCCTCGTAGCCATAGATTTCGGCAAGTCATTGCTTCACTTGAGGCGCTAACAAAAAGCCAAACAAAAGCTGGACAGGCCGGACATATAAATATTTGGCCGGACACAGCTCGAAAAAGCCAGACATGTCCGGCTAAAGATGGCAACCCTAAGTATGCACCAAAAGCGTAAGTGTTTCGCCGCGCACCTTATTAATTATGTATTACTAAATATAGCACTACATAATTAATCTATATATTAGCTCTATAAATTTTAGTGACAAAAGGCTTTAGCTGCCGATGAAAAAATTTAAGCTATTAAAATATTACCTCACATAGAACACATTTCAGGTTACCAACATTATCATTATGAGTTCCTATTTTATCTGCAGTTTTGCATACAGTTGAAACTGTTGCTTGAAAGCTATCTTGTAATTCTGTCACAAATGTATCAATTGCAGACTGCAAACTGTTATCCTTAGGAATGTATTGATCCGCTGGGATTAGCTTCATGATTTTTGTATAATATTGCAATTCTTCCCTAGTTATATCTTTCATAGGTCGCAATAATTTAACACTGTCATGCCTTGCATCACAGAAGCTCTGTAAAGAAAAATGATAGTTATTTTTACTACAACAATATTTTCTATAACAATATTTCCTTCCGATCAAAGCCCCACATAATGCATTATACATATTTTAGGCAGGTACATACAATTTAAATATTTTCAAAGGTAGTCCAACCATAATCTTGTTTTATATTATAATAGTAGGATATTAGTGTTCTGATAAGGCCGTAGAATAAATATGGTACATGTACTTACAACATCATCTTGGATTTGTGCTCCTCTTCCCACAGTAAGGTTAGATAGTAAACTGACTGCCAATGTGGCTGTATTTTCTGCAGTAAAAATATAATTGCAATGCAATAGTTCTGCAATTCTTATAGCCAAACTTCGCCTTATCTTTATAATAAAATCATTTTTTACTGTATCTGGCATGCTATTCAGCATTGCTCTAAATTCTGTACTGTTGCCGTTCCCAGGTATGAGAAAGGGTTCTGGCAAGTTGGTATGTTCTTGCATGTAATTTGCCATGTGGACCACATAAACAGGGAAATCGTATTGTTTGCACTGATTTATAATACTACTTGCAATTTGGCTTGACTCCTTATTGTTATCATCTGAAATTAAATCGTGTTATAATGCATATATCAAACCTTGCTTGGTCCATGCACACTGCTATATTATTATTCAAATTACCTGTCAAATGTAGAAATAGCGGAGTAATCCTCAATTTCTTGTGGCTACTCAATGAAATACCGTGGTGAATCATATCCAATAAAGCAGTGGAACTCATACCTCCCGATAAGCAAACTAAAACCTTTTCATTCGGTGATAGGGCTCGGTTTTTTCCAATACATGCACGAAACTTGTGGTTTATGCTCGATATTAAACAAATTTCGCAATAGTGATCTTTACGTCTCAGGATTACTGTTCCAGAATTCTCACATTTCTTACACTTCATTATCGTCGAGATCCTTTTTTTGCTGGAATGGAATTTAAATCTTGATAAACTTTCTCTTTACATAAATTCCAATTCTTTACATGTGCGTGTCGTATCTATCTCATGATAGTACTTTTTCTTGTTGACATTTGACATTGACGTCGATTGGGGGAGCGTTCCGAATCTTGCTCACAAGAAATTCCGAATCGATTACGCCATACTTACTTTAAGAGAGTGCGCCCACGGGTGACTTTTGTCGCCGTAACAAAAAAGTTTCTCTCCTAAAAAGTCACGTTCCATAGCGAACTGAAGAAAAAGTCACCCGTGGGCGCATCTCTATACATCTCCTTGGACAAGGACGAAGTGACGAAATAGTCACGGTAACAAGTCACCAGTGCGCGCAGGGCCTAAGTCCCGCCAGAACGTATAACCTGCCACACACCTATGGAGTGTGGAATGTGTCTTGGACTCTTGGTAAGGAGCGCAATCTTATATAGTGAAACAGTTGAAAACGTGGCCAGCGGATTTGATAAGCAACAAAACAAAACACACTCCTCACAACCGTTTTCGCGCCTGAAGCATCTGAAGGCGCTACTGCAGACTATCCGCCTAGGTGGCTTGACTGGAGTGGCGACCGCAGCGCCCCCAATCTACTCGATTTGGTGTCCACTTTTGTAACTATAAAGATTGCGCTCATTTACTTCAACCCTCCATACACGCACCCCACCCTTCACACACCACACATGCAGTTCAGAATTCCGAGCATCACCTAACATTGTTTTCACTTCTCATGCTCTTAAAATGTTACTTTAGTCTGCACATCGGGACTAAAGCTCTTTTTTAGTCTCTAGGAACTAAAGTATTTTTTTTTAATTTACATTGGAAACCCGCCTAAACAGCCAACCACAGAGTTCCCCATTTCCAGTGAACCTAGACAATCTCTAGGACGTGAAAAAATGATTTAATTTCGTGAAACACGATTTAATGATTACGACTACCTATGAATCTTGTTTTATTTAAAGTGAATTCATTTAATAATGCATGACCAAATAAGTTTTAAAATATTTTAATAGTTTTCAAGTTTGAATCTGTTGGCTAAATATCATTCAAAATGTCACGTGATAAAAAACAGGTCAAGTGCGAGGCTACTGCGCCAACCGCAAATGATAAGTTTGTTTTAGTAAATTGGCTTTTTTTGCACCAAAATATATAATATTTACGGTTATCAGATTTATTCCTGTACGTGTGCTGTAAGACCTTGATCCGGCCAAATTTCATGATTCTAGGTCATCGGGAAGTAGCCGGTTATCTACTTTGTTATAATAAATATCGTAATTTTGTATGGAACTTCGTTTTTTTTCCTCGCATTCGAATTGAAAAGCAGAGTGTTTAACGCGTGACTAAACAACCATAATGACACTCGAACTATAGCTACCCTCGCTCTGCTCGGGTGGCTAAACATCTCGTGTCATAATGGCTTGTTTTAGTCCCTTGATCAACAATCTACTATTTTAACACGCTTTTATTAGCTTTTTTAGGTCGACCTGTATGTAACTACTCGTATGTAATAGAATCTTGCAAGTTAAATTTGACCCACTCTCCGATTTAGCTGAAATTTTGCACGTATATGTAAATCGCGTGACAATGCAATATTATGATGACGTGGAGCTGATCTGATGATGGAGCTGGAAGGTGGCCATAGGAACTCCGTAATAAAACTACATAAACCCATCGAATTTGGGCTCGTTTGATTCGTCTTGAAGGGTAGATGAAGGATTTACAAAGAAAAGTACAGTCAGCAATAAAAGCGTGTCCCAAAAATATTATTTTTGAAAAAACTTATTCTATCATGGGCAACCTACGTTGACGTTAGATCAAAATCGGTTCACAATCGAGGGAGTAATCGAGCAACACTCGAGACAAATTGAGAACTGCTCCTTTTTTTGAAGTTGGTTGGTTACAATTGTGTATGCAACTGTACATAATTTGGCCTTAAAACACTCGTGTGATCTTTAGTACAAGGACCATCCGCTAGGTGAGATCCGCTGCGGATCGTATATAGAATCGCATGGCAGTCGACGCTGCAGCATTCAATCGTGCAGCGTGAATCCGCGACTAGAGGCGCTTGCTGTCCTGAGAGGAGCAATGTTGCCAATTTAGCACATTATGTGCCATTACATACGAATTCGGCGGAAGTCTTCCGCCGGAAGACTATCGCGTTCGTCGGGGGTTTCGTTCTCTTTTTTTATTCTCTAGGGAGACCAATAGGATTCGACGGCAGGCGGTTGAATGCGATCTCATTCGATCGAAGCTAACCGCAGACGCGGAGCTGAAACGATGCAAATTCCATATAGTAAAATTCCCATCTATTCCCTTCAATTCGATCCTAGCTAAAAGCTTTTTAGGTAATCGTTTCTTAAAACCACACTCGTGGTTTAAGGCAATTTATTATGTACCAGTTAAGTAATCTACCATTTTGATATGGTGTAGAGAAAAGGATGTATTGAGTAGAGAAGTTATTTCCCATGTTAAGTGAGAAGTAATGGTTTGCGTGAGCTGAGCTGAAGGAAAACATCGTGAGGAAACCTGCACACATTTGCGATGTAATTCTAACATGTGTGTTAAGTCCCCAATCGGCACTTGGGCCATGTAGGAAGCAAATCCCACCCCAAACATGCTCAAACATCACTTGATGAGAAATTTGGGCTCGGCTGTGGGTTCTAAAAATAGGCAGTTGCGGTATACAATGAATGCTAGGGGTAAAAAAACATATAATACAAAATATACCTTTTTTATTATACTTTTAAATGTGTTTTTACACTTTGTTGAATGCTGCTATATCAACACTTTGCACCTGCAAAAAAATAAAAATAGGTTTATTCACAAAATATGTAATTTAATGTCATTACATAAATAATAATATAGACTATTCTTAATCTAATTAATCTAGAGCACTGTTTCTTAAACGGAAACCACAATTTGTTTGGTTTTATTATTATGCTGGCACTTCACGTGGCTGTTATTTGTCAAAAACCGTATTGATATCCTTTACTTTCACCATAAGGGATGAAAGAGATGGAGCACAAATATTTGTCAAATAGAGCCAAGTGAAGTGCCACAATCAGTCTACTGTGATTGCTATACTGCTTTTAGTTGTATAAATTTTTCAAGTCACAATTACAGAAAAATTACTTACAAAGTCTTCTATTTTTTCAATTTCTTCGGTGAGCCAATCTACAGACACTTTGTCATCTTCCACAACGCAAGAGATTTGCAGTTTGTGGATGCCATACGCTAGAGGTACTAATTTGCCAGCACCCCATAGCAGCCCGTCTGTTTGGATGGCTCGTACTTGCTGTTCCAAAGCAGCCATGTCTGTCTCATCATCCCAAGGCTTAACATCCAGAATGATATTTGATTTGGCGATGAGCACTGGTTCTGAAATGATAATTGTTTTGTTAAAATGAAAGCCGATACTGAACTCTCTTGATTGAATAAGAGCAACATGTGACTTTGTCCTCCACCACTGTTTTATTAGCTTGTAACATGGCATTGTCATTCATGATGCATTCTCATTTTGATTAAAGACCGGCCAAGAGCGAGTCAGACTCGCTTATATGAAGGGTTCCGTAGCTACCCCAAATTATCCTCCTCGAAAACTAAGTGATCGATTTTGTTCAAACCAATTTTCGTAAGTTTTTCTTGAAATCTATATTTTCAATTCTCTTTTTAATTTTGCACTCCATAGTTCAAAAGTCAGAGGACACATTATTGTGCTTACAGTAAGAAAAACACAAAAAATGGACATGACTAAATTATAAGGGCTCCGTTTTTAACCATTTGGCTATGGAACCCCAAATAGGCAGGTAAAATTATTATCACTAAATGTAATGTTCTTAATTTTTTTCAAGTTTCTTTTATAAAATGTTCAACTGTGCATGCGTTTTAGATATAATTTCAATGAATTGAATTGAAATATATTTATTCAGGTCACACAACACACAGAAAATGAAAAACTTACAAACACATATTAACTTAAAAAACGAAAATTAAAATTAATTCTCAGTAAGTTAAGTCCTTAAAACTAAGCGGTGGTGGGACACCAAAAAGGATCTAAATTAATAATTTGCATTGTTTTGACTATACATACTCTTAGATTTCTTAGCGTTATATGCCGCCAGACGCTCTTCTCTTATTTTAGCTGCTTCTGCACTCTCCTCTTCATCATCTGACCCAAAGAGATCTACTCCATCATCAGAGTCCTGGGCCTCTTTCGCAGCTGCCTGGAACATTAATTCAAAACATCGAACATAGCATTCTCTCATGACTACAATTACAGTACTCTGCCTGCCCAACCAGGATTGACTGTTCAACTAGGTTCAAGAAAGTGATGAGGAAAGTAGTGAATCACACAAGTTTCTGCTGGCATAAGTTTTACAATAATGTAATGATTATTATAGATTATTAATATGTAAATGTTGAATTTACCAACATAAAGTAAAGATACCTAATTGATTTCCACTTAAAACAAATAACCTATGTTAGGAAGAAAAAGCAAAAGAAGTGACTGGAACTCCTACTGTGAGTGTATCATATTCATATTTTATTTATTGCAATCCAAGAATATACAACACTGATAAATACAATATTCAGTACATTTTGGAACCCTGTAGGGCACAGCAATATCAATGTGATATGAAACTAGTATGTAACTTTTCACCACGTTACTATTAAACGAGCAATATTTGTATATATACAGTAGTTAAAATCTCTCGCAATGCTCACGAGCACCCAGTATATATAAATATGTATATAGTATATTTGTAATCGCGTTCTCGAAAACGGCTCTAACGATTTCGATGAAATTTGGAATATACGGCTTACGGGGGTGAGAAATCGATCAAGCTAGGTCTCATATCTGGGAAAAATTGTTTTTAGCTGTTTTCACCCGAGCAAAGCTCGTTTGCCCAGGTACTAAATTTTAAAATGAGCTACCGTGTGGTGCCGGCAAAGAATTGCACCACCCCCTCTCTTCCCGTGGGTGTCGTAAGAGGCGACTAAGGGATAAACCGGAGGATGGGCAGCGGCGTCCTCCGAGAACTACCTTCATCAAACTGCGGTCGCCAACCCGCCTGCCAAGCGTGGCGACTAAGGCAATCCCCCCCAAGGGATAAAACTGGAACGATGAGGCCACAATTAAAACCCAGACCCCCAGTCCCCGGCGGCCCCGCTATTCCTGGCTCCGGTAGCGGCCATGGTAACGGCGGGGCAGGGGGTGCTAAAGTTAATCCCCGGCAGAGACCCGGCTACCAAAAACGACGACCCTTGGCCCTGGCAACATATAACTGCCGTACACTGCGGACCGACGAAAAGGTACTGGAACTGGAGGAAGAATTGAGCAGGTTACGTTGGGGAATCATAGGGTTGTCAGAAGTCCGGAGAGAGGGGGAGGACATGATAACCCTGAAGTCCGGTAACCTGTTCTATTTCCGGGAGGGCGACCAACAGTCCCAGGGAGGTGTCGGGTTTATCGTCCACAAGTCCCTCGCAAACAATGTGGTGAAGATCGAGAGTGTGTCGACCAGGGTAGCGTGCCTTGTACTCAGAATAACACAACGATATTCGTTGAAGGTTATACAGGTTTACGCTCCGACCTCGACGCACTCCGACGATGAGGTGGAGGCTATGTATGAGGATATTTCCAGAGCCATGCATAGCTCCAGAACTCACTTCACAGTTGTTATGGGGGACTTCAACGCGAAACTAGGCAAACAAGACGGTGAAGAGCTGAGAGTGGGGCAATTTGGAGTAGGGCGCAGGAATCACCGGGGCCACCTACTGGCTGGTTTCATGGAGAAGGAGGGACTCTATATGATGAACTCCTTCTTCAAGAAACGTGAGCACAGAAAGTGGACCTGGATGAGCCCTGATGGTGTAACGAGGAATGAGATAGACTTTATCATGTCGACGAGGAAGCAGATATTCGATGATGTCTCAGTGATCAATTCGGTTAAGTCCGGGAGCGATCACCGTATGGTACGAGGCACATTGAATATCCAAGTGAAGCTTGAGAGATCTCGACTGATAAAGTCTACGCTCCGCCCGGCACCGGCCCAGCTCCAAAACCCCGAGAGCTTTCAGCTCGAACTCCAAAACCGTTTTGCTTGCCTAGAAAGCGACGTGGACGATTACAACGACGGGTTTGTGGAAGCTGTCCATACGGTTGGGTCCAAGTTCTTCAAGACCCGCCGTACAAGAACCAAGAAAATCTCAGACTCAACCCTAAAGCTCATGGAGGTGAGGCGTGAGATGATTCTGCAGTCTTCAGGTGACGCTAGTCATTATCGGCAGCTCAATAGGCAGATCTCGAAGTCTCTGAAGCGTGATATACGCCGATTCAATACCAACAGTATTGAAAAGGCTATTGAGCGTAACAGAGGCTCGAAGGTGTTTGCCAAAGATCTGTCTATTGGCCAAAGCCAATTGACAAAACTGAAGACCGAAGACGGCAGGATCGTCTCATCCAAACCGGAGCTGTTGGGAGAAGTCGAGAAGTTCTATGGGCAGTTATACACGACAATCCGAACACCCGTCGCTGATCCAGCTAAAGACCCTAGAGCTAGATTAACCCGACACTATACCGAAGATATCCCGGACGTCAGCCTGTACGAGATTAGTATGGCTCTCAAACAGCTTAAGAACGGCAAAGCCCCCGGTGATGACGGAATTACAGCTGAACTCCTGAAGGCGGGTGGTAAACCAGTCCTTAAGGCCCTTCAGACGCTGTTTAATTCCGTCATTCATGAAGGGAGAACGCCGCGAGCATGGAACAGAAGTGTGGTGGTGCTCTTCTTCAAAAAAGGTGATAACACCTTGTTGAAGAATTATAGACCCATCTCACTTCTGAGCCATGTTTACAAGCTGTTTTCGAGAGTCATTACGAACCGTCTCGCGCGCAGGTTTGACGAATTCCAGCCTCCCGAACAAGCCGGTTTCCGAAAGGGCTATAGTACCGTAGACCACATACATGCGTTGCGGCAGGTTGTACAGAAGACCGAAGAGTATAACCTCCCCCTTTGCCTTGCATTTGTGGACTACGAGAAAGCCTTCGATTCGATCGAGACTTGGGCTGTGCTGCAGTCTCTCCAGAGGTGCCAAGTTGACTACCGGTACATCGAAGTGTTGAAGTGTTTGTACGAAAATGCCACCATGTCCGTCCGACTACAGGACCAGACCACGAAGCCTATTCCACTGCAGCGGGGAGTCAGACAAGGAGATGTGATCTCTCCGAAGCTGTTCACCGCTGCATTGGAGGATGCTTTCAAGGTGCTGGACTGGAAAGGTCGAGGCATCAATGTTAATGGCGAGTACATCTCTCACCTTCGATTTGCCGACGATATTGTAGTCATGGCTGAGACCATGGAGGACCTCAGTATTATGCTCGCTGACCTCAGCAGAGTTTCCGATCGAGTTGGTCTTAAAATGAACATGGACAAGACGAAAATTATGTCTAATGTCCATGTTGTGCCAACTCCCGTAATAATCGGAGGCTCTGCGCTCGAAGTTGTTGACCATTATATATACCTGGGACAAACAGTCCAGTTAGGTAGGTCCAACTTCGAGAAAGAGGTCAATCGTCGAATCCGACTCGGCTGGGCAGCGTTCGGGAAGCTTCGCAGTGTCTTTTCGTCCAAATTACCGCAGTGTCTCAAGTCGAAAGTCTTCGATCAGTGTGTGTTGCCAGTGATGACTTATGGTTCCGAGACGTGGGCGCTTACGATGGGCCTCATAAGAAGGCTCAAAGTCACTCAGAGGGCAATGGAGAGGGCTATGCTCGGGGTTTCTCTGCGTGATAGAATCAGAAATGAGGATATCCGCAGTAGAACTAGGGTCACCGACATAGCCCGAAGAATTGCGAGCCTTAAGTGGCAGTGGGCGGGGCACATTGCTCGCAGGACTGATGGCCGATGGGGCCGGAAACTTCTCGAGTGGCGCCCGCGAACCGGGAGACGAGCTGTCGGTAGGCCTCCAACAAGATGGAGCGACGACCTCGTGAAGGTCGCGGGAAACCGGTGGAAGCAAGTAGCACAGGACCGGTCTGAGTGGCGAGCCTTGGGGGAGGCCTATGTCCAGCAGTGGACGTCTTCCGGCTGAAATGATGATGATGATGATGATAACTTGAGCTATAGTTAACTAACCTTAGGAGCTTCAGTCTTAGATATGTTACTGGCACCGGTTCTCTCCAGAACTTCGACACGAGCCTGTAGGCTGATGACAAGCTTACGCAGGTCATCCATGGTCTTCTTCAGCTCTGAGTTCTCCTTCTCCAGGCTGCTCACCTTACTGGACAGCTCTGTGTTGGGCACCCCGGCTAAGGTGGCAACACTATCCATCTGGAATGTAGTTATAAATCATTTAGAACACAAATCTATAGATATAATAAAATAAAACACTAAATCTTCATTAAGACTTGAATCTATACTAGCAGAAAAGTTGCATCTGTAACTTAGAAAAGAAAAAACCGGCCAAGTGCGGGTCGGGCCACGCGCAAAGTATAGGGTTCCGAAGTTGACGATGCGCACAGTACCTTTCTAAGACTTATTTTGCATCTAGCTAGCCTGTGGTATAACGTAACGTGCCCGCCCGACGCCCCTGCCGCTCGAGAAAAATCATTGGTTTTTAATCATTTCATAAGTTATACACCCTGATAGTTTTCCTTTCAACTACGTTATATATGCCACAACCTTTTTTTCAGCCATCCAAATACCACCATTTAGCTGGCAGGGGGGGGGGGGACACTCGACTCAACAAAAAATAGGCACTTTAAAGCTTAATATTTCACAAACGCATCACTTAATCAAGAAATGGTTTTAACAAACCCACAATATTAGTTAAAGACCTATTCAACGATATACCGCACCATGGGGTACGCAAGAAAAAAAAATTACATCCCCACTTTACTAGTAAGAGAGGTATACCCTTTAAAATTTCAAAATTTTATTGTACCACTTAGTCAGCGTAACTAAAATATATATTCATGCAAAATTACAGCTTTCTAGAATTAAGCATCTCCAAGCAATAGTGCGGACAGACAGACGGACAGACATGGCGAAACTTCCTTGTGGACTTCGGAACCCTAAAAAGAACTCTCTATTAAAGGGGACTATATATAAACAATACTGAATACAAGTAACAATTTTTAGAAAAATTTACTGTATGTATGTCAGGATTTAACTCGAAAACTACTGGTCAGTTTGCCACAAAATTTGGTATGGAGGTAGATTATAATAGGCTACTTTTTATCCTGCAAAAACGTATAGTTCCCGCGGGAACCATCTTACCGAATGCCACGCAAAGTCGCGGGAAGAAGCTAGTTCTAAATAAGACAGTATACAGTACTAACTGACTAAGGTACAGTGACAAAAGATGATGTGCGAATTATGACAAAATATTAGTTACTCACACATTCTAAAGAGTTTTTGATATGTTGTCTCGCTTTTGCCACTTCATTAGCCAAAGATGATTGAGTAGATGCAAGTGGAACTCGGACCTACAACATTTGTATTATTATTGTTAAATGAATATATGAACAAACATCACAGCTTTAGTTTTAAAACTAGACCATTCGGTAGTAATAGCAAGTAATAACAAAGAACTAAATAAAATGTGTAACAGGATTGGTCTTCATGAACTTTGAACTGAAATTTTTGGCACTGACCTTTGACAAGGACTCATAGTAATCCCGTTCTGCATCATGGTAAATGGTCTTATCTACCCAAATTTTCTCGTGGATTAAGGCCGACATGTTCTACAACAAAATAAAAATGTATTTATTTCAAATTTTTGTAAGAGTAGCTCACTACTCACAATGGTAATAAGAACAAGAATTTACTGTTGTACCTATTTGTGAGAATCAATAAGATAACTAGAAATTTATTTGTAATGAACGTTCAAAATTTACGACTCGATGTTTGAATTGAAATAGAATAAAGGTTTTAGGTTATAGTTATCAAGTTACGTTTCAAGGCGCACAATCAGTCGTAGAAAGAAGTTTTATAATTCACGTGACAGGATTTACCTCTGTTTTTACGGTAGAGTAACACAACAGCACCAGAAAACTGAAGAAAAAGAAATAAAAGTTCTTAAATAATCACGAACAACCGCACTAATCGTCGGTTTTTCGAAAAAAGAGCGACATATCCCCTCTTCTATTCCACGACGACAAAATGTCAAACGATAATGTTGCTATTGTAAAAAAAAAAGTGTATTAAGAGTCCCTTGTAAGCTCCTTTCTCCATACAAACGTAGTTAGGTACGTTTTAATTTGCAAACTGCTTATCAGATTGGCACCAAATTTTACAAGTAATAGTGGACTAGTGGAGCAGAGATAATAGTGTCCAAAATACACTTTGATTGTAATAAAATGAATAACAAAGAAACTAGGACCATTTTAGTTTCCTCAACTTCAAAATTCAGTTTTTTTGGCTGTAATTTAATCGTGTTTTTTGTAATTTCGGACACTCGCAATAATGATTTTGTTATGTGTACCAAGTTTCGAGTCAATCTGTTTAATAAGTAATTTGGGAATAAAAGCGAAAATACGTTTGTATGAAACGAAATGAGTTGAGAAACGCCGTGCGTACAGGGGACTCTTAAGAGCTCTAAAGCGGTTTTACTATGAGGGTTTTACAGCTCAACCACTGGCAGGTTTTTAATCGAATTCAAAAAATACCATGGCACAAGCATGGCACCGACTTCAAAAGTTTAGCCCAGATAATTATAAATTTTCATATTATTAGGTACTTAATGAATTGCTTTTTTGGCCATAATTTGCTTTTCGGAGTAGGAATAGACAGGATTGGGACTGGATAAGAATAAATAGGGGTGGAGTATATCAAAATTATTTTGAGATTTTCAGTGGGTTGGTTTTTTGAAGGCGGTTCCCATTAAAAAAGAAAAACCGGCCAAGTGCGTGTCAGGCCACGCGCAAAGTATAGGGTTCCGAAGTTGAGGATGCCCACAGTACCTTTCTAAGACTTATTAGCATCTAGTTAGCCTGTGGTATGACGTGCCCGCCCGACGCCCCTGCCGCTCGAGAAAAATCATTGGTTTTTTAATCATTTCATAAGTTGGTCGACTATGACTCGTAAGTTTGTACAGCCTACTTAGCTGTGATAGTTTTATTTTCCTTTCAACTACGTTATATATGCCACAACCGTGATTTTTTTCAGCCATACAAATACCATCATTTAGGTGGCAGGGGGGGGGGACAAGTGATAAACAAAAAATAGCACTTTGTGAAATATTAAGCTTTAAGCTTAATATTTCACAAACTCATCACTTAATCAAAAAATGGTTTTAACGAACCCACAATATTTTTTCAAGACCTATATTCAACGATACGCCGCACCACGGGGTACGCAAGAAAAAAAATTACATCCCGCTTTACGAGTAGGGGGGGGGGTACCCTATAAAAAAAAATATTTCAAAATTTTATTGTACCACTTTGTCAGCGTAACTAATATGTATATTCATGCCAAATTACAGCTTTCTAGAACTAAGCATCTCCGAGCAATAGTGCGGACAGACGGACGGACGGACGGACGGCGAAACTATACAATCACTAAAAAGCGTTTTGAGTCGGCTTGATTATCTCTGCCATCTTGAACTATTATCCTGATTTTTCATCCAATTTACAAATAACCATAACAAATTATATACTAAAACGTTTCTAGGGAACTACTCTATCTATTTGTGCAAACCGCGTCAAAATCTGTTCAGCCAAACGCGAGATAATCGCGGACAAACATACATACATACGGGTCAAACTGAGAACCTCCGTCGTTTTGAAGTCGGTTAAAAAAGGAGTAGGTTCTTTTTATTATTTTTGCCCCTCACGGCCGCTAGACTCGGTATAGAGGCGGCCTTTGCGCTTGTGAGGCCCCGGGCGAATAGATTTTTGCGAGGCCCTAGTCTGGGTGGCCCTGTGGGCGGGATGCAAGGGGATGGCATGTCGAATCTGACAGCGTGCGAGCGGGATGCATTTATACATTTCTTAATGTGAAAGATGAGAGAAGTAATAGATTTTTTGTCCTTATCGGCGTACCAGCTTTTTCGTGTTTGCCACAGCTGAGCTGTGGCAAACAAAAGAGTAGTCATTATGTCAGTGTGACTTGGTGTGATCAACAAAATTATTTGATATACAAGAAAATATTGCAGATATTTTATCATAGTGCACTGTTCTTACTAATATATGTTTGCCCCTATAAGATAGTGATTATAATTCGCTCGACCATCAGGTACAAAAGACGTACCCAGCAAAATTATGAAAACATAACCTTTCGAGCGTAAGTATTTCATTTTGGCCATTTAAACTCATCTTGTTCGGTATGATAGCGTTACGTAAGTTATATTTCGCTCATGTGCTGTTAAATTGACCCACTATCTTTGAATAATAACATGAATGAATCATTTTCAAAATATCGATGTTTTTAATATTAACCGCCCAAATTACGATGTTGATTAATATGTATGACACCATAAGTCAAGCTGTATTTTTAATTTAGCCACGATTCGGGATACCAGCTGTGAAATATAAGAGTGCCCACCAGATACCCAGTATTTGGGGAAAAGCGATGCTGCAAAAATAAAATTAATAAACTGAAGATAATGATATGAATGTGTAAGTCACATTGTTAGTAACGCTTTCACACGAAATAGTAACTAGTAATTGATCAACTGTGACATTTTTTACCGACTTCACTAAGGAGAAACGTCAACATTCGACGGGATCTTTTTTAGATTCATGTAGGTGTACACTGAAAATAAATGAGTGAACATATACTTGCATTTTCATTTCTTCTGTAGTAGGTACCTGGTATCTACCTAGCTAGAAATACAGGGAGTCCATTTTGATGGACCAATCTGGGAATCTCTCAAAACATGAAAAACCTGTTATAAAGACTACAGTCTTTATAACAGGTCTTTCCGTGTTAGGAGCCACTCTAGTATATATCTTCTGTATATATAAAAGGCAAGTAGATAGCTAAAATTTGGCATGTAGGTTCCTTTGAGAGTGTAGGGGAGCACTAAGAGGACTTCCCAAAATTCCCACGGAAACGGGAAAAAATGGAATTATTATATTTTAATATTTACGCGCGTACGAAGTCGTGGGCAACAGCTAGTTAACCACTATTGTTCCTCTAAATTTTAACCGTCAGTCAAAGTCGCATGTGATAGCTAGTTATTGGAGTGGGGTAATTTTTTACCCACCTTGCCACCCCATGTACTTGACGCACACATACACATTTTATATGCCTATCCCTTACCGGGGTACGCTATATAGCGCATCTAGGAGATACTTAATCTAAGGCGGGATGGGGGGAGTTTTTTTTTTCTCAAGTACGAATGATGTGGGGTGTCATTGGATAGGGCCTTAAATAGTATATTTTGTTGTTTGTCATTTTATCACGAGTCCCTGGTTATGTTGGCGCGAGGGAAAGCGAGCGTTAACACTAGGGACGAGTGAAAATGACAATTTCGCACGTGTATCGAACGACATTTTTAATACATTTGCGAAAAAATTAATAAAGAAATAAACGAACAAGTCGAAGCTTAAAAAACTTTACGCACTAGTTCGTAAAAAAAGAACTTTAGGCACGCTCACTAGTTGTCAAAAAACAAAAACGCTCGTTCGGAAATGACAAACTTTTGGCATGTTAAACAGGTATCGAAATGTTTACTTTTTGAGCACCTGTATTAAAAATAATATTCTGGGTTTGCGGAAACCATTTTTCAATTTAGGGATGCGTTTCTGAAATATTAATCTTTAAAGTGCTTAAAGATAGGTACAAGTTTCCCCATCCCCTGCCAGCTAAGCCATGGTTTTTGGATGACTGAAAAAAAAACATGGTGCTCTTCATGATAGTATAGAATGTGTCCCTGGATAAAGTGCTCAAACGAATAGGGATGAAGCATGATATTTTATCGATTAATAAAAATAAATCCCGTATTTTTCTTCATTAATTATGTTTATTTTGTGTAAATCCAGGAATAATTATAAAAATAGAAAAAAAAAATAGAAGAAATTGCGAAGTTCTGAAAAACGATGAATTCTCAAAAGCTTTATCTCGGAAACTATCAGGTGCACGGAGACAGTTTTAGCTCATTTTGTTGCAAATTTAGTCTTCTTTATAAATGCGCTGAGAAGGTAATACCAAAAACTAGTCCTTTTAGGTTCAAAATTGCCAAAATCTGAAAGAAGCGAATTTTTTCGCCTTCTTTGCGATTTTTTTGAATGTTGCGTGACGAATTTTTTGTCCGCAAACCTCAGATTCGGATTCAGCACCCCAAAATACATATGCAATGAAAGAAATCAGAACTACCCCAAAACTTTCTTAGCAAACACGCAATTTAACTGAATTTTACATTATTTACGACTTCAGAACGAATAATATCATTTGCTTGACTTGCAAAGACAGAGATTATCCAAAGGACACGTCACGGCTGCCTGAAAATCAATGCCTTTAATTAAATGAAATACGGGAATCCCAAACCCGAAACTGTGATCACTTGCATGAATTAGCGCTCTGCAGTTCGCAGCAATGGAAAGTCCAAGTGGTTCGTCGTGATATTTTTAACGGGCATTGTAAGTAGCGAAATTTTTATAGAGATTTGTACTAAGTATTAGCACTGATTACTATATACTTATTTTTTTATCGACTTGGGTTATCGTAAGGTAAGCTTCCGCGAGGCCCCTACGAGTGCGAGGCCCCGGGCGTTTGCCCGCTTCGCCCCCCCCTAAGGCCGCCTCTGACTCGGTATATCACCTTAAGGATGATTCGATTGATTGAAGGATTTTTAATAGGTAGGGTTACCACGCTTGAATCCGCCGCTAGAGGCGCGTGCAGGTCAACGAGGTGCAATGTTGTTAATTAAGCACATTGTGTGCCATATTACACGCTAAATTGGCGACACTGAGGTCTCCGAAACGTCAAATGTTACAGTGACATTGACACTATTGTATGAAATGACAAACTTTGATATTGACAGCCAACATCTTATAGATAGTGGTGCCAAAATAGTAGTTTATGTAACTGCCTAATTATGTACAGTTGCATACTCACTCAACTTTATCTACACTTATTTTAAAATCCTAAGATGCTTCAAATCCTGTCCACAATGGCGGCAATTCGAATACGTCAGTGTCTCACATTCCATTTTCAAAACGCATAGACTAAATAGAGCCGACATTTGAATTTGGAACAAACTTTCGTTATGTCTGACTGAAGAATATAGGCGGGCATAGCTGTTCGCGTGAGGTCCAATATCATTCACTTTACAGGTTTTTGGCGGGATTCGTGATATAAATTATAATTTCTTTAATTTACATGTTGAAAAGCGATCTCCTTCGTGAAATTATCGCAAATATGGATTACTAGCTGGTGCCCGCGACTTTGTCTGCGCAGGATTAGTATTTCGAGTAGCTTATATTATATACACAATATCTTTATAAATTGTAGCCTATGTGTTATTCTGATGTATAAGCTATATTATTGTAAAGTTTCATTAAAATCTATTCAGTAGTTTTTACGTTAAAGAGTAACAAACATCTCTCCATACTTACAAACTTTCGCGTTTATAATATTAGTAGGATAGGATTTGGCGATGAATGTGAACACTTTGACACAAAAAATAAAATTCCGAAGAAACCGGAACTTCACAACATTGCGGCAAGCGGCATAGCTACTCGATATGATTATAGTTATTTATAATTAATAATCTTAATGAGATTCAAGATTGAACACTTTGTTTCGGCGCCGATCTTATAAAGTCGCCTTTGGCAGCTATACCTCTGGACCTTAGACAACAGTGGCGCCAACTGGTGAGCAAAGAAACGATAGTTCCCATTGACACTACTAAGTAGTTCCAGATGCAAGTATACTATGTTTGTAAGTACTTGTTACCTCCACCACCTCCACTCATTCGAGGCGCAAAAGGGATTTCATAGGGAACTTCAAAACGCCGCAGCGTTCAAATTGAACTTTAATCTAGAGACTTAACGATGGCCCTCGCCCACGGCGACTTTTTGTAGCGATGCTGCCGCGCTACTCATATCGCTATCCTTTTTGCTTGTTGTGACTTTTTGACGTTCCCCATAGATTCCCTATGAAATCCCTTTTACGTCCCGAGTGAGGCCCCTGGTCACAGCGATAAATAATTATTGATAAAAGCAGTATATAAAAGTTTTCAAATAAATTACTTATCTAAAAAAATAAAGACTTATTACAGAAACAGGGCATAATACCCATGGATAGGTACTTACTTAAGTTCCGAGAATTGTTTAAATGAGCGGTGAAAGCCACACAGGTGTGCCATTATGGATATGGGTAGATTGGCCCGTTGTACCATTTTACGAAGCTCTTTTAAAGTAGGTATGTTTCGCATTTAAACACGATACAAAATGTATTCCTATGCGTATGCTTTTTATTAATCCACCATTTCACTATCAGAATAGAACACATTTATTACCTACTTTTAGTGATATTAAGTTTAATGGAACAAGATTTTCCTTCATTTTTCAAATTTTTATATTTAAGAAGTAATTTCTTATGAACAATTTCTATTAAGTACTAGCTAAAATAAAATATTATTTTTTAAAAACAAGCTTTTTCTCAAAAATGGCTGGGAAACTCGTCATTGTCTGCTTTCTATCAGACCGCGAAGTGCGTCATTGACGATCAGTCAAAAATTAAAAAAAAAACTCAATAGCATGCCCCGGAAATTTGTATGAAATTACTTTCGCGGCAGGTATAAGCGCAGGGAATGTTGTATGAAATTTCATTATCGTACAGGTACTCTATTTTTAAATTAAAAATACGCGAATGAATTCCCAAACAGCCATGCATGTTCTGTATCTGTCAATTGACGCGAAACGAAACGTTTTTATCCGTGTCTGAAACAGCCCAATTGTATTTCAGAACGGAATTTAAAAAAAGCGCGATCCATAAAGAGCGGGAATTCTTGTATTGTATCAGATTTATTTAGCTAAATTTCATGAAAATAGTTTACTAGTTTGGTGTAAAAAATAATAAAAGGTTTTGATTTTGGTAAAAAACGAGTTTTCTACGTGTGAGTTTTTAACTTGCCGTGTTAGTGTGTCTGTTAAAGTTAAATATCGGTGAATACGAAATAAGACTAGCGTTCCAGTGGACTTGTTGATGACTTATTGTAAGTAAGTACTTGATGAATACCTAATATTAAGTTTTTTTTTACATTTTTGAGAAAAGCACTATATAAGCCTCGGCACGTGAAAGGCTTTGCAGGCTTCGTATATATTAAAGTGTGCGTACGCTTTTTATTAATCCACCATTTCACAATTAGAATAGAACACATTTATTACCTACTTTTAGTGATATTAAGTTTAATGGAAGAAGATTTTCCTCCATTTTTCAAATTTTTATATTTATGAAGTAATTTCTTATGCTAACAAAATATTCTCATGGGAACAATTTCTATTAAGTACTAGCTAAAATAAAAAAATAAAAAACTTTTTAAAAACAAGCTTTTTCTCAAAAATGGCCGGGAAACTCGTCATTGTCTGCTTTCTATCAGACCGCGAAGTGCGTCATTGACGATCAGTAAAAAATAAAAATAAAAACTCAATAGCATGCCCGGAAATTTGTGTGAAATTACTTCCGCGGCAGGTATAAGCACAGGGAATGTTGTATGAAATTTCATTATCGTACAGGTACTTTTTTTTAAACTGAAAAATACGCGAATGAATTCCCAAACAGTCAAGTATGCATGTTCTGTATCTGTCAATTGACGCGAAACGAAACGTTTTTATCCGTGTCTGAAACAGCGCAATGTATTTCAGAAGAGGAATTAAAGAAACCGGCCAAGTGCGTGTCGGGCCACGCGCAAAGTATAGGGTTCCAAAGTTGATGATATCCACAGTACCTTTCTAAGACTTATTAGCATCTAGCTAGCCTGTGGTATGACGTGCCCGCCCGACGCCCCTGCCGCTCGAGAAAAATCATTGGTTTTTTTATTATTTCATAAGTTGGTCGACTATGACTCGTAAGCTTGTATAGCCTACTTAGGTGTGATAGTTTTCCTTTAAACTACGTTAGATATGCCACAACCGTGATTTTTTTCAGCCATCCAAATACCACCATTTAGCTGGCAGGGGGGGGGGGGGGACACGTGACTCTAACAAAAAATAGCACTTTAAAGCTTAATATTTCACAAACGCATCACTTAATCAAAAATGACCCACATATACTTTAAACCAAATATTCAGCCTGCAAACACCTACTTTCCCGGCCACGGCAATAATGTACTATTTCACCTCACTGGCACGAAAGTGGTCGTTTTGCAGGTTGATATCTGAGCGCAAAAGTTGTTTTTATCCGCTAGCGTGGAAAGTGTTTTTGAAATTCGAACGACGCATGACGCCACTGTCACAATAAAAAAAACAACGATACGTTCTGAAACGCAATTCGTCGTGAGAGTTTTATTAAAATAAAGGTTCAATTTACTTAATATCATCATTAATAAAATTATATTAATAATACACCGTTTCAGATGTATTTCATTATTTCACTATGTTTTATCACAAAAATACTTAAATATGTGTATATTTTAACTGTATTCAATGAATAATTGAATCTTGAAGTACGAGTAGGAGTGATTTGGAACGCAACCTCCGGAAAAAAAAACATTAAAAAATAAAAATGAAAAAAAAAGTTTTAGATTGCTGGTTTTGTAATTTAGAATACCTATACAAAGTAATAAAGAAAATATGAGCGATTCTAGCGATGAAGATACGAATTTAACTCCTCCAGAGTTAGCACAAACTGTACGTGACGCCGAACGAAGTCTTCTTCCCGAAAAATCGCGCGTGAGGTGAAAAATTTTGTGTTGCGCTCAGCAGCAAAGTAGTTTGCTGTCTCGTGCCTTGAAACCCTCGTTACACTCAGGATTCTATATTTGAACCACTCGCTTCGCTCGTGGTTCAACCCTAGAATCCTTCGTTCACTCGGTTCTCAATCACGCACTCACAGCAAACAACAACTTTGCAGCCTTGCATAACAAATAACTATTGTTGAATTATGCAATATGGGTATCGAAATAAAGAGCTCGTTAAGAGGATTGCGAAAAAGTAAAAATTGTTATCATAATTGTCAAAATGGAGAGCATGGGGCCCTTAACTTTTTCACCACGAGAAAATGCTTGGATAATAGAAATTGTAACAGACATATGCTGTCGAAGACTTTACTGTGCAGCTTTTCGAGGTCTACAATTCTTTAATACATTGTTTTTATGTACCTTGTACGGTTTAGCCAGCGTAAGTGGAGTAAGAATTCATCGATCAAGAAGAGCAACTGTCAGTCGACCCTTTGTATGGAATTTGACGTTTGATGTTTCCATTATAATTATTTCAGCCATATTTTTACCCGAATGGCAAGAAGGGATATTTTTCGTAATAATTTTAGCTTTTATTTCCGACATTCGGGTTTTATATATTTTTTAAATATTTTATTAAAGTAATAAAAAGAAAACGTATAAGTCGGTATTTATGTTACTCTACAAATATTATGTACTGTAAGCAAAGTCGAAATCCTCAACTTTCAAAGGAAACAATTCGTATTTCGGTTTTAATATAGATCGGCAAAATTAGATGGTTTTTTTTTAATATACTTTTAGCTATAAATACAAAAATAATAACGAAAATCGGTTCACTGGACCCGGGTTCCGAGGTTTCATCAATTATACGGCTTACGTTACTCTACTATATAATACACTAGCTTTTTGCCCACGACTTCGTCCGCGTGGGATTCGGTTATAGCGTTCCCGCGGGATCTAAGCGTTCTTCCGGGATAAACACTGAACCCCTGTAAACCGAACTTTTTCCTGCCCCGGGACTCGATTGTGCGCGCCACTCATATTGAACTCGCATTGAAAAACTACTGGTCATAATAAGCATCGCAAACGGATGGCTAACCACAAGGCCGCTGCGGGTCAGCTAAGTACGCGCTGAATTCATTTTCTTTTCGATAACTCCTAAGATATTAATTTAAATTGCAGGGTGTTAATGGCAATCATAAAGTGCAAGAAATGCTTAATCCTATTTCTATTGATAAAGATTAATACTCTATCCCTCTAAATACTGCTACTACTACTACAGGCACTACAGCCTATTTGCGTCCCAATGCCCTCTTTTGATGAGGGGAGGCCTGTGCCCTCTAAATTGCTTTCCAAATAACACATTATGTGGGACCATTTTTATATGGGAACAATTCCTAGAGCCCCGTTAGAGCTCATTTATGTCATAAAAGAAACCTTTTATTCCAAATTTCATGTTTCTAGGCCTAGTGGTTTAGAAGTTACATACAAACATTCAACCCCCTTTTTACCCCTTTAGATGAGAAATTTCCAAAAATCCTTTATCAATGCTCACTAACGTTATAAAAGGAACCTACCTGCGAAGTTCGATATTTTTAAACCTAGCGGTTTAGAAGTTTCATACAAAATTTTAATCCCCTTTTTACCCCTCTAAAGGGGGAATTTCAAAAAAAAAAAAACTTTATTTATGCTCACTTACGTTATAAAAGGAACCTCCCTGCCAAGTTTGATATTTTTAAGCCTAGCGGTTTAGAAGTTTCATACAAACTTTTATCCCCCTTTTTTACCCCTCTAAAGGAAGAATTTCCAAAAAATCTTTAATTACGCTCACTTACGTTATAAAAAGAACCTCCCTGCCAAATTTCATGTTTCTAGGTCTAGCGGTTTAGAAGTTTCATACAAACTTTTAACCCCCTTTTTACCCCCTTAAAGGGGGAATTTCCAAAAATCCTCTCTTAGTGCTTCCCAACGTTTCCTAAGGAACCTGTATGCCAAATTTCAGCTCTCTACGACTAGTAGTTTCGGCTCTGCGTTGATCGATCAGTCAGTCAGTAAGTCAGTCAGTTTCTTGTTTTATATATATATAGATAATAGATCGCTTTAATGATGTATGTGTTTGATAAACAAGTGATTTTCCTGAAATTCAGTTTTTTTGCCATGCTTTCAATGAAATGTAATTAATGTGAGTCCATCAGCGATCTGCATTAAATTAAAATGATTTTAAATTGAAAAATGAAAACCGGCTAAGTGCGAGTCGGACTCGCGCACGAACGGTTCCTTACTAGTCATATCCATATTAATCCATAATATCCATAATCCATATTAATATTATAAAAGAAGAAGTTAGTCAATATTATAAATGCGAAAGTAACTGTGTCTGTCTGTCTGTTACTTCTTCACGCTTTACTTAGTGGTTGGGAAGTTAATATTAGCGATTTTGTGGATAATTTGGCTGATATGTTTAGATATTATCGTTGCTGGCCATATTTATCTGACGGCTCTAGTGCGCCATATTTTACAAGGCATGCGATCATGACTAACTAACATTCCTATTCAATTAACGAATAAATATAACTTCTATCCAATAATATCACAGATATTTCCGTGTTAGTCCGATTGGTGCAAAGTATAGGCGCAATGAGTGATCGTGGGGACCATTACCCTAAAGTTTAGGCTAATGGTCCTAAACCCTCTCGGGATAAGAGGAGCCTTACGCCCAGCAGTGGGATGTAAATGGGTTTTTGTGATAGTGCTCTGTACTTTACTTTGGCCAATGTTTGATAACTCGGAATTCGGATTTAATTTGCAATACCTACCTACGTAATTAGCAGTTGGTATAATAACAGGAGTATAGGCGACTTGTTGCTCTGTCCGATAAGGGAAGTTGCGTAAAGTTGGGTAATTGCGTGCGTCGCAGCCGCGAGTCGCGTTTTGTAACGGCCGCCGCAGCCAACAGCGCGCCGCCCGCGCCGCGGGCGCCTCCGTGCTCGGCCAACTGCCACCACTTCTGTAAAAAATATAGATACATATCGAAGGCACCTAAATCGAAGTACAGTCTCCGATACCGCAAATTTCCTTAAATCACAAACATTCTCAAATAAATTCCAAAATCAATTAAGATAATAATTTTCCTCTCGGGTCATAATCGTAAATTTGGTGTGGCGGTAATTCGCTGCGGCACCCTGGACAACGTTCCCGGGTAGGAGGGTCAGCGTGCGTGGAGATAAATTGGTCGTTTTG
>OZ020274.1:8174229-8209798 GCA_963971205.1 Aethes cnicana | reverse complement strand
TGACTAAACTCTGGCGGCTCGCGCGGGCGCGCCGGCGCCGGCCGCGGCTGGGCGCGCCCGCGCTCGCGCGTTAACTACTAAAACTGCTTCACGTATTCAATTTATTGCTACTGACATTTGTGACTTATGACGAGATTCAGAATCACGATCTAACATCAATGTAAGTAAATATTAAAGCTGCACAATTAAAATAATAAGAACATAAATAAACATTACGTGAATACGTATAAGTAGGTATAATAACAATGTCGTTATAGTCTGCCCATCACAAGTGCAGACTTTGAGCAATTAATGCGTAACCATATAAAATTTATAATTTATAGAGATACTCCGATTTGTTTTACGTAAGCAGTGGATAAACATTAACAAGTGTTCGTTACATGCTTAAGTAGGTATTTCCAAATATATTATGAAATGCAAATGAGTGTTGCGGAGGACGGAGCTAGCCACAGCCCTACCGCAACAACATGGAAGAAACGAGATATAAGTAAGAAAAAAGGTTCAGTAAGAATATCTTAATTAAAATTCGATGTCTATCTGCAAGTCGTGGGACAATAAAAACGAATTAATTTTAATATCTATTCCTAAGATAGTACTCTAAATTATGTCATAATATGGCAGTTGATCGAACCGTCCGCACTAGGCACGTCTCATCACGCGCGGCCGTCCAAGACTGGTCCTCCGGGGAAACAGAACCTGGTTCTGCATTGGAAATATTAGTCGGTGGAGAAACTTAATAATACAGTAATGTAATATCGGAGCTATCGTGTAAATCTTGAATGCCTGGAAGCTGTTATGCAAAAGACTCGTAATTTGCTCCACTGAAAACATAACGCGCACTTATTTCGTTATATACCTACATTACTATCACGAGTCGCTCGCACGTAATTGGTACAATAACATCAATCCCGAGTTTAACGATTTTTTTAGTGTGCGGTCTATTGTTTAGTTTAGTGAAAGGTTTTGCGATGTATTTCAGGGTAATAAAAAAGTACACTAACAGGATGAAGTCTTGGACAGAATTCTTTTCTTAATCTAATTGTTGTCATGGCCCGATAACTTAAGTATCGAAATTCGTATAATATAACAAAATCTACTATCAATAAATCCTTAAACTAGACACAAACCACTCCCACAGATGATTTCTTATGAAATTCTAGTACAAATGGGCTCCTATTTTTGTGACTATTGTAAAATGACTATGCTATACTGTTTTCGTTTCAAATAATTAAGGAGGTTTATAAAAAAATTGGTAATTACTTCCATTTTGGTTTAAATATTCCCATTAGGAAAATGTCCGAAAATACTTATTCACGTTTTGAAATGTTTGACGCGATTCTCTATAATGGCAATAAGTAGGTAAGTGAAATAAATAAGATTATAAAAATACAGATCAAGATGGAAGTAATGAATTGTCTTGGATCCTAAAACTAGAGTCACCTTTACTAAATGAATGAATTGAGCGAGCTTATTATAGCAAACTTACGCTTATAAAACTTAACAAAGTGGATGGCATTTAATTTGACTTAACTCACTTACATTAATTATTATGACAAGGCACTTTATGTGTTTACTTCATGTAGATAAATTAACTACTGACATAACATTTTGTGACAAGAGTTTCTTAGTTTATCATCATGGCAAGATTCAAAGGTACCTGTTGAAACGTTAACTACGTACAGCTAGATGATAACCGAGTGAATGGCACACACGTTTTGATCGGCAACAGATAATTAGTCATTTACAAATAACATAATTTAAACTAATTCGTCGAAAATGATACTAATTTCTTCCCTTCGGAGACATCGAATTTCTCCTTTGCCATCGTCGTACCGTAACAATAATGAGCTCGGCTGGTATTTACAATGTGGTCCCGCCGTGAGCGCCGTTTCACAACGACCCTTTGTGACAAAGTTTTAGTAGGACGCAGCTACGGATGAATCGCTTAAAAGTAAATTTCAATGTGAGATCGACACTTTGAGGGAATGTTTACG
The DNA here is from genome assembly GCA_963971205.1 of Aethes cnicana. Taxonomy (NCBI): domain Eukaryota; kingdom Metazoa; phylum Arthropoda; class Insecta; order Lepidoptera; family Tortricidae; genus Aethes; species Aethes cnicana. Next base: position 8,207,804 of record OZ020274.1, on the reverse strand, counting down.
CTTTTCCTCTCGAGTGCAACTGTGGCGGGGACTGTTCGAGTCACTGTCCGAGTGGAAGCTAGCCCCGTGGCGGCGGCGGCGGCGCCGGCTAGTGGTCGAGTGGCAGCTCCACGAACGTGATGTCGTAGAGCGGCTCGTCGTCCGCCGCGCCCGCCGGCCGCACCTCCAGCAGGAACAGGTCCTCGTTGCAGTAGTACGCTAGCATCTCGTCGTCAATTTTGGCCGTAATCCTGCAAACGATACTCTCGTCAGAGCCCAGACCTCGAACAAGTTAACGATTCTGAATCATCGAAAAAATATGCAATAGCCCGCGAATCCAGTAATTGGCTGATTAGAAAATTCAAATTAGATAAGTACTTTAAATTGAATTATTACAAATATCATTAGGTATTGACTTACAATGGATATTTGCGCAATTTACCCATAACTTCATTAGCTGGGCAATTTCGTTAAATCGTTAGAGTGCTCTGTGTATTAATTTAGTGCGACTGCTTACCGATAAGTAATGCAATATAATATAAATTAGATTTTGGGACGAGGCCTGTGCTTGGGGAGCGCGTTTTATAGTAAATGACTCCTATTAATGTTTAGCTGTTAACTAGTAATTAGGGGTATAATTATTGGTAAGCGTTGCGAGTTAGTGGCGCGCCCTCGGGACAAGCGATGCACACGTGGCGGCCGGCGAGTGACACGTCACTACGACTCTACTGTCTGAGGCCAATGAAAACCACTTACCCTTTCTTGTTCTTTCGATAAAGGTTATTAATTGCCGAACTTGAAATTTTGTACTTATTCTCAATCTGAAATAAGCAAAAAAACAAACGATTACAATGGGCCTTTGTTTTTTGAACCGAGACGTCTCGTCTTACGGAACCGGTGCAGTGGTTTCACAACGAGAATTTGCGTTTCGCGCGAGTTCTGGAGGCGACGTGGTCCGGTGCAGCGGCCGCGGGTGTTAATTACAACATGCAGTTATGATGATCGTGTTTGTATTAGACGGGGTTATGAAGCGCCACATCGGTTACAGCGGCGCCGCGGGCGGGGGCCGGCCGGCCGTCGCCCGCGGCGCGGACGAAGCGTCTCGATTACGGTTTACAATTTTGAATATTGGTCACGTTAAAGAATACGCCGAGAAAGCGAGACATCGTGGAGATTGATCTCGCTTCCTCCCGTTCTGCGGTTAGCCGACATCACCAAGGTTATTTTCGTGCCACCGCGACGAGCTCCGGGGAACGGCGCGCTGATAGGCCAGCGCGGCGTGCCTCCGGGGCAAGCGTGTGCAAAAAACGACGTGGAAAAACAAACGGAATCGTTATACTCGCAAGTGATCCAGTAGAAGATGTCACATTGTACGAAACTTTGCATAAATTCCTCAATGCTTAATTTTAGATTACACTAAATGATGAGTGCAAACACTATAGGGCAATAGGGATGTAAGAATTTCATCTCGAAAAAACTAACTATCTAAAAGTGGCTTTGGGTGGAAGCTCTACTGATTTACTTAAAGCTGCAAACTTCTTTCAATCATAAGCATTTACGTAAAGTTTCGTCATAAGAGCATCATGTTCGCGCGTCGTCTCAGCTGCGCGTGTTTGCCCGCTTACCGCGTGCAGCAGGCCCTGCGTGGTGGGCGGCGCGACGTGCAGCGGCGTGTACACGTCGTCGGTGTCCTGGCGCACGTACAGCATGACGCGCTCGCTGAGCGGCGGCGTGCCCACGCGCGCGCGCTTGCCGAGCACGCCCTCCAGCTCCAGCGTGTCCTTGCGGTCGCCGTACGGGGACAGGCTGCCCACCTCCGACCTGTACCTGCGACACGTACATCTCTTACTTAAATCATCCACAAGGGCTTTTTCTAATCCTACACAACACAACCTATTATTTAGATCAATAAATATAGTTTAGTACTTAATGACAACACCACATCATCAATAGATTGGTACAGTCGCAATGAGATATATATAGGTAACAATAATTATCTGAACACAATCTTGGGGTCTATTCCATACGTTAGGTACATAGGCAAAGGGAAATTCCTTATCCCTACCGTCAAAGCGTCACGGCGCTCAAATTGAACTTTAAATCTAGCGGCTTTAACTTCAGTTTCAACGCCGTGATTCTTTGACGGTAGGCATAGGGAATTTCCCTTTCCCTATGTAAAGTCTCGAATAGAGCCTCTTATTGTTAAGACGTTAGAGTGCATGTTCAGATATTTATGATCACCCTTGTTTGTTCAGATATACCTGTCTGATGGCGACTGTACCACCAAGTCGAGTCGCATTAAGTATATCGTTTAAGTAATTCCTTTCGATTACGATTCCTTTCTATTGAGAAACATTGGGACGGTTACTTTAGTTCGATAAAAACTGGTTGCAACTATAAAACATACAACCAATTTCAACTTTTCAATTTGAAACAACAATAGCCAGTTCACATTTTACCATTACGTTATTGTAGTAATTTGAGATGTTGATAATTCGACGTCGACTTTAACTAATAACCGATATGACATTTGTTTAAGCGATCGCAGTTTTATCTGACACTGGGTTGATTAATAAGGTCTTTGTATTAGGAGTCACAATGAATTCATAAGAGTTCTTGCGTCATAGGTATTGTGGTATCATGTTTCGTGATCGATTGAGCAATCAATTCACCTAATGCTAGCTGCTAAAAATTTGCATTATTCAGTTGGTACGCGTAATTTATTGTGCTAAATTAAAAGTGGATAATGTTCACAGAATAATACAAAACTAGCTTCTGCCCGCGACTTGATCCGTGTGGAATCGGTTATCGCGCGTTCCTGTCTATGTAATTCCTCGGGACTGATTTAGATGAAATTTGGTATGAAGATAGTAGTATCTTCATATCAAATTTCATCTAAATCAGTTCAACGGTTGAAGCGTGAAGAGGCAACAAACAGACAGATAGAGTTACTGTCGCATTTAGAAACCCCCCCTCAAGCCTATTTACGTCCCACTGTTGGGCACAAGCGTCCTCTCATCGCGAGAGGGTTTGGGCTATAGTCCCCACGCAGGCCCAATGTGGATCGGGAACTTCACACACATCCTTGAATTACTTCGCAGATACGTGCAGGTTTCCTCACCCTTGATTGTTCGGATATACCTATCTGATGGCGACTGTACCACCAAGTCGAGTCGCATTAGGTAGGTACGTTTGACGGTAGGAATATGGAAATTCCATTTCCCTATGTAACGTTTCGAAGAGCCCCAGTTGTCGATCGAAGTTTGTGTACTCACGCTGGTGCATCGGGCGGGAAGTGGTTGTGGAACTTGAGCGCGGGCGCCTGCGGCTTGGCGGCGTGCAGCAGGAAGGGCGAGGCGCCCTTGAGGTGCGCCTCCGCCAGCGCCGCCTCGTCGTGCCCGTAGAAACCTTGGATATCCATCCCGGCCAGCTTGTCGATGTCCTCCGCCGGGCTGAATAGCACCGGTGGCTTCGCCAGGTCGGCCATCGTGTAGAACTCGCTCCGCTCCGTCACTGGGTGGTAGATCTCGTCGAGCTTCTTTCTATTCGTCGCCGACATTTTCCTCTTCGCTGCTCTTCGCTCTTCGTCTCTTGTTTTTCTTTCCGCGCCCTGAAATTACAACAATAAATGTTTTAGAAAATATTATAAGGATACATTTAGCAAACTGATTAATAATTTTAATGATGAATTTACCTTATCACAAAAAACTTTTATTTGACAATATCCTCTATGATATAATTGTGTGTCACGAGGGTCTTCGAATGTATCAATCTGGATATGTAATGGTAATCCCTGTAACAAAAAATAGGTAATTAATTTCAAAGCAACCTGTATTAAGAAAACTTATAGTATATCTAGCATAATGGATGGCGTTTTTTATCTAACAAATTTCGACGGATTACAACGCAATTTCACGCTTCAAGTTTTGGCTGGTATCGTAACAAAAAATTGTTTTAATAAACCATACAAATAATTATGAGGAAAACGCACGTATCTGAGTCGAATCGCGTTAAAACGTCTTAGGCCCGGTTCCTATATCCACGAAACGCCTCGTTTTGCCTACGGACGGTTGATTTTTGACATTTGTTCCATAGAGAATCTGTCAAATTTTAACCGTCCGTAGGCAAAACGAGGCGTTACGTGGATATAGGAACCGGCCCTTAATTGCGTCGGCTGAGGCCTCAAGCTCGTAGCCGGTGCATGGTAATTAAGAGGCTGATGCCTCGAGTGCGAGTGGACAATTTACAACCAATAGGTATTAAAAACGCTTTACATTTAGATTTATTGGGTAAGTATCCCGTATACCTAAGCCCTATTCATCCGACACATTATAAAAGGTCATGATTACTAACCTTTACTCCCTTTTGACTGCTAAAGTCTGTACTGAGACACTGAACTGCAATGTTGATCTGAAATAAACACATGAAAATGTTGAGTACAGGTAGCTCTTTAACAACATTAGGTACCTACATATTTTAATGATATTAGTAATGTAAACATCGTACATCCTGACCATAATGATAGGCGCCAGGCTTGTCATAGACGAGAAGACATGAGAACCGCTTGCCACTAATAATCTCAACAATAATGAAAGCGTTATATGTAATCGGTTGGTCTTCGGGGATCTTATAGTGGGAAGGCATTAAGCTTGATAGCATTGGGATGTTTTTGGTGTGGCAAGCAGTAGAGGGCGGCGTTCGCGGCTGCTCATTACCGCGCTCTATGCAAATGACCCCCTCGCGTTTTTACTCGCCGCCGCCACCGCCACCGATCACTGTCCGAACGCATATTATCTGTCGCTAACAACTCGCATCCGCTGCGGTTTTGCAGCCCAACAATAAATAATTACGGATATCGGTAACTGACTACTAAGTAATTTACAGCAATACAAGAACACAAATAAAACAGAATTGCATACGTGAGTGTATTGACACACACTGCAATTGGCTTTTATAGGCACACTGACCCCAGTCATCGATATGGAAGTGCCCTTCTGTAAAAGTACGAGTGAGTAAATTCATGTTTTTTTATGTCAATGATATAGGCAAACGAGCGCACAGCCCACCTGATGGCAAGGGTCACTGGGGGCCATGGATACCGAAATCCTATGATCCACCATTAAGAAACCATAACATCTCGAATGCGTTGCCAACCCTGAAGCCTAAACTAAACAGCAATGAAAACGGGTCACTTTGTGTAGGATTTTCCATACAAAGTGACCCGTTTTCATGGCTGTTCGACATGTGTAGATTGAACTCCATCGTTAGAAGACTCTCATTCAATATTCGACTACATAAGTAAGTTTAAAGTTAGACTGGCTATGATTATAGTGTTATTTTATGTAGGCAATTAAACAAAGACCGTTGTTTATTATTCAATAATTTAATGAGCGTGGTCAGCGGCGCGGCGGGCGCGCTCCCAGGCGGACGACGGACGCTTGCTCATTTTTTTGCTTCATTTGCTACTCGACCAAATATGGTTGCGGGATTCTATTTAATTACACTGTAATAAGTGTAATAATAGCGTGAGCTGTGTTTTAATTTTGTTCAGTAACGAGCGTAAATTCATAATTTTATTCTAAATACCTATTCCTTTATGCCGAGTAGGTTTACATTAGGTACCTACTGATATAGTAATTTAATTCCATGGTTTAGAAGACACTACTAAGCCATGAGCTATATTCATGAAACAAATATAAAGACGGTTCTCAATATGTTGAAAAATAATTTCACGTCTAATTATATCTGGAAATAACTAGGTAGCAAAGTTGTTAATAAATATAATTGATAGATTACCTTAGCAGCGCTCTCGAGCGGGTTCCAGTAGATGGCGATGGCGTTGTGCGCCACCTCCTCGATGCAGCCCGCCAGCCCGATGCTGTTCTTGGTGTCTGCAACAAAACGACTCGCATTCATCTCCACAGTAATGACGCCGCAGATTTCGATTAAGATATCAACTGGCAATACGTCATCGCGGACGGAAATTATTAGTAGGGCGTGAATAATCACGTGATAACATCGATATATCCACGATTGCGTTTCGACTCAGTCCTTCCTAGATTAAAGTTTACTGCAATTAGTTATTTCTTATTTCCATTCAGTCAGCTATGATTGAAGCCGCAGCAATTACGCCTCGTGTGAACAATTATCGACTCTGTCATTTGTACTAGGTATCTATAAGTTTATACTTTTCTTTATCAAAAAAGTACCTACTCACATGCTCCACTAGCATCGTAATCGCACATATTATACGACACTATCTTATTAGCAAACAACAGTACATAAGATCATTATCTCCAACTAATTAGATAAGCTCGCAACCAGTACGCACGAACAGCTTGCGAACATAGAGCACGGAATTAATTTCTTTCTTTTGCGATACGTTCAACTGATTTTAATCATTTTATAAGATCACCTAGATATGCTATATCTAGGTGATCTGTGGTTCTGATGGTACAGCCTTTATTACAAAATTGATAATGTCTAAGCAGGTACCCAGTTTATTTGACGACATTTAGTGTAGCGATTGTAATAATACTTAACTAATGGGAAACGATATTTATTTAAATTGAATGGAAACTCGAAGCAATTTGTTCTGTTGATGTGTTTGAGAGGCAGCCCTGAGCTAGGGTTATGCATTATCAGCATGCGGGGGTGGTTGTTAGTGAGTAATCGACGCGGCTGATGCGGCGTAGGCGCAGCCCTATCGGCGTGGCGGCGATTTGTGCGGCCGCCGCTCTCCGCGCCGACGTGTTTATGGGGACCGCCGCCCGCCCTCACACGGCCTTATTGTTTTAACTGCCTCTCGCAGATTTACGAGTCTGTCTTACGTCCTGCTGTGCGCAGAACAATACGCCTCCGAAACTGTCACTCAAAACACTTCTGTGATATTTTGCGTTAGTCGTTATTATTTTAAAATCATGCAACAAATAGTTTGATCAAAAACATGAATTATTGAAATAGTCCCGAATAGAGGACTGATTACCCAACTAACGGTGCCTAGCAGTCGTCCCCATTGCAAATATCTAAGACATTTTAATCAATCGTTATTTTATTGACCACCTAGCCTAACCTTTATGAAAAGATATTTTCAGTAGCAACTGAATATTTTAAGATAAGCATCTTAAATTACAAGTTTAATGTTAAATTGAAAAAATTACGCCAAGATAATTACAGGCTTCCCTATTTTTTTCCTCACAGCACGCTGCGAGCTTCTTACCAGTTATTATAAGTTGCAAATCGACTCTAGTCGCTTAACCACGTTTGCCTGGTTCCTATAACCTGCTCCTAGCCTTAGCCGTCAACGAAGTCGAGTTTCCCAACATTGGTGTCTAGTACACTTTTATACAGACGGCTTCGCCAACCTTGTAGAACACGCGTGTTTGTTCTTGTTCAAGCTATTTCGTCATCGATTTAGTTAGGAGTTTTATTTTTTACTATTTTTATGGCGTTGTCTGGGAAAAGAGCACACAGGCCACTTGATGGTACCTAAGTGGTCAATATGGCCCAGAGACTTAAGGAATCACGAGATTTCGAATGTGTTGCCAACCCGAGGACTAAGATTGCATCTAAGCTGATAAGTTTTGTTATAAGTCTTGCGTTACGTTATTTATACGTATGACGCATGATCTAAAATCCTCAGTTTTGATCAGTTAAGCGGGGTTTAGTACGTTGTTTAAGCGGAAAACTGTCAAAAGAAATAACTTTAGAAGCGAAGACGCTCAGATGCGTTGGACATGCGATACAAGAAGACATGTTGGTAATCGGAGATGGCATTGTGCAGGCGCGCGGTGCGTTGCGGCCGCGCCCTGCCCCGGCCGCCCCGGGGCTCTCACACGCCCGCGCACAGGTGTCGGGTGTCGCCCTTGACGCTGCTCCCGGCCCAAACCGAACATCGGACTCTATCTGGTGCATTTGCATCCACTACTCAACATCTAAGGCTTCCATTTCATGATAACATTAAATGCAAAGGGTAAAATAGTATCCTCTCATTCTCTATAACATACAAAATGTTGATAAATTACATTACAAGTGGAATTAGTTCCTCGAATATTTCAAAACAAAGTAAAACAATTTAAACCCGCCAAGGTTACCTTGCGTACGAAATCAAAACACAAAAATCTCGTATTTTGAGACATTATATCACAGTGTAGAATAACGTCGGCTAAGTATAAAACAAAACTTAACTAACATCGAGATAACGTAAAAAACCTTGACATTAAACTTGGCCCGGCCGCGCGAATTAATGGCTTCCATGTTTTTATTTTCCTTGAGATTTAATTTATAGACACTGCTTGTGGTCGCGGCTTCACTCATTACTAATGTCTTAGACTCCGCTTGTAATGTTAGAATGTGTAAAGTGTCATATATCACCTTGTTTATTTGCGATTCAATCCATTGATGACGCAATAACCTCCTATCGGCTATCGGTACCTCAATAAAATCGGTAAATAGCGTAACTTCACGGGTCCTTGAGACTTATAAAACTTTTATAACGGGACGACTGCATTTACGTGTGCGTTTTTAATTATACGCAGTTGTGTGGAGGAACGAAAAATATGAGGGAAATAAATGGTAATTCTTTATAGGATTATCTTTGGATTATCCTATAGTTTTTACCGATGCCTATTAAATACATTTTTCGCAGATAGGTACATAGTTTTAAATACAAAATTCCAATTTTATTTAAGCCGCAAGCCGTGGTGGCCTAGTGGTTTGACCTACCGCCTCTCATGCAGAGGGTCGCGGGTTCAAATCCGGCTCGCACCTCTGAAATTATTTATGTGCGAAATTCAATTTGAATTTACCACTGAGCTTTTCGGTGAAGGAAAACATCGTGAGGAAACCTGCACCCATCTGCGAAGTAGTTCATAGATGTGTGTGAAGTCCCCAATCTGCACTGGGCCCGCGTGGGGACTATAGCCCAACCCTCTCGTGATGAGAGGAGGCCTGTGCCCAGCAGTGGGCCGTAAATAGGCTGTTGTAGTAGTAGTAGTAATTTTATTTTAATGAAACTAAAGTACTGCCTCTGTTATAATGAAAATTACCGTAGCACAAATGACTATAGATGTATACACAACTGAAGTAAGAGTTTGCCGCCATATAACCAATGCGACCTTTATGTGTAGATATGTAAGTAACAAAAACAAAATTAAACAAAATTTAAAAAAAAACCTGCAAATACTTATTAAGTCCTAGCAGGCTGTAACACATGCAGCGGCATGTAAAATAGGTGCGGTGCGCGGGCGCAGGGCATCACGCAATTAACATGCTAATGAACGCGCCGGCGATATCATCGCGGTACTTATGTCCGAAGGAGACTATATTGTACGATTTCTTATGTCTCTTCTTTTCGCGTTAGACAACTCGCGTATATACATAACGATAAGAAGCCGTGTCTATATTGTAATAAACTACATATATGTAGTACTATTAAATATTTTGTGGCGCATGGCGATTTTAATTGAGCAGTTTCGGAGTCGCCGTGATAATTCCGCAATTATGTAAATATAGATTTTATAAGAAAAAAAAATGTTATGCTGTATGCCTTATGCTTATGATTTTATGAGTGAAAAGTAACAGTGAAACTGTTTCATTTTAAATCGTATAGCCTTTGCCATAGCTTAGCAATTCATGCCGGATAGCTGTATTATGGCACAGAACGGAAAAAAGGATTCTGTGGTCTTGGATTCTAAAAGCTTCAGAAGATAACTTTGCATAGAACAAATAAAAAGCCGTGGTGGCCTAGTGGTTCGACCTACCGCCTCTCATGCAGAGGGTCGAGGGTTCGATTCCGGTTCGCACCTCTAAGTTTACATATGTGCGAAATTCAATTTGAATTGACCACTGCGCTTTTCGGTGTAGGAAAACATCGTGAGGAAACCTGCACGCATATGCGAAGTAATTCAAAGATGTGTGTGAAGTCCCCAATCCGCACTAGGCCCGCGTGGGACGCAAATAGGCTGTAGTAGTAGTAGAACAAATAAGATGCTACTTTTGTGCTTATTTTATTACATCTTCTACTCGTCGTTCAGCCATTTCAACATTTCCTAGAACATTACGATTTCCTGCTACTCACACTAAAAGTTCAAAGTAGCAGGACAGCTCATCGCGTCAGATATCTTTATTACTTAGTTAGATCGTTTTATTAAGCCTCACCTCGTAGAAATGTTACATTGAGTTTCATATCTTTAATCTGGTTGTAGCAGTGGAATGCGTCATTATTACTAGGATTACAGCGGAGGTAATATGAACCTGGCGGCATTAAGCAAGCGGCCAATGATACTACGCGCGGCGCCAGAGGTCTTTGAATAGGTATATTTTTAGCCGGGACGATTGATAGGTTCGCGCGGTGTGGCCCGAGTACGTGCATCTTATTTATGCAAATGCCCTAACGAGATTCAGAACCAACGGCGCGCGGTGCGGGGCTCAGCCGGCAGCAGCAATTAGGTCCTCCCGGCCACGCGAGTGCCACCGACCCCTCACGCAACCCGCATGTTTCTGTGTCGCCTCCAGCACGAACGTTTTTGTCATGATATCGTGTCGAGTCTCCAAACCTTGTCCGCGCTACCGTCTGATCTGCACCACAGTAAAAAAACTCATTGTTTCTTAATTATCAACTTTATACACTCGTAATTACTCTAACTCACGCGAGATAACCCTTATGCACGGAGGAGGTTGTGAGATGACTTACCGGCGTCTAGTATCCTTTGCTTCACGGAGTGTTGTCTGCCGTGCCAGAACTGCCACGCTTTTATTTCATCTTCAGGTGATTTCTCTTCCCTAAACATCAGCATTACTACACTCTGCAACAAATATAAAGCAATGATATTAAGTAGAACTTTCAGTAGTAAAAAAAATATCTAGATAACACTGGCTCTATTCTATATAAATTAATGGCTTCTGTCTTGGACACTTCGCCAATATCAAAGGAAGGGCCACAGACCTGCAAGAAAAAACTGGCTCTGCTCTGTCAAAATATGAACAAAAAGCATAGTTAATTTAGATACCTGTATATAAAGAAAGTATTTCCATAAATTAATACAGAGGGTAGTCATTAGACGCACCTGATGCCAAGAAGCTATGTTTGTGCGTAATTTATAGCAAAGTTTAATGGCGAAAGTGCTCACCGCAGCCCGGAGCGCCTAGAGCATTTCGCGAATACGCAAAATGCGATTACCGACGCACATTCCGCAGCTATTACGCTAAACGAGAGCGATTACGTCGTTGCGACGGGCATCTTAATTTCATAAGCATTTAAATCTCCTTTGAAAAAGGCACGTGAAAACTTTCGACCGTTTCCGTTCTTGTGAAAAAGTGAAATATGCTGTTAAGAGATTTCTACAGACGAGTTAGAAAATAAAGTGAAAAAGAGTAGTCGCGAGGCGTGGTGCCAGGCCCGGCCTTATAGGGCTAACGATGAGAAAGCACTCCGATCGTCGCCTCTGATTGATGGATCGCTGCGCCTGCGACGCTGCTAGCTGGCAATGTTCAACCGCGCCCTTTGAATTCAACGCTACTGAAGCTACACTTTACCAAATGTAGGTACTGAAATTATGACTACTATGAAATGAACTTTAAATTTATTCATATCTTTGTCTCTCTCTATTTGGAAAATGTGATTGGTTATCACACTATTGCGTCTTCACTTAGATAAGGCTAAATTTACATACATACTTATAAATGCTTAAAGTTTTCCTGAATGACGGAAGGTCCACAAAGCATGGACAGATTCATAAAAATGTGTTGAACTTTACTGATGACTGTAATGTCAGCGAATAGCGCTGAGTATGAGTATCCACCTAATCTAATCTATAAGCGGGACAAGGCTTTCTCCTGAGATCAGTCGGCGTAAACTCAACGGCTTCGTGCATACTAATAGACGGCCCATGTATAAAGTTGTAACGGTGCGTCTTCTCATCACTGTTCATAAATAAACTTTACCGCTTTATTCAAATTCCCCAAAATGGCATGTGTTTCACCGAATCTATAATACATGGTTAACTGTAAACACAAGGTAGGTATACGACTTTGATAATGCTCTATTCAAATTACAGATAAGTGCTATTAAGTGACACGGTTGGTATATTTTTACGGTCGACCAAGTTTCGTCATCGTTTACTTGTAATTCGCGCAACATTTTGTTTATTAAGTTGAAGCTAATGATTAATAAACACTTGCTAACTAATTTAAAGTCTAGCAATGGTTTACGTAATTTAGTGCCTATTTTGAAATAGCAATTGATACGGAACAATGTTGGCTAGCTATTGTTGCTTGACAAAGATACATTGAGCTACGTAGGTAATTACTGGGCAGCTAGCTATCTTAAATATTCCAATTACGCAATTTATCAAAGACAAGTTTTACTTCGATAACGTTTATACAAGTTCAATTTGACTTATCCAACTTAGTACCTACAGTTAAAATTATTAAACGACCTTAATTGTTAATTCTAGCTAAAATACAAATCTAATTAATAGTAGGAGTTGTTCAGTGCTAAACAATAATCTAAATATGTATATAAAAAGGCGAAAGTGTCTGGCTGACAGATCTATCAACGCACAGCTCAAACTACTTACCGATTTTTAGGGTTCCGAACCTTAAGAGGTAAAAACGGAACCCTTATAGGATCACTCGTGTGTCTGTCCGTCCGTCTGTCACAGTCGATTTTCTCCGAAACTACTGGACCGATTAAGTTGAAATTTGGTACGTATAAGTTCGTGACCCAAAGACGGACGTGTAACGGAAATAAATGAATTTTAAACATAGAACCTATTTTTAGGGGCTAAATTTGAAAAAATATTAATGAAGTTTTTCAACCTATATCGTGTGACATGTCAAATGAAAGTACTTCATAAGAGGATCTCAAATATATATATATTTTTATTCTTTTTTGGTCAATAATTTTCCAGTTATTTAAGAAAATAGGTGAAAAATTACCCCTTATCTCCGAAACTACTGGACCTAATATTTTGGAAAAAATACGGAAGATTATTAAGAAGTCCATGGTATTTGAAATCTGTCATATAAAAGAGATTATCCTGTGAAACGGTTTGAAAATTACGTCATTGAAAGTAATCAAGGGTCGGAACCCTCTCCACGCGAGTTTAACTCGCTTCTTAGTCGGTTTTTCCTGTATCCGTTAAGAAAAGACTTTTCAAAATTCCCCCCGTAAAAAGGTAAAAAGGATGATGAAAATAAGTATGCTCAACCGAATTCCACCCGGACGAAGTCGCGGGAAGATGCCGAGTCTAAATATATAAAACTCAAGGGTGACTGACAGACTGTGATCTATCAACGCACAGGCCACAGCTCAAAGTACTGGACGGCTCGGAATTAAATTTGGCACACTAACAGTTATTACAACATAGGTACCTACTCGTAGACATCCGCTAAGAAAGGAATTTTGGGAATTCCTGTCGCAAGGAGGAAAAAATGGGGCTGATAACTTAACCGAATAATAGACGTCGCGAGGTGTAGTCACAACATTAACAGTGTTGAGGGACGAGGGTGTGTATGAGACAAGTATGCACCATTTAATCCTTCGTTCGTATTAAGAGCATTCGTCGCCGGCGTAGGCGCAACCTGCCTACGTAAGAAGGCTCGTTAATTGGATTTTTAATCCATATTGACATTTGAAACGTTAGTACGCGGATATTAGGTGTCCCAAATATTAAGCGCATTAAATAGTGCAGCATTAGATAAGTACTATTGCGGACCAAGCAGATAGGAAATTAATGAATATAGAAAACTAAACTATATAAGTAGAATTTCAGTCTTTGTTTTTTGAACGTGAAAAAGAAATTAAATTAATGTCGTGTTGCCGAAATTGAATTTAGGCAGCAGATGAGTGCAAATTAAATTATGTTATCTATATGCAAACTAATCCCAAATGAAAATACCTTTATTTTTGCATAAAAAGAGTAGGTAATTAATTACTTCCATATCCATACTAATTATAAAGTGAAAGTGTGTTTGTTTGTTTGTTTATTTGTTTGTCCTTCCTTCACGTCGCAACGAGTGGACCGATTTGGATGAAATTTGGTATGGAGATAGTTTGAGACCCGGGCAATAACATAGGATATTCTCTCTTTTTATCCCGATATTTCCACAGGAGCGTGTTTTCCACGGGTCACACCTGTAACTAATAACTGTCTATATGGTATAGATAGTAAGTATCATCGGGTACGCAAGTTCTAAGTCTGCGCGGGACGAAGTTCGCGGGCATCGGGTAGTTTGAAATAAATGTGATATTTTATATGAACATATAGGTAAGTAATTTGGGAATTAAGATTATTATTACAACACAGAGTTTAAAGTTTAATGAAATCAATTTTACTTTATGAGGGGCCAAATTTTTATAAAGGCTGTTTATTGAAAACAAGGATTTTTTAAATATTTCATTTACATTTCAAGCACTTTGATACTTGTTAAGTACATAAGTAGTTTGACACTTGGTATTTAACGAAAGCAAAATTGTGCCTGTTAAATTTTTAGTGTAGTCAATGCACGTTTCATAAGAATACAGTTTTGGCCTCTCGGACCAGTTAGCCCCAACGTTTCGGACCGTCAATTAATTAATCGAGTGTATCGACATTCGACCCGATTTCAGGAGCTCGGTTGACAATCTGTGTTATCTGATTAAGCACGCTTTCTCTTACATGCGCCCGCGCCGGCCGCTCGTGTGACACGGCGTCCGCGCATGTGTAGGTACCTCGCCGATTGCCTTCTGACAGCCACTCTACTTTAATTTCATCACTCCATTTGAATAAAACAAGCATTTGCATATATTTCAGTTATGGCATTGCGCAAGCTTGCCAGTGACGATTGGTATCTTTTTGTCTGCGTGTGACAGCGAGTGAATGATCATCAATCTCGCTAGCCATCTAGGCGCAGTCTAGACAAACAGTATACTTACACTATACTCGTACTAATCTATTGTATTTATAACTACTACGGTGGAATCGTTTAGAAATGAAGTTAAACTTTTCCACATTTGACCTGCAAAAGTATCTGCTCCATACAAATCCTATCTGGCAGAAGACAACAATTCAACACAGGTTATATAACCGTACAATACACAATGGATTTCAAAATTCTTAATATGTATATTATCCCGATTGAAGTGTCTCCCAATTATGTTGAGATAAATTGTATTAGTACATAATTTAATACTACGAGACCCACGAGACTGCGAGACCATGTTACCACTTAACCCCTATACATTGAAGATCATCTCTCAAAGGCATCTTACATGAGTATAAGTTGGAGCTCAATTATAAAACAGCTGTCGTTTTTGTTTATGGAAGTGATTTAGCGCAGTTGCAATGTGTCAACAAAACAATTACGGCTTCTGATTTTATCTCTTCGTGCTACGCTTTTGTGCGTCTTCGGAGAAGTAGTGCGTGACGCCACGCTTAGCGGAACGGAGTTCGGCAGTGATCGCATCATCTGTTCGTAAGTGCACTTGCATGCGATGGTTACGTGCGGTTACGCGCCGGCCGCCGCGACGCCGCGCGTCGCCGGGCTTCCTCGTTAGCCGCGGCCGCCCCTCATCCATCACACCCTATCTACTTTATGACAATTATTTATGTTCTCTGCAAAGCAAAACTATTTCGCTTACCGGTGAGCTTTATCGATAGTGCAAAAGTAATGTCCTCCCGTCGAGATACTCTATATCTGATACGGTTACGTCTGTTTGTTAAGAGCACTAGTTGTTTGTGCTAGTTGTTTTAACGCCTAGGTTATTTGCTGCGAATGTTCTCGGCAGTGAATGTCCGTTTCGACATAAATTCTGAGCGGAACTGTGGGTGTAACTGCTGCGCGGTTGCCTGCGATCTACGTATTGGTATTTATTACACCTCCAGTGAAATATATCAATGGGCATTTTTGCATCGTAAACAATGGCTTAGCACCTTTAGTGAACGAATGAGGAAATTTTATGTTTTTGAAACGAGCTACTAGAAAATATATTTTTCATGTTGAGTTTGACGTGACTAAGGAGTCATGCATTAAGTTATTGAAGGGTGCGTGCATGGCATTACACGGCGGCGGACGGCCCGCGGCGGCGGGAGATTGCTAGAGATGCGCTGCTTCCGCTCGCGGACAAATTGCCCCGTGCAGCACGCATCCGGCCGGCTATGCTACTGATTGAATTTCAAACACGATCGAATACCTTCAATTAGAAAAAAAATCTTAAACATCTCGGTAAAAGACCGATGTTTAATAAAACACATTATTTGGGTAGGCTCGTATGTACGCACGTGAAACATACCTACTTAGTAGATCTTATTGCGTCGTACCCAGTGGCCGCTAAATCTCGATTAATTCAAAGCAATTCCTGCGATCCGTCCAGCGTCGGATTAACATCCGAAGTCGCGTCGTAACACTAATCTGCTTAAATGTCGTAAGGAAATGTCAGATTGTAAAGTGCAGGCTCTGGACGAGCGTGATGCGGCTTAACTGCGGCCCTCCGCTTAGAGCACGGCTCGCTGTCACGCGTTTTTCAGGCGCAACCGTTGCTACCTTATTTGTATGTGCGCACTTACCATTATAATAGAGTATATAAATTTCAAAATAATTTTATTATATCTTGTATCGTGGTAAAAAAGTGCTACCATAACTACCACTTTAGAGTTATATTATTTTATTATTTTTTGAGATGAAGATTATTTTTACGTCAATCATTAATACCGAAATAGTAATCCATTTTTTATGTCGCCAATCATGTAATGATTGCACAATTGTCCGCTAGATCTGCCACGCGCGGACGCGTGTCGCCGCGGCGCCGAGCGATGCTATCGCGGATTGACGCTAAATGCGCGCTGCGACAGCGATATCGGCAATGACGGACCTCGCCTTACGCAACGCCATTTGCGTTCAACTTTGCTGTCACCTAAGTTGAGGAATTAAGGTTAAGACGAGTGAAAGTTGATCTATAAAAAAACAACAATAATTACTATTCTATCGAAAGGACGTGATTGATAACAGTAGATTATTTTTCTGGATGACTAACTTACGTACAGTTACGCGGTTTCAGCGGTTACGTGGTGCTGTATTATCGAATGCTTCGTAATATTGCGAAAGCATAATAACTATCGTGTGTTATGCGAACCTGAAACCGAACGTGAAAAGTTCACGCTCGGCGGAGCGCGACGTAGCGTGGACGGCGCGCTACGCCGGGGTGTGGTACCTACATCTCACTGGCCATATTGTTAACTCTCTCGCTTATTATTTACAAACTAGCTTCTGCCCGCGACTTCATCCGCCTGGAATTCGGTAATAGCGTTCCCGCGGGAACTATGCGTTTTTCCGGGATAACAAGTAGTCTATATGTTGACCGTGCTATAAACTTCCCCCATACCA
This sequence comes from Aethes cnicana, assembly GCA_963971205.1. NCBI lineage: Eukaryota > Metazoa > Arthropoda > Insecta > Lepidoptera > Tortricidae > Aethes > Aethes cnicana. Next base: position 8,190,461 of record OZ020274.1, on the reverse strand, counting down.
ATTAATTTTGTTGCATTCCGACCAGTAGTTTTCGAGTTAAATCCGGACATACAGACAGTTTTTCTAAAAATATTTTTTGTGTTTAGTATCGTTTATATAGTCCCCTCGACTTGATAGTTTCTTTTAATTTTGCAAATTGCAGACGCGACTTCTTCAACAAACTTATTATTGTATATAATAGATAATCTTCAGTTATGCGTGTCTGTAACATATTGAATTCCCATCCAATTTAACTATTTAAATTAGCATTGCGAAAAGTTTTTAGACATGGCAATTTACAAGTTACATTGTATACACTGTGTTCTGAGAGAGAAGACGAAAGAACGAATCATCATTTAGGTAGGTAATGATCCAAAGTGAACCCTTGACTCAAATTGATGAAACGAATGTATTTTTGTGTCAAATGAGTTTTTTTTTCGATCAACGAAATCGTGTGAAATTTTATTAAGTTAAGGAAACGAGATGCAAAAATGTGATGACATTAAGGAACACAAATTACTTTTGAAATACGGAAACACATAAATGTATTTAAGGTAAGCTTAAGAGAAAAGAAGTAGGTACTAAATTTCTATTTCACACCGTCTCCATTAGTTAAGTTTTATTGCGTCTCTTGAGATATTCTGTTTTTATAATGATTACCATTAACTTGCATTCAGCTATTATAAAATATTAAAAAACACAACTTCTGAATATGACTCTCAAACGTTGATTAGTTACATATTTATATGAAACCGATTAAAATAGCATAGCATAATTTTATAATTAAACATATCTGATGCGGTAAATCTATTCAAACTAGGTTCCTACTTAATTTATAAGATGCCGTTGCTCATATTCTGTGTTGTATAATTTCGCAATTTATAATCATTAGCGGATCTCCGCTCCGAACCACGCAGGCAACGCGGGCGCAGGGTGCGTCGAGGGTGCCCTTAATTGAGTCATCGCGACACGTGATTGATTACGCAACAATCATTACTGGGTTTATGTAAGCTTCAAAAAAACGAATGTGCAGTCAACGGTACCGTTTTTGCTTTAATGTGAAACCTTTTCTTGTAATTTGCATTTACCATTACGAACGATTGCCCCCTGTGAGAATTCGATCAGTCTCAGATGACAGCCCTTCACTTGTCCGCGAGCACGTCGACGGAGGCGGCCGAAGGACCGTGCTCTGAATACGACCGTTATAATCCCTCATCGCGCATAACGTGCGCGGTGTAAAACGTATCATTAACGATTGCCTTAAAAAGGCAAATCAGGACAATCATTAAAATCGTAAAATATTGCAAAGAGAAAAGTTCGCTACCATGAAACAAAAAGCGGCGTGTCTCGTCTCATTACACGAGTTTCCGTTCCTACGAAAGTGAACACAATGTTGTCAGTTTGTGATAAAAAAGTAGAGTAAAAAATGTTCTGAATGAGTGGGCGCGCATTAAATGAACGCCATTTAATACTCGTAGTGGCGGCAACCTACCTGTCGCGATAAGCGGAAGTTAAGTCCGACTAGCTAATAGGTATCATTGTAATTGTATTTGTAGTTGATATATCGACGGCATCGTATTATTCCGTAAATTTCTTAACGATTTATTTTCTTTAAGCCTTTATTTATGTAATGACTCTGACTGCTTGTCTTGCAAAGAGCCGCGCAATTTTAGCATATGTATCAAATCTCGGGGTTGAGAACAACGTCTTTCCACCAACCCTTCAGGTGACTCGGTGTATAATGTATGCCGAACTGTTTTACCAGCGAGATGATTAATTGCTACCATACCTTTTGATTGATGGAGCTTTTTTGGCATTTTTTGTCGTTCTCCATCTCTACAATGCAATATTTGCTCTGCTAAGCGAACGTTTTAAAAACCGATTTGTTATGTTGGTTTAAAATTTAAATTTTCATATAGGTAGCGTGCGAACTTTTCGAGCGCGGCCGCGAAATTGTATCAGTCGTTTATGGGTCGTCGCAACGGTGTTTAATTAGCTACAGAAACTGCAGAATGTGATCTTCGGCGTGCTGCCGGCGGTGCGGGCTCGGCGCGGGCGCGGGGCGGGTGCGGGCGATGGTATCGCCGAGAAGCCGCGCCGAAACAAGGGCGGCGGCGTAATTACCACCGCCACGCATGTCGTATGCCCAAACTCTTAAATTTCCTCGAAACTCCCTAACCGCTTTTTGACACGCGAAACGTATTCCAATTGCGTGTGAATTTCAAATTGTCAGCCACGGTTTATAACAAATAATTGCTTTTGTTAATTTAACAATTAATTTTAAAAGCGTGAAAAAGACTATTCTTTTCGGTTTTATTTATTGATTCGGAGCGATGGCTAACTCGTGAGGATGAAAAAGTCAAAGTACTTATTAAATAAATACGGTAGGTGTTCTTTGAAGAATCACATCACATTATAATTTATAATGTGTATCGTTACTATATCATTGCCGTCCACAATATCGTCTAGTTAACCGGTGCTTAGATCCGAACAAAAGACACTGCAACATTTCAAACAACGACAAGCGCTTTAAGAATGTGATCTTTTTTCACTGTGAAACAAAACAGAATGCTCGTTAAGGAAACACGATGTTTGCCGCATTGAAATTATTTTATCATATACAGTAAGGTTATTGTTTAAGGGGAGCGATATTATCCGCGCGCCGGCTCCCGGGGCGGTCATTGTGTTCCTATATGGCGAATGTCAAAAGCGTCGTCTTAATTATCGGGCGCGGCTTCACAATGCGGACTCGATTGCGGCGAGATAAGGCTCCGTACCTATCTGAATCAGTATTGAATGCGATACCCGCGCCGGCCGCGCTCACACTCGCCCCACTTAATACTGCCTTAATAATAACCTCAAACGTATGTCGCATTGTATCTCTGATTATTCCGATCTAAGCCTATTCAATACAGATAAAACATGTTCGAGCTCGACTATGTAACAAGAAAAACGAAAGAAAACCCAACCACTGAATACCTATGCATTTCATAAGCGCAGTCGTAGATATTAGTTACAAAACAATGAGTTCTGTTAAGACAGCTTCGGTAATCTACACCTGTAATGTGTATTATTATCCACTACTGGTCTTATGTTTGTACGTGCAATTTAAAACAATACTACGCATGTTTACACTAATAATTTGAAACAAGGACCAGATTGTCCACTCTCAATAGTTGAAATTCAGGTTTTTCAAGAAAACTAAAGTTAACTAAGTAATGCAGTTTCATTGTTTCAGATGTAGGTATTATATACGGACTGTTTTAAACGATATCATTTCCTGGGAAGTGGCAGGTTAATAATGGAAGGGATTTCCGATTTCCATGGTTAGTAAGTACGACGCGTGGGTTCTTTGTCTATTGACAATTTTCTCATGAGATCATAATAAAAGATAACTTGAGTCACGCAAATATTCTTCCACTTTTATGTGTTGTGTTTATACTTGTAGGAATATCGTAAGTTATCGATAATAATTTTAAAAAGTGATATTGTAAAAAGTGTATGTAAATGGGGGATAGTTGCAGGTTGGTGAGTAATTATTCTGCGGTTAGCCGGGTAAGGCAAGGCGATGCCCCGCGCAGGCACCGGCGGGGGAAACTGACACGAGATGCGTGCGTGCATGCGGTCGACACTTCCTGCGCTGCCATGGACACGAATAGGCCCTTCAAATAAAACTTCTGTTTGCATTAAATTATAAAAATAAGCATCCTAGCACAACTCTGATAAGACTTTCTCTGAAAGTGATCCCGGACGTCGCTCGTTTCGCGGAGTGACAAGTGACGAGCTCGGTGCGGCGGCGTGGGCGCGCGAGCGTGGGCTATCCAATAAAATTATACAAGATGCACCCACCTCATAAATATCGAGCAAACATCGATTACATTTATTATTCCGCGCTAGAATTATAAATTGAGATGTTCGACGAGAGGCGGCGCAGTTGGTTTACGACTGTCCGCGCCTCTTAAACCACCGCGCAGCTTTCTAAGGTCCGCGAGCAAACATCCGGCCGACTCCGACACACCGTTAACGCCGATAGCTTCGATTGATTTTAATAATAAAAAGTCATCGAGTTGCAGCCCCGGCCGACGTGACTGCGAGTCATGTTTATTCATAGGAAGTCTCAAGCACCTATCTACCACCAAGCCACTCACTCGACTGCGATGCACAAAAAGATTAATTTATGTAATTTATGTAAAACGTTTGAAGCCCTGTAGGTAAAGCTAAAGTGTAAGAATAATGTGATTGTTCGTAGTGGAATAAGGGTCGTGTAAAATATGTCACTGTAATTAATTTGTTACAAAGAAAGCGTCAAGAAAACACCTGTCATACGATTCCTTCGAAGAGTCGTAACTTAATAAAATTTACATAGGAGTGTATTAAGTACGCATAACTTTGGCAGTTGTATCTATCTACATAAGAGCGTAATATGCAAGTTACGAAAATATCATATAACTAGCCGATGCCCGCAACTTCGTCCCGTGTAGACTAAGAAGTTGCGTACCCGATGATAACATTAGATGGGTATAGTTATAGAATTATTGAAAAACTTGTTTGACCCGTAGAAAGCCAGTTCCCGTAAAAATATCGGGATAAAACAATATCTATACCAAATTTCATCCAAATCGGTCCAGTCGTTGTGACGTGAAGGAAGGACAAACAAACAAACACACTTTCACATCTTCTTCTATCTTTCTATACTATACTAAAAGGATAATTTTTCTTGATATCGGAAAGAAAAGTTATCGTCAATTTTATATTCCACGCAGACGTCTATCTATATATTTTCTTTTATACTATAATAAAATGCTAATTTTCTGTCTCTTTCTTTCATTCTGTCTGTCTGTCTGTGTGTCTGTCTGTTTGTTAGAGTTAATCTCCGGAACCACTGAACCGATTTTAATGCAGTTTTCAAAGGTAGATAGAGCGTCATTCGGAGCTACATTCATTGATTAAAAATATCGGATATCGGAAAGAAAAGTTATCGTCTATTTTATTTTCCACGCAGACGAAGTCGTGGGATACAGCTAATTTATAATATTAAGTATGGATTTTTATTTCACAGATAAAGAAAAAAAAATAAGGACAAGATAAACCTCACTAACCAATTCAGACCTAATGAAAGGTTTTAACGCTGCATGCACATTGTACTAACCTTGACGGTTTGGTTCTTGAGGGGCTTGTCGGGGTCGTGCACGTACTCCAGCGTGATGCCGTAGAACTGGCCCTTGTTGATGTAGGTGATGCGGTCGTCCTCGCGCCGCTGCGAGCTGCTGCTGGCCGTCTCCAGGTGGTACTTGAACCCGTACGGCGAAAACCTGCCACACAACCAACGGTCACCACTTCGCCCATTTAGATCTACACAGATATAAACCTAAGTGCACAATAAGTGCTCAGGTTCGCGCATATGTAAAACGAAACGACAATGCCCAGAGCAGGTTCATGCAACATTTAGAAAAAGTGCGATTTCTTCTCTGCGATGCTTATCAACAGGTACACGTTTATGACAATAATTTCCATGAAGTGAGCCATAAAGGTGTGCAAAAAGTGGAAATCTTAATTGCGCCGCCAGTAAAGCCGTCAGTAGAGTCGTTACATAAAGGCGCAGAGATCCAGTTTGTAAGTGCGCGATGAAAAACGGTTTTCTCGCTATTTCCTAAGCGCGGGATCTACGGAAGGAAAACCCCGCTAATCGGTAATTTAGCTGCGATCGCGTGCCTCGCCTCGTTAGCTCGCGCTGCGCCCGCGCCGCGGCGCTGTCGCCGCGCCGATCTCCGCCCACGACTTACGCTAGGGTGTCACACCAAATGACACTAGGAAACTTCATTATCAGCCTACTTTATTGCAGCTTTCGTACTAAACAATGCAATGAGATAAACGCAATAAATAATTATGAAAGATTTAATCCGGTACCTACGTTGGGCCGCCAGTTTACGTCGATACCGTTGCGATTTCACCATTAAAGCTTATTGGAAACAATTTGGTAAACAGGCCCGCTGATGTTTGCGATTTAAACCGAACCGGCCCGATAAAGGCCGTGTAATGCAAACGCGGGCGACAGTGACGGATCGGCCGCGCGCGCGCCTATCTGATGCTCTCTAAGTGATTCCAAGCGCAATTTCCATTTGCGACGTTGCTCTCTATTGTCATTTTGACTATCCTTATCCTTTATATTCCTGGCGGGCTGTCTCTGACTCTGGCTTAAACTAATGAACAAGATTGACATCAAGTAACATTCCTTAGAGGTATTCTGATCAAATCAAAACTTACATTCTTGAAATTGTTAGAAATTTTAGTATTGTATATATACCTACGTAACATGACTGAATATAGGTATCAGCGCAATTTCACTGGTCATTTCTTAGTGTACGATTTCATCGAGTGTGAATTGGGCACGTAGTTGAATTTTTCATATTCAGTAATAAATAACGCATTGTTTTCCAATGAGAGCCTCATTACAAATTTCAGCGTCGCAGTTGTCGAAAAAAAGCACTTCCTGCGTGAAGATGCGGAGCGTTCATGAATAAATCAATCGGCGAGGCGCGGAAATTGATGTGTGCACAAAAAGCTTCAGAACGTTGCGGCAACAAAGTGCTCACAACAACAAAAACGCATGCCGCGATAAGCGGCCGCGACCGGCGTCCCGCGGGGCGCGCCGCCGCCGCCGACCCAAATTAGATGCGCATAAATCCGGCCTGAGGACGCCGCGCGCCACGACCACTCCAGCTTCTACTACGTCCATCCCACATGCTGCAACATTTTTTAACTACAGCAATGGAAGTAATTAAAAGAAGGCAAAAGGCAACCAATCTCGCAAACCAAGTATTACTACTCAAGGAAGATTGTCAGTTTCGCCGTCTCGTCATCAGACGAGATATCGACTCATCGAGTGATGTTCATGGAAATTGAAGCACCATTGTGTGCACGAGACGAATGCTTTGATGGATACAATGCCTCGAATGCCTGCGTATCTCGGGTTTTGTTGCATTGTTTATATTGCTCGTTTTGTCTCTACTGTGGTATTGTTTAAGTTACATACCAAATGTTATGGCCACTTACGGCTTCATGAAATTACTCAGTTGTATATGTAAGTGGTAGGATGGAAAATAAATGGTATTTCTCGGTATGTTGGTAATTTTAGGTTATCGATGGATACTGAGCGAGGTCACTGGGCTCAGCTATTACGGATGGTGGAAAATTAAAAGATGTTATCTGATAATGCTAGGGTGGTGCACGCGTGATGCAGCGGAGCCGAAGCGGGCGCAGCGGCGGGCGCGGGTAATGAGAACGCTTAGCCGCGTAATGGCGGCGCGCTGATTGCCGGGTGCGTCGCACGCACGTCACCGATGCACCACAATTACTGGCCAAACTACGGCTTGCCAAACCCACAGTAGTAATGGGCCTGCCAACGAACAGTATTTACTTGGTCTATTTAGGTACTACCTTATAAATAATTCACATTTTCAATGAAACTCAATCATCAATAAGTAATTATCGACATACAGTAGGTATACATTTACCTACTGTGAAAACTGAATAAAATATTATTATGTAGGACAAACTGACATCGCGTGAGCAACTGCTCGTCGCGCGGTATCGCGCCGCTTGCTTCGCTAATGAACTCGCGAATTAAAATGCGATTTCAAAAGCGGAAATGTTATCATTACGTTTCAACAAAACTTCAAGTGCACTAATGACATTTACTGGCATCAGGGCTCATAAGAAAACCAACGGGATCCCGAGTTAAAGATCCCATTACGTGATACGGAAAAAGAATGTAAATACCATTTCGAGTGATAATCACATACGCACACATTAGTTGATTAAGTCACTGCCTTTTAAAAGCTCATTTCTGTGTTGAGCATCGAGCGAGTACTTAAGTAAATAAAGTGTCTATTGGATGTATTAGTCCCCCGGGCGAGCGCCGAGAGGCTAACCGACCGGTAAGTAATAGGCCAAACATTGGTAAGGCGTCGAGCGCTCGGCAGCCGGCGATAGGGCCGGCCCGATTATCGGCCGGGAACGAGCCGTATCGGTATCGAGGTAATTTAAGACGGTAGACGCGACGTTATTTGGGCCAAATGCAAGCAAGTAATTATTATCCAGATAATAATGCTAATGCACTTATCGTGTCGACGAGCTTCCGCCGCGGCGGCGGCGCCCGCGCTTGCGACCGTTTGTACGGAGGGAGGGTGCCAATTTCTGTTATGCTCGATTGTAAATAGTCTCTTTTAAGTACATTTCTTCCTTCTGATTAACATTCACGGATTAAATTATAAGTAAAAGTAATAGAGGAAATACTTACTTTTCCTAGGCTGCTATTTCCATGATTGCGTGAAAACAATTTATTTCAATTATTCAACAGCTACTCAATATGTATATGTGTAAATCATTAATAATTAATAAGTGTCTGGTGGATATAAGTACAGTGCAGTTTTACAGGCTTTTTTACTCGTAGATTAGTTTTAGGCAACTCCTCACGCTGAAGCGGTTTAAATCCCGTTTCAGGGATTTTTATGAAATTTCGTTTCGAAATGGTTTAAGTCCCGGAAAAGGACAAACTATAGTTCTTATCCCGGAAGTAATCCTTGAAAAAAATAAGGGTGTAAATGGGGGTGGATGTTTAATATGAAATTTCGCGCAGACGAAGTCGCGGGAGCAGCTAGTTACAAATTAAACATTTAATATCATGAGCATGAGAAATAATATTTAAACTGTTGGAACTTTTACGAAATAATTAATTACCTACGATAATATGCAAAGGAAATAGGTGCAGCCAGTCTTTCCTAGGAGTGTACTGATAATAGCATCTTGCGGGTTCTTGCACGCCGACGACATTTATTTAGTGGTACCGTAAAATAATTATATGTGTAACCTATTATTTTCTATTGTACTTGAGCGTTTTAATTTCATTATGTGACTTTTGAAAAAAAACTTTGAGTAAGTAAAAAAAAATGCACTAGAACAAGCATAGGAATTAAATATCGAATGTAAAAACTGAAATGGTATTGAAAAATTACAATCACGTGGGCGAGATTGAAACTTTTAGTCAAAAGGCACTCGTGAAATTAAAACTTTGACGTTTAAGAGAAGAATACGTACCTACGGTAGGTATAAGCCTAATCTCTACACACAAAAGTAATTAGCAAACCACAAAGAAAACACCAATTCACACGTACCCTTTTACTGGCGCGGTCGACGATCACGAAATGATATTTAGCACCTCTTGGAAAAACTATCCCACCGCGATGGTCATTGTAAGTGAGAATATACACACATGCGCAGCAACAGTTACATAGGTAAATATTTTTAACGTGAAGTTCTTTTCTAGGTCCGAAACTGTTACTTCTTTAGGATAATTATCGGTGAGAATACGTTATACGACTTTAATAAGTGTCTTCGTGTTAATTGTATGTGAGATATAGCACCTGTGGCATGCATTAAGTACATATGTAAATATCGTCAAGTAAAAGAAATAAGATAATGTACTTTTAGTTTTGGAAATAGACGTATAATTTAGGATCGTGGGCTTTGCGTAATGCGTCTCTAGCTATCTTAGATTTTGAAGGAAACAGACTCCCAAGTTTACGACGGCATTGCGTGAGCTCGGAGTACAAAGCGTTTTCCTAGAAAGGCTCCGGGCACGAGGTGCGAAGTGGTCGGTCAACAGGTCGCTGGCGCATTAGCCGCAGCCTCCTCGCACGCACCCACTTACCAACAAACGATTTAATCAAACTGTTCCATGTTTACCCCATCTCTTTACAGCAATTAAATAAATTGTTCCGTTTTGGTACGAGCGCTAATTAAGGACTCCAAATTGTAGGGTATTTAAACTGTTATCTTATTAACAACGCACACGGAGGTTTTCAAGATTAAATAGATAGAAAACTTTTTGTCTTCCGGTTAATCGCTTTAATGTATACGAGAAACCGTGATTATTTTATGATCACGAATTAAATTTAACAAGTTTTCCGACTCCGACATTGGAATTAGGTAGACGATTATGTTGATTTACGTCGGGCGTAATATATTGCAAACGCGCTCGTAAGGTGACGCGATATCGATAATGATGTGTCACTGCTGACCCTCTACTTTAAGGAAAACTACACTTAATTGACCGTATATATTGTATTTTTATGGCCAATAAAGTTTTACATTCACGCTAGTACAATGTACCTACGCACGAAGATGCCTAGAAACATCACATTATTCAAAATCGATCGATTTTTTACTTACAAAAAATATTTATAAACAGAATCTAATAGAAACCGTTTCAATTGAAGTAGTCTAATGAACTCAACATACATGATGAAAATTTAATACTTACATGTAAATTGTAGAGCTTTATTAATTCCTCACATTAACTAACATTCTTAAGTCCTCAAAGACTTAAGAATGCTCACTTAAGAACTCACAGGTGATGATTTAGATAGTCTGATAAAAAAAAAGTCCTTTTAAGGTTATTTTTATAGCATATTTAGTGAGTTGGACATTGCGACGCTCTCATGTGAATGGATCGAGAGTTTAAATAAGAAAAAAGTTCAAGTGACCTGTAAAAGTTAAACCTATACATCACAGCTAATTGCGATTAGCCATTGTATGAAAATCTCGTTTAAAAAGGTACTAAATTGTTACCTACTTGTAATTGAGATTTCTATATCTGTTGATCAATCGCAAACATTCGTCATACGGTGAAATGTAAGATAGATAGGTTTTATTGAAATAAAATTGATAAGAGGTAAATAGAGAGGTTTTGGTAAGAGGTATAGCACGACACAAGTTAGAAGGCGCGCGGCGAATCACTTAAGCCGTTGACGCAGAATCTATTATTGCTTAATCCAAGCGTCTTCTAAGTTGTGTCACACCCACGACACTCCATGTGCGTGAGTGCACGTTCCGACCGGTTTTGCTATAGTAATATAGTCACCGCAGGGGGTGTGAGGTAAGTATGTTGGTGCGGGGCGGTGCGTGTCGCTACTGGTACGTAGTACCTATTGTATATACTGTGGTTGTGTACACCTGTAGCAAAGACGGAGAGTACTCACAGCTTCGCGATCTGTATTTTGTCCGCGTCGTTCTGGCGGCCGAAGTCGTGCCAGGGGCGCGTGCGCGGCGGCGCCGGCGAGTGGTGCGCCGGTGTGCCGCGCCCGTCCTCCGCCGGCTGCTGGCAGATCACCGTGTAGTCGAACGACTGCGGACAAACCTTACGTCAGCTACCGTCACAACAGACGCCATCTAACTGTTGGGCATAGGCCTCTCAACACCAGAGGGCCCGGGCGCAGTCCGCGCAGTATCACGCACTGAAATATTGTAGTCTGAATAGCCTTAAGCCGGCGCCAGGCATTGGGATCAAAGTTTGAGCACACATTTTCAAAGCATGATGGCAAACTACTGCTAGGTGCTCAAACTGTGCACAAACACGCAAATTCCCACAACACATTCGCGGCTTTGTAGGTATTTGAGTATTTGATCACATGTCAGGCGCCGGCCTAATGATTTCAGTACGTATAAAAAAGGAGTGCTAATTTGGAAATATTTTGACACATAGGGTGGTATGATTTATGATTCAAACCGTCCATTAGAGTTAACGTTAAATATTTTACTATGGGACAAAATGACATTCCTGTATGGAATGACAGCTCGGCGGCCATATTTAACGACCAGGACTCCGTCAACTGTACTTGAATCAACCCAGGCTTAATAATTCTTATATTAATCCGGTCTTCATAGAGTATAGCATAACTTATATACGGATATGTTATAACGTATTGATTTATTGGAAAATTAGTAATACATATATGTAGGTCTAGTGTGTATTAAGTAAGATGGAAAGTGTTTCGTGAAAATGCATTAATTTGAAAATTTTATATCGATTTATTAACTTTTAGTTCAACAAGTAGAGAACACAATTAATTTAGAATAACTGTTGCCCGCGACTTCGTATGCGAAATTAAAATGTAAAATTTGTGTCCATTTCCATACGAATTTAAGGATATCTTCTCTTAAATTTCAGATTCCTACGACCAGTAGTTTAGGCTGAGCATTGTCATCAGGCCGTCAGTACCTAACGGAAGAATTTTATATATGTCTATATTGATATTTAGAATGTTTAATCCATATATTGTAATCCACACTTGAGCATTGCCCTAGAAAAATGTAGCTTACAATGACATTACCGACCACACTCAGCGTCAGTTAATACATCATTACGTTATTTCTTATTAAGGATTTACCATACATTTTCAAGTCAGTTTAAATTAACTGACGGCTTTGAGTATCACTTATGGTATCCGTCTGTGTACATTTTTACAAACTTAATGATGAATTTTACATTGATTGCAAGTTGCGGCTGTAAAAGTCGCATGATTATGAAGTAAAATGCAAACCTCAATATATTGAAGGAATGTTTAGTCGACTTCAAAACTAGAGGTGGATCTTAATTCAACGAATTTACACTACTTTAAAATTTAAAATACTTTCTATGAATTGGGGGTTTTTTATGTCATTTCATTGGTATAGGCAAACGAGCGCACATTCCACATGGACACCGAAATCCTATGATCCACATTAAGAAACCATAAGATCTCGAATGCATTTTTTATATATATATATCAATCATTTTTTCTTCAAAACCACAGAGCATCAATCAATCTGTAAAACATGTGTTTCTTGTAGGTATTGTGTATGGATTAAAAACCGTCGTGGGTGTAAATATTAGAGGAAAGCCGCAAAGCTGGACACACTGACGGAGATAACTACAAAACAATAAGAAAATTCAAGGATTACCTACTTCACGGTATATAAGTAATTAAGTATCCTATTAGGTACTTTTATTTAAAAAAAATTGTTCTGACCTTTCAAACGGAAATGAAAAAAAAACAGTCGTAAATAGGTAAGTCGAGTTGCTAAAGACTGAAGCCTCTTTAAGTTTTTGATAATAAAGATACCAAACATAGAAATTAATTAGTATTTCCTCGATCGTTCCTCTATCATGCAATTCTTAGGTGTAGGTTTCACTGTAATCGGTAAAATGTCAAATTATCCTAATTGAACGCTTTTTATTTCAAATCACGTTCTTGCAATTAACTACGAGGTATTTGGAATAAAGCTCCGTTTTAGGACGAAGCATGTGTCGTTGTCGATCTCTTGCCATCGTTAGGTCTGACTTATTTTAATAATATACTTGCTTATCTGTTCAATGTATAACTTAAAAAGTAATAAAATAAACCAAAAGTTGTTGATCATAATATTGTAATAGTCAGTTTTCGCGAACTCGATCGAGAGCCCGTTGAAGTCTTTTGTACGACGAATTTTCGTAGTCTTATACAGATTGCCTTCAATACGTTCGATAACGATGCCTACGATGAACCAAAAATAAAATAACTTTTTGATATTAACATTGCAAAGGTTAATATATGGCAAATTATCAATAAATAAATAAGTCGTTTGGTATGCAGTTAAGCAGACCGATGTTTTAGAAAAACAGATTTTTAATTAAAGTTTTTTGTCAAAGTGTTCCATGAATTATTGAAATCATGAGATAATTAAGCAAAATAGATGATGGCGTTCATCTGCGCAGGGTGTCCATAGCGACACAGTTAAATAAACACGGCAATATTTATGCAAAACACCTACTTAATTAATTCCATGCTGAGATTTTTGGACGCTTTGTAGCAAATAGTGAAATCACCTTAGGCTATAAAAGGTCTATGCAGTTACTTAATTTATATGAATAAACTTACTGTTGATGCTTCGTTTTAAAGTACGTGGGAATGTTTATTTTTGATTTCTACAATAGCTCCATAATGAAACGTGTTTGTTGAAACTTTTTCATAGTTTGGGAAAATCACTACAAATTTCCCCATTGCCGTGGGAATGACGGGAAAACCTGCATATTATATGCAGGTTTTCCTGTTATTCCCACGGCATATGCACCATATACATACAAACTACGCAAACGTAATTTGTATAGTCATCATTGAAAATAGAATAAACATTTACTTTTATCTTGTATATATTTTTAGGTTATTTTTTTATTTAGGTACATCTAAAGAGTAAATAACTTTTCTATGGACAAGTCATATAAAATATTGATAACTTGCAGACGTGTCTGACAAGCAGTTTGATACATTATCCATGACAATAGACATTACAGGCAGCGATTGGCAACAAAAATGATTAATTACGAGAAATGATTGTCTTTACGGCAAAACTACTAAACTAATGTGTTATTTCGAAATCTTCCGTGAACAAACTCCAATTGGCAACAAATTTATGATAATGATCACTCATTAAAATTTCATTGTAAGTGTGTCATCGGCATTAAATATTAACTACCGATAATGACCGAAGCTTCCATCATCAGATATGTCGTTGGAGCTTTTCAGTTTCTTATACTCCAATGACTCAGGAATTCTTACTTAATACATACCTAACCAAGGAAATTAGTAACACGTAATATATGCGTGTCAAGAAACACGATTCCAAATAAACTTCACGTGTTCGGACTAAGCGTTTTTATATCTTAGTTTGTTTACCGATTAGTCATACCATCATAAATTAACTAACTAATACCGTAAATAAGGTCCAGCCGCTTCTAACTTAAATTCAACACCTAAAGGCAATTAGCATTTGGCTATATTTTTAACAAATCTTTATTACGACGACTGCACGACATTAACGTGATTTCTGCCAATTTGATTTCAAAGCGTAATAGAATGCAATCAAACTTGCAAAGTGATTCAGTGCGCGTAAACAATAACAAAGATAATGAATGGTCGAGAATTATAGTGTTATCTATTATCTGAGCGAGTCGCCACATTTTATGGTCTAGTATCGCTCCAATTTACTGATAAGCTTATATTTCGCTTTAAGGGCAACGTCGAGCGAGAAGTTATTGGGTGCTACAGTGAGTGAGCCCGCGTCAAACCACTAGTCAGGGTAATAAAATCGCCGCGCCCTGGACACCGTCCTTCAATCAATAACTCGTTCCATTTGTAATTTAAATAGGGAACTTGTATTGTTTATAACACCTTTAATTGGTATAAAATAAAATTTTAGGTACTTCCTTGACAAAGCTATTACAACTGAGCTGATTATTTAACAGCTCGCCCCAGAAGTCTGAACGGAGTTTTGCCTAGTGATGACGTCACTTGCATGTTATACTTCGTAGCAACATAGTGAGATCATCGAGATTTTTACATATCGTATTGAACAAAATGCATTTTAAAGATTTTTATTAGAAATTTTAATACTGTCATTTCTCTTAAAATCGACTATTCTCGTCATGTACTATGCTTCTAGTATGCAAACTTTCAATGCAAGTTCCCCATTCCAAACAGAGTTGGCGCGAAATGCGGTGTCGGTGCCGCAGCACGCACGGCGAAGGTTACGCGCCATTGTCTCAACGAGCCGCAATTACTGTAATGTCGTATACCTAAGTGCTTAATGCACTGACAAACGTGCTGACATTCCAATACTAGGTACTTCGTTTTATTTGCTAATACGCGAACTTGAACTTATTGGAATCAAAATTGATTCCAATTAGGATTAGAAAATACACTACTTGATAGCGGTCTTATCTAATCTGTAAGACAACAATAAAAAATAACAAGAAACTCTATTCAAGGGACCAAGTATAATCTCAAGTATTTTCTAATCACGCCATAGACTTGCCTACTGTAGATCTCTAGAAAGTATTATTTGTATTCGTATGCAAAACAGACGCAAAGAGCTGTAAGTAAGGCCTTGTTTACACTTCGATTAGTGTAAGCGCGAGTCCATATTAAACAAAGTAGTCGGTATTTTTTTATGGATTCGCAATGCACTAATCAAAGCGTAAAATATGGTGCCTAAGGCGTTGGTGGTGTCGTGTGGAGTGGTGTGGTGTGGTGTGAGGGAGGTGTCCGCCCGCGCCCGCGAGTACCTGGTGCGCGGCGGCGTGGTCCCGCGGCGTGGCGGCGTCGGCGCCGATGCCGCTGTCGGGCGACGGCAGGTCCACGGTGAGCCCGGCGGCCGCGATGACGCTCTTGCCGTGGTAGCGCGGCGCCGGGTACCGCTCGCCGAAGCCCGCGGGCGCCGGCTCCGCGTCGTACGGCGGCGCCGAGCGCTGTTGGTAGCCGTCGCCCACGAAGTACTCCCGGTAGTAGGGCTCCGCCGAGAAGGCCGCCGGCTGGCGCGCGTACTGCTCGCCGTACGGCGTGGGGCTGGGTGTGCCGGGCGGCGCGAACATCTGCGTCGCGTACATGGCGGCGTCCCGG
>OZ020274.1:8104728-8174029 GCA_963971205.1 Aethes cnicana | reverse complement strand
CGATTTGCGCTGGCGCGTTAGCAAACTGGTGAAATAATCAGTGCGTCGATGTAAAAAGTAATTAAGTGTAATGATTGTCACAGACGCTTAATATTTGTACTCTTATAAATACAATGTAACATAATTCGTTGAAAATACTTTGATGGGTGCACGCGCGGTAGGAATTCATGGCATTGGTCTTATGGCAGATTAAGGCTTTAGAGTCCACCAATTAAGAAACGTTTCCGTGTTTTCGAGGTGGCAATGCGTACATATAAAAGGTGAATATCAAACAGATTTGAATACTTGGTGGGAATTATATTGTTTTAACGTTATTTTTATGCGTGTAGGTAAGTAATACTATACCTATTACAAGTATATTATTGTATTGTGTTACTTACATACTCGTATACATCACATGTCATTTATAGAGCACAATATCTGAATTCCATCTTAGGCCTCAGGGTAGGCAACGCATTCGAGATCTTATGGTTTCTTAATGGGGGATCATAGGATTTCGGTGTCCATGGGCCGCACTGATCACTTACCATCAGGTGGGCTGTGCGCTCGTTTGCCTATACCATAGGCATACAAAATCAATGTGACTAGTATAATGTTGTCTATATACGAAACTCAAAGGTGACTGACTGATCTATGAAAGCATAGTTCTAAACTACTGGACGGATCAGAATGAAAATTGGCACATTCATAGTAATAACTATCGTACGAAGTAGACATCCGCTAAGTAATAATTATTGGAAATTCAAGCCTCAACTCAAGGCCAAAAAGTGTAATGAAAATTTAACCGAATTCCCCGTGGAGTTGCCGGAAGAAGCTAGTTTGTTATAGGTACACGGCTGTAAAGTTGTTATTTGCCCCGAGTACATGTATTAAAAGCTGAGCCAGCGATGCGAAATAGGATTGAATGAAGAGTTACAATGGACTCCCAAGACGCGAAATTACTTTTCTTTTCTTTTAATTCTAGTAAAACACACAATTTCTTCCCTCACTACCAGCGACAAAACTGTCATGTCCCACCGCGTTTTAATATCTCAACTTTGAATTTCAAATTTTCAGCTTCTTCTAACAGTAGCTCCGTTTTTTTAATCCTACAGAAAATGCTTTAACTGCAATATAGAAATATTAAGGCTGGGTTGATTCAAGCATTCGTTGACGGACTCCTGGTCGTTAAATATGTCCGCCGAGCTGTCATTCCATACAGAAACGTCATTTTGTCCCATAGTAAAATCAGCCATAGTAGTATTTAACGTTAACAGACGGTTTGAATCAAACCACCCTACTTAAGTATGTAACAATTTTGTGTACCTTATGCAAAACTAACCACAAGTTGGCATATGTATCCAAACTAATATAAATTAGAAAGTAACTCTGTCTGTCTGACTGTTACCTCTTCACGCTTCAACCGCTGGACCAATTGAGATGAATTTTGGCATGGAGATAATGGGGTCCCGGGAAAGGACATAGGCTACTTTTTATCCCGAAAACACGCATAGTTCCCACGGGAACGTGATAACCGAATTCCACGCGGGCGAAGTCGCGGGCAGAAGCTAGTAATGTATAATTAAACATGCCGTGTCACGCGGTATAACTCGCGTAAGTCCCATTTTTTCCCGTTACTGTGGGAATTTCGGAAAAATACCTAATCCTCTTTTATTTTAGTGCTATCTATACGCTCCCTAAGGAACATGCATACAAAATTTCAGCTTTCTACCGCCAGTTGTTATGGTTCTGTTGATCGAATTCAATCGGTGAGTCAGTTTTTTGTTATATGGCCCATACATGTGTTATAGGTTTGATCTAGGTAGGTATGTCAAGATTAATAACTTTCACACCACTCATGAAAATATGTTGATCAATAAATAAGCAAGAAATTCCTTAAAAGACATACCAGAATAGACTATTTGTGTAGAGTTTATTGTCCTCAACATGTTTAGTTAAATCTACTAGTAACTACTACTGTTTTATTTAGTGTTAGTAAGTACTAACAATAAATAAAACAGTCATCTGTGGGCAACTTGACTTAGCCGTGTTAACTAGACATTTTCGAAATGATTAACGTTTTCATTTCAAGTTCAAATGCGAGGTTGCAATTTTAATTTTAAAATATAATTGTTGTTGTAACTGTAGACAGTTCAGAATTTGGAACATATAGGAATCACTTTCAGAAATGAGTAGGTAGTACATTTAAAAACGGACGGTCATGATAAATGTGTTAATGTGACTTAATCCTTTTTTTATGCGATTGGTTGGCAAACTAGTACACAGGACTCGTGATGGTAAGTGTTCTCTACGGCTCATGGACATCCATATCCATATTAATATGATAAATGCGAAAGTTACTCTGTGTGTCTGTTACGGTCTCTTCACGCTTTAACCATTGGACCGATTTGGATGAAATTTGGTATGGAGTTAGTAGGGGTCCCGGGAAAGGACATATGCTACTTTTAATCCCGGAAAAGAGCATAGTTCCCGCGGGAACTCGATAACCGAATTCCAAGCGGGTGAAGTCGCGGGTATAAGCTAGTAAGGAATAACAAGGTTTCGAATGCGTGGCCAAATAGGTTACATAATTATAGGAAAAAGCCTTATTTTTTTAGACGGTCTCCTTGGTCTTATATCACTGGCAACTTAGACTGCCAATAGGTTGAGGAAAAAAATGTATAGTCGGAGACTTGGCCCGTGTGTTCTGGAGGCAGCGTGCAGTGTAACGGTCGGCTAGGAGCGGCCGTGTGGGCGGAGCGACTCGCCTTGAACTTGCGCGCCCGATCACATTTCGATGGTGTGCTGTACCCAGCCGCCATCGATACCAACTTATTATTGAATTTCTACGGGCTTGAAGCGGATCTGTGTATTTGTAGGAATAGCTACGTTGATGGCTAGTTTACATTCCTGTTCGTATACATAATAGGTAAGATCTGATGTTCGTTTTACTGAGTGTTCTTGTTAACTTGTTAGTTCAAAAATATTTAATATTTAATCAAGAAATATGCTTGTGATTTTTCGTACTTTGGTATACATACCTATATCAAATCAATAAGTTAATCTTATATTTTAAGCGATATATCTGCCTATACAGTTTTTATTGATTTTGACAACTGAATTCAGAAACGCGTGTAAAGTTTTCGTTGAAAGGAATATAAAGGTGTTTACG
The DNA here is from genome assembly GCA_963971205.1 of Aethes cnicana. Classification (NCBI taxonomy): domain Eukaryota; kingdom Metazoa; phylum Arthropoda; class Insecta; order Lepidoptera; family Tortricidae; genus Aethes; species Aethes cnicana. Next base: position 8,170,878 of record OZ020274.1, on the reverse strand, counting down.
GGGTCGTAAAATCGATATAGAGATACACGAGAAAAAAATCGACTCTTTTTCAACCGAGCAAAGTTCAGTCGCCCAGGTACTCCTAATTTAAATTAGGTACTAAGGTAGTGTGTAAGACTTCAACCGAAGCAACAAATAAATAAACAAATTAACGCTGAATAAAGTTCAAAAAAGCGTGCAAAAAACGAGCCACCAGGCAGACTCCACGTGCACGCCAAGAGTATTTAGTTACCTTCTTACAACTAACGTTTGCGAATTCACGATTGGTGAACCAGACCTGTAACTAGAATGTTTTCGTTACCACTTCATTAATAACAACAGCCGATCTCGAAAAAGAAATTGATAATTATACTACATTTGGATTTTTTGTTAAAGATTGACGTACAGGTGGATTGTTCACCTGATGGAAAGCGGTATCACAGAGGGAAGTTTTTCCCTACTGATCAGAAAATTTATTATGTATGTGTTAAATAATCTTGTATTTACCTCTTAAAAGAAAGTAAATTGTCTACGTGCCTACGAGTGGAATAATTTATAAGAACTCCTTCAGACAAGTAATTGAGCCTTATTAGGTAAGATATATAATCATTGAATGTTGAAGTTCGTCGCATTAATGACTTGGCTCCCATTCTGACCCTCCCATTAAGTCTTTATAAGGCCTTTTGTCCATAGATCCTCCAGTGAATTTATTCTATCCATAATATTATGGAAAATGGCTGCTGTTTGTCGTATTATTCAAATATTGTAATATCAGTAAATAATATACTCTAAGAACGTTTAATTTTACCAACTTTTTAAAGACAAAAGAATTTTTATTATAGGTTCAGTAGTTTTTGTATTTATTGTATCCGAGCAAACAAAGAAAGCTTTTTTTATATTATGAGTATAAATATTCTGCTATTCTTGGTATTATGACGTTATAATTACTTATTATAGTGTATGAAATTTAAACTTCGTTCGGCTATCGGTCTAAACGAGCCTCCGGCGCGGCTCGCCCAAGCCGTATCCTCTCTACTCAGACACACTCACGCTCCAACCTTCCTATTAGAAATTACGAACATTGGACTTCATTTCTCTCTCTTGTTAAAAAATAAATAGTTGTATTTGAATGACTGTAATAAATAAAGCTTTAACGTATCTCCGTCCACTAACTAAAATCGATGTTAACTGCTCCATCCACTCACCTTATCTACAAAGTAAAACGAATTATGTGTTAGTGAGCAAGCGTGCGCTCACATATGACGTAACTCAGACTCAGAACGGTGAGAACTTAAATGCATAATTTTAAAATAACTGATCGAAAAGGTTTCCTGTGGTCATGCAAGATCAGACTGTACCTAATTACTGTTCGTTGCCATAATTGCCGTTTCGCAAAAGGTACTTGTGTTGGACATGTTTCATTTGTTGAAAAAATATTGCCATGAAGTTTTATTTATAACAGTTTGTCATTTGTAAAATAAAAACGTAGGGAATATAACCACCTGTATTCATGAACGGTGAAAATATTACATACATGTACATATTATATACTCTAAGTACCTAATATTCAAATCCGACAAACACATGATTATTAAAATTTCAGAAACGTGGTGTTAAATTACTGTAAATTCTAATGAATGAACAAACCGCGTATTTTAATAATATAATATATGTAGTCAGCTTGTTGAAAGAGTATACAGAATTTGACTGAATAAACGAAAATTATTAACAACTAGCTTCTGTCCGCGTAGAATTTGGTAACCGCGGGAAGTATGCGTTTTCCGGGATAAAAAGTAGCCTATCGTCTCTCCCCGGGGCTCAGACTATCTCCATGCCAAATTTTGTTTTAACCGTGGTAAGGTGACAGACAGACAGATAGAAAGACGGTCAGAGAGACAGAGTTACTTTCGTATTTATAACAGGTATGACAGATATCGACAAGAGCTATCGCGCTCCCAGTCTCGCGCCGGCCGGCCGTAGAGCCTCCAGCCGTGAGTCACAGCCAGTCCAATGGGAACTATTCGATGGCGCATTGTGTGCTGATAATTATAAGACTCCAAAAGGAATAGTTCGTAGTAGAGGAAACAAAAAGTGTCGATATGGATTGGTCCGGGAACGTAAAAACTCGGCTGGATCGTTTAGGACGCTGCGCCTCGCCGCGCCGCCTCCAACACTTTAATGATGACTTTTTGCTGCGGATGGCACCCACCACAAACTGCAAGCGATTTATACATGTCCAATATTATATATATATGTATATCGATATATTGATTCCATTTTTATGTACAACTAGATTGTGCCCGCGACTTCGCCCCCGTGGAATTCGGTTATCGCGTTCCCGTGGGAACCATGCTTTTTTCCGAGATAAAAAGTAGCTTATGTCCTTTCCCAGGCCTTCAACTCTCTCCATTTCATCTCAATCGGTCCAGCGGCTGAATCGTGAAGAGGTAACAGACAGGCAGACAGAGTTACTTTCGCATTTATAATATTAGTATGGATATGGATACACGGCTAGCTTATTTAAATTTAAAGTAGGTACAAGTTGTTATTTTCCTCATCAGTGGTAGAAATAACAAATTTTCCTGCTTTTGTTAACAATAGGTAGATACTTATCTGAGATAAAGTATTAAAGTCATTGTTTTGAATACCTACTTTAAATAATTATATGATATTTTGAGTACAAAATCGCCACCGATCATGGTTTATGCCGGAGGTTTCTCCCGCGGGCGACCCCCCCCCCCTCTCCGCCGCGCCCCGCACCCGACGGCGCCCGCGCAGCCTCGCTCCCGCCGCGCCGGCCAGCCCTCGAGATGAGTCGTCGCAACGCAAGCCTTTTTGCCCCCAATCATTATTTAATGTAATTATCTGCCCAGTAAACAACTTTTTTTCGAAACCTTAACAGTTATGAACACTTTTTACAAGTCCCATTCGAATTTAGCATTTCTTATGAGAACCTTATTCTGATCAAAGCTTGTGAAAACTTTACAAAAACAAGCTTATACAATGATATATGTAACATACAAGTTCTTGCATTTAATAAAATGTAGCAGAGCTGACCTCGATTAAAAATGAGAAAAATGAAAAAAAAAAAACAAAGGGCTGATTGCAGACATTGCAGTGAAACGAAAACAAAATAACATATTATTCATTAACAGAAGAACTGCAATTAAGGATTCGCACGAAATATTCCAAGAGAAAGGTCAATAAACTTGTGAAAGTGGGAGGCATTAAGCTCTTAGCAAAAGACATCAACGGGGTCTCGAGCGCGCTCCCGGACGCGCCGCGCGCTCTTATACTTATTGCCGACTGCGGAAAATGTTTTAAATGAAAATCAATATGGCATTTAAAAACAAAAGTAACTCTAGTTATATCTCAGTTTAGATTATCTAACATCCGAACGTGTTCGCTATTGTGTTGTCAGGAGTTCAACGCGAGTGAAACCTGTTGTCGAATTCTCGGAGATCACACGATCGGATCATGACCGCGTATAAACACAAAGTTCAGTATGTCCTTTAAAAATTAACGATCATCCTTTCTACCTGCCGGTGTCCGAGTGCAAATAAAAAACGGTTCCCGCGTAAAGGGTTCACTTCCCATCGCGCGGCGCACACCGCCGCGCGCACGCACACGCGCGCCACTCCGACGCAAGTCTCCACGGGGGATAACATTTCTTCCGAGCGCGGGCATAACGTGGACCAACCAACTATATATTAATATTGATTTTGTCTCAACACAAAAAAACTAAACTTTAAATTAACGGACAACACTATGTAAATAACTTCAACAATAAAGTCAGCAATTAATGACTTGATGTGATGAATATGTAATGCGAGAAAATTACACTGAAAAAAAGGACTACAACATGTTTACCTAGTTATAACCAAAGTTTGATTACTGCTTACACAAAAAAGTGACTTGCGAACTATGTCTTATTAGTAACCAACCAGTCTTAGTAGTAGAGATCTTCTACTATCTAAAGTCCCGCGCCTTTACATTTGAAAACGCTTTAATTTTTTATTATTATTAGCACCACCAACACTCTCAACGCATAGTTGATGGCTGTCTCAGCACGCACACATGTGTTGAGTGTTGGTGGTGCTTTTTAAATACATTGAAGCGTTTTGAAATGTGAAGGCGCGGGACTTTTAGATAGTAGAAGATCTCTAGTACTGAATTAGTTTTGTAAGTTTTTATCAAGTTTTTATTATTGCGTAACGAAAGTTTGGGTAGGTACTTTTGATTTAACTCAACTAGTTCGGGTAATTCTTTTTTTCAGTGTAAATTTATTTGAGGATTAAAAATGGTCGACTTATTTTTCTTTAATTACTCTTTATGTTAATCATGGTATGACTTTAGATTTTTCAGTCTTTACGATAGGTGCGACTGAAAGCACCAGACGTCAACAAGGCTGGCTAGCTTTACCTTTTTAGTACATGAATGTAAGTTTTTATTAACTTGATTCGTTATACGGCTCAACTTTATAATACATGGGTACATACAATCGTAATTGAGTTCAGTTTCAGATTACGGTATAACAAAATAAAATAATAAAAACACGTTTCCCGCTTATAAGTTTTTTTGTAAACAAAGTTGGTATGCAGTGTCCGCTAAGGGAATGTGCAAGAATGTGAACCAATATCGAGTCGAGTTCGACAATAAAAAACATGATTCAGGAATTCTTAATTAAATTTGTCCTGTGAATTTTTGCAAATTTGAGACTTAATTAACGATGTCTTTAAAGACCTTTACAATTAGTAAAGGAATCGTTCTAGGAATGGCTGTTGATTTATATAGCAATTGCAATTTTAACTTGAGCTATCCATTACAGGGAAACATTCTTACACCAGTTGTTTGGAATGTAGATAAATAAAAATACAGGGATAAAAATTTGCCTACAAGTTGTTATAACTTGATTTATACATACAATTTTTCAAATTTTATATATGGACTAGTTGTGCCCCGCGTCTTGGTCTGCGTGGAATATAAAATTGCCAATAACTTTTCTTTCCACCACAACAGTCTATTTGCGGCCCACTGCTGAGCACATGCCTGCTCTCATCACGAGAGGGTTATGGCTATATTCCCCACGCGAGCCCAGTGGGGACTTCACACACATTCCTGTATTTCTTCGCAGATGCGTGCAGGTTTCCTCACGATGTTTTCCTTCACCGAAAAGCTCAGTGGTTTCAAATAGAATTTAGCACTTAAGTAAACTCAAAGGTGCGAGCCGGATTCAAACCCCCGATCCTCTGCATGCGAGGCGGAGGTTGAACCACTAGGCTACAACGGCTTCCTCATGTCCATGAAATCCCAAAATATTTACATTGCAGGCCGAATGTTTCCGTGTTAAAGAGAAATAAATAACAAACGGACTTCTGACGGATGCGAGTGGCAGAAGATGGGTGATGATGATGAGAAATGAAGACAACATTTAGTTAAACTTTGCTTTCGGCAGGCGTGATATTTGAAACTAATAGATACATTCGTAGGGGAAACCACTAAAGGAAGATTTATCTTTTATGCGGCGGCGTGAATTAAAGTACTAATACGAGTATATATACAGGTTTACACAACTTAGAAGGCGCGTGCGATTAAGCAAAAATATGTAGTATTTAGATTCTGACGAATGTTTTTCTGGGCCTGTGCCTAAGCAGTAGCTGTACAGTCAAGGAATTTTATTTGCGTACCTTTTTGGTCTTCTTTCGAACTTCATTTCAACGTGGTAAGCGTTGAAATGAAGTGCCAAAGGGATTATATGAGCCGTCAAGCATATAATTATTTCATTAACATTGGCATCATAATAAGGAATCGCAAGTAGCATCCAACTAAATTTGGTGTATCTACTCAACAGGCAGTAATATTTCACGTTATTTGATGCTCATCCATACTAATATTATAAATGCAAAATGTAACTCTGTCTGTCTCTTCACGCTTAAACCAATAGACCGATTTAGATTAAATTACAATGGTTGGATAGTTGGAGTCCAGGAAAGGACATAGGCTACTTTTTATTACCCCACTGCACTAAAAGGAGTTTGTGTTTTTCCAGTGTATGTATGTTTATTTCTTTGGCACGCCCTGTAGCGTGAACGGGTTGATAGATTTTAGCTTGTGAGGTGTCGTTAGAATCTTCTTGATTGTGAGAGTGACACGGGATATCAAAAGTTTGTATGCAGTCGGTTTTTTATTAAAAAATGTAAAATGCATAGTTCCCGTGGGAACGCCATAACCGAATTCCAAGAGCTTGCGAAGTCGCGGGCTGTAGCTAGTTACTTATTTAAAATGAAGCACAAGAAGTTAAGTACCTTCCCTTCACTAAAAAACAAAACGTTTCGTATTATTTATTTTGTTCCTGTTTGCGCTGCATACATTGTCATTAATAATTATTAAATGTGTGATGGATAAACATTCAGTACGATTTAAAAAGGTCATGTCCATATACAGTAGGTAAATCTGTGGTTGTTTTTTTGTTTGCCCACAGCCACAGCCGTACGAGAGCAAATCCATTATAGCATTTTATTATCTTATATCAAGGTTTCAAATTGTAAGGCATCAATATTTTATAGTGCCGATGCGGTCGCGGAAGCGAAACAGTATCTTATTGCCGGGTCGGAAGATTTAAAACGAGAGTCCACCGACTGAGACGGCTTCGGACATTAATGGGGATACACATTTTTTTGGTCGTTCGGGGATTCCTTTGTGGTTAGAATCCCATAAAGGGTCGACCGAAGACTTCAATCCCGTTGTTTGCCCTTTGTTTATGGTTGAGGCGGGAGATAATTAGTAATTACTTAAGGATTACTTACTTTGGTTGCGGCCAGCGCGCTGACGATGGGGCTCGAAAGACCGTTGTTTTCAGATTCAGGGGTTTTGAATAGAGCCCCAGCCTTACGCACCTCTTTTTCTTTTGCTACGTGCGCACGACTCCACGGGTGTCCCAATTTTCACCAGTTTTGACAACCATGCGTCACTGAAATCACTTTTATATTTCACAATACCATTAGACTTAATGTCTTTTAAAATCATTAACAAACTTTGCATAGATAGTATCTATAAACCATTGAGTCGTAAAATCGGAGAAACTGTTTATTCATCCATCGTGTGGACAACACACACTGGCGCACGTCTTTGTGTGCGTGTGTAACGCATGAGCATGTGTTGTGGCTTATTAGTGTGAGGAAGATAGAAGACCCCAGAGAGATAGGTGCGACTGAAAGCACCAGACGTCAACAAGGCTGGCTAGCTTTACCTTTTTTGGTACATGAATGTAAGTTTTTATTAACTTGATTCGTTATACAGCTCAACTTTATAATACATGGGTACATACAATCGTAATTGAGTTCAGTTTCAGATTACGGTATAACAAAATAAAATAATAAAAACACGTTTCCCGCTTATAAGTTTTTTTGTAAACAAAGTTGGTATGCAGTGTCCGCTAAGGGAATGTGCAAGAATGTGAACCAATATCGAGTCGAGTTCGACAATAAAAAACATGATTCAGGAATTCTTAATTAAATTTGTCCAGTGAATTTTTGCAAATTTGAGACTTAATTAACGATGTCTTTAAAGACCTTTACAATTAGTAAAGGAATCGTTCTAGGAATGGCTGTTGATTTATATAGCAATTGCAATTTTAACTTGAGCTATCCATTACAGGGAAACATTCTTACACCAGTTGTTTGGAATGTAGATAAATAAAAATACAGGGATAAAAATTTGCCTACAAGTTGTTATAACTTGATTTATACATACAATTTTTCAAATTTTATATATGGACTAGTTGTGCCCCGCGTCTTGGTCTGCGTGGAATATAAAATTGCCGATAACTTTTCTTTCCGATATCCGATTTTAAGCATACATAGCTTATATGTAGCTCCGAATAATATTTATCTACCTACCTTTGAAAACTGCATTTAAATCGATTCAGTAGTTCCGGAGATTAACACTAACAAACAGACAGACAGACAGACAAAAATATAGAAAGAGATAGAAAATTACCCTTTTATTATAGTAAAAGATTGGATTAGATTAGTCCAGTATTTTGCCGTGGAATAGTACCTAAACTAAGGGGCTATATTCGAAGTCCTAAAGAGGGACAGGGAGATTCCCTATAGGATCGCTCACGCGTCGCGGCGTTGCAACCGAACTTTAAGCAGCTAGATTTAACTTGAGCGCCGCCGTTACGCGTGAGAGATCCTATAGGGAATCTCCCTGTCCCTATTTAAGCTTTCGAATATAGCCCCAGTGCATACTTGTGAACATTGAGCAAGATACAAATTTCAAAGTTTATAACGATATTTTGCAGGATTTGTAGGAATAGGAGAATGAAGGCTGGTGCATTAATATAATACGTCTTACAGTGAAGAGCCCATGGTTAGCACACTTCGCAGAGAGAAAACACGGTAGCCAGCTTATTCATTGAACCTTATAGGTACTCAGGTAATAGTCAGAAAAATACGAGGCCAATATTATTCGGTAAAGTGCGTAAAATTTTACATTTCTAATTTGACGTTTTAATTGGAAAATTTACCTATTTAGAGTCTCACTCTCAGTCAGAATAGAGAGCGTCTGAAGAATACAATGTGTTAATAACAATTTAACATCAATGAAAAAAGAAAGAGTTACCGATTGTCATTGTGTTTCGTTTTATTATATACACACACCAAAATAATACAATTGTGTGTATCGTAATATAAAAGAATAAAGTGTAAATTAATACAACGTAAATGGCGGTCGGCTGACAGGCGATACAATACACGGGGCTGTGTTAATTAGGAAATGACGTCGGTCATATAAGTACCTACTCGTAGCCCAATATAAGTATAATGCCTTTAGAAAATTATAAAGTCTTCAGAGGTTGAGTGGTTGGTTCTTTATTGAAGCAATATTTGCAGTTTATGGTAAATTGCAAACCGAGGAGATAAATTGAGGTAGGTATTTAAATAATTAAAAAAACCGACTTCAAACTCCGATAGCCTATAAAGACGTTCACTGTAACTGGTGTACAGTATGTGTTTCACTATTCTTTTTCGGTGAACATACATAAAAAAAAGGGGGAATTCCATATCCCTATTTACAAACCCGAAGAAGGCCTCAAGTAGGTGGGTATTGTTTATTTACGTCCGACATCTGTTTGTTCTGAAATTCCATTTAGTCATAAGTATTGCCTATATGTACATATATACATACAGTCCACAACAATAAAAGTCGAGTACTTAAAAATAAAGTTACTAATTACGACTCATCCACACTTCGGCTTATGGTAATTTACTTTTGTGCTTTTTGTTCGAAAAATGTAGCTAATTTTGTAGAAATATGAAGGTGGGTGGGTATGTAGCTCATTAACTGGTAAAACGACTTGAAAGTAATAACATATAATTCATATGTTTTTGCAATATTTTTTTGCTATAAGCAATGATGTCATCGTCATGGTTGACTTTCAAGTGCGTCAAGGGTGCATACATGCACTTTTGAATGGCACAGCCGGCATCGGCACGCTATGCACTGCGGTATTGACATCGATATATTTCGCCCGGGGCCTTTGTGTCTGTTCTGTGGAGTTTATTCTCGTTTGTCGTATAGGTTGGACATTCACTCGTAAGCGCAGGGTGGGACATCAACAGGGGCCGAATCCACGACGGCGACGCGGCAAGGACCCTGCACTGCCGCTGGTGCAAGGGCGCACCTCTCACTGTGCACATATATATTTGGATGCCTCAGCGTAATTTATATTACCTGTTACAGTCATTATATTTATAACATCACTATCACCGATATCAGTTTTTAATCAAGTTACTATATTGTACATACAAATACATAGAAAATATGCAGCATTGTTTTTTGAATTAAGTACATGAAATCGGACAAAAGTACCCATTTTATAAGGAATTTATTGTATTGACAAGTACAGTTCAGTCGTTAAACCAATACTCGGAGCGCAAACGTTAAAAAAGAGAGCGTTTAAGGAGCGATATGTAAGGGTTTTTTGCAGGGCTCCATGAGAGTGCCTTAGCAGCCACCCCGTCGACATACAAGGAGGCGCGCGCCCGCACGTCCGCGCAGCGATGTAAATGATCCCAGCATAATGTATCGCCATTCTTGGTCATCTCCCACTGCCAACTAATAAGGCGCTCGACAATCGACCGTTACGAGTAACTGCTAACTATGCAAATTGATGTAATAAGCAGTTGCCAAATCCATTATAGACGTAAAGTTCCACAGGATTATTAGTTCTTGCCCAAACGCTTCCGCGTGTCAGGGTTACTGAAGGTCACATGAGACCTTGAGCACTGCCTATCTCACAACGTATTGTTAAAACAATAGTGTGCTTATGCAAACACAATAATTTCGTTTTGTTTTCTCGGCGATGTAGTCGAGTTCACGGCCTCAGGTTAACTTCTAATGGCTGCGTGCTTCACGCACGGCGGCGATGACTGTCTAAATTGACTCAAACCAATACAATTTTAATACTGCGTCATAAAGGCTCGCAGCATCCGACTGGTAAAATATCAATCCGTTTTTGAGCGTAACTCGGTTCGTTGATACATATTTGCTATGAAACCATCTAGGTATGATCTCAGCGTGTAGCTATTCGGTGTCGGTGGTAGTGATTCAATGTTGTAGCTTATAGGGCTCTATGAATATGAAGGTATTATACCCACCCGCGGCTTTGCTGCTAGATTCGTTCGAATCGTTTATGATATTATTGTGTCCTAGTCGTTTTAATACAGCTATAATAGTACTCTAGATGCTGCGTCTGAACGTCTCGTGGCAGCGATAATGCACGTTATTCGTGCTGAGTTTGGTGTGAATGTGGCATGTGGTCGGCAGTTGGGCACAGCGCATGGTCGGGTCACGACTGGCGCGCACGCGCGGTCGTGACCTTGCAGCCGCGCGCAGAGGTCGCACTCTTGCGCCGAAGCGATGCGCCGCCCTTACCTGATATCCTGTGCTTCCCTCCACATCCCTGGTAGGACCTGTTTTAAAAACATTTCAGGTTTTTGAAGTATGGAATAACTGCGTTAGTTAAGGTAGGAGCTTATTGTCATGCGAAAAATTACGTCATGTAAGAAACAAGAATACATCGAAATGGTCGATCATTTAAACGAAAACTTTCAGTTCATCTAAATATATAAAACTCAAAGGTGACTGACTGACATAGTGATCTATCAACGCACAGCCCACACCACTGGACGGATCGGGCTGAAATTTGGCATGCAGGTTCCTTAGGGAACGTATAGGAGCGCTAAGAGAGAATTTCCCGAAATTCCCACGGGAACGGGAAAAAACGGGATCTTTCATTTTAATATTTCTGCGCATACGAAGTTGCGGGGAAAAGCTAGTAAATTCATATAGTTTAGGTACATTTATTTATGTTCATATAATGTGTATTTGTTGCTAAACGCTGCTAATGTATCACATAGGTAGCTGCTGGTTACAGGTTATGTTTACGAAGGTCATTTATAAAGGGAAAGTTTAGGATAAGGTAAACCTTGTACCTATAATATACGTGTAGGGTTTTATAAACCCGTAACTGTAAATAAATCGGAAATATTTGTCTTCTTATAAATTTCACATAAACGATTTGTATTCTAACAAAATCTAGGAGCCTGCTTTATTGTTATGACGAATTATACCGTTTTAACAACAATTCAGTAATGCTATACTATGTTTTATTTCTCTCTGTTAACAATCCCAGCCAAGAGAAATATGGCTGTAATTATAATACCGAAGAGACAGATTTACACAAGTAAGCGGGGAAAAGGCCCGAGGAATGAGAAATGCCGCCGTAACAGGGCGACGCGGACTTTCTCCCTTCAGATCTCATTCGAACATTTTAAGAAACACTATTTGAAAATTACGAGCGGGCCGCCCCGGATTTGCAAGTGTAGTGTTTCAATAAATTATACATGAACCCTCCTAATGAAATGCCGTGCATGAAAAAGCCGTGGTGGCCTAGTGGTTCGACGTCCGCCTCGCATGCAGAGGGTCGGGGGTTCGAATCCGGCTCGCGCTTCTGTCACTTATGTGCAAAATCAATTTGAATTTACCACTGTGCTGGTGAAGGAAAACATCGCGAGGAAACTTGCACGCATCTGCGAAGTAATTCAAGGATGTGTGTGAAGTCCCTAAACGGCACTTGGTCCGCGTGGGGACTGTTGTCCAAAACCTCTCGTCATGAGAGGAGGCCTGTGCCCAGCAGTGGGCCGTAAATAGGCTGTTGTAGTTGTAGTAAATCACGTAAGCCTAATTAGATTATCATATGTGAAAATCATGCAGTTCCAGTATTAAAAACATACGTAGGTATCTACCCTATAAATTGATAAACTTTTTTTTGAAGTCGGTTAAAAACTAAATTATTTGTTACACGGGTCGTTTAACGGCTGTGTGCCGTCGTTTATGATTGTTTTAGCGGAACCTGGCAAGTGTGGGAAATTAGGGGTCATTGAGAGTCGATAGCTCTCGAGGATGGGAGGGACCTTTCCAAGCCGGGGTCAAGCTTATGCGCGGTCATTAGGTAGCTTTAAAGCTCTCGCTTCATGTTTCCATGCACCGTAATAAGTACCGATTTGTAATCAGTGACGTTAGTAAATTGTGTGTACACATCTGACAGTAAATATTTCTCAGCTGTTGAAAGTAAAATTCAAGTTACCTATATTATGGGGAAATTCAAAGCTAGGTATCTTTGCGAATTGTCATATGCTGTCCGCCTTAAATGAAATAAATAATACAGTGTGTTTTTGATATCAACATCAAGAAATTCTGTCCTATAAATATGCAATATCAGAGCCCAATTTCAAATCTTACAATAGCTATTTTGTAGCCACTGCAGTCTAGCGTTGAATACCCATTGATACCTACCTGGAGGGATTCTATGGGAAACGTCAAAACGTGTCGGGCGGCGCTAAAATTGAACTTTAAATCTAGCCCGAACGTAAATTCATGTGATAGAGACTGCTGGAATTCCATTAAGCGGATTCTATTCAGGAATGGTAAATGAAATCTCCAAAGCAGTGTAAGCAAGCAGTCGTAAATGAATCAAGTAAATCATGAAGAAAACTTCACATTGAGCGTGCCTTACTTGGGCAAAAGTAGTAATGAGCCGCAGATGGTATCGGCGCGCACGTCGCTACACGCTAATGCTGCTCATTAAACACGGCTACACCAATTTGTATCTTCACCACGTATAAGAATACGAAGATCATCGATTTTTATTTCCGGACTAGCCGATGCCCGCGAACTTCGTCCCGCATAGACTTAGAATTTGCGTACCCGTTAGTTAGTTATGGAAATAATGAAAAATTAGTTTGCCCCGTGGAAAACCCGTTCCCGTGGAAATATCGGGATAAAAAGTATCCTATGTTATTGCCCGGGTCTCAAACCATCTCCATACCACATTTCACCCAAATCGGTCCACTCGTTGCCACGTGAAGGAAGGACAAACAAACACACTTTCACATTTATAATATTAGTATGGATTATGCGAAGTGCATGAATGTTGCCCGCTGCAGCGTCTGTTATACGAACAGTGATGCACAGATCTAAGCATCATTCTGTGTATAGATCGTCAACTTTGTGCTCGACCCTCCCTGGGGGTAAGAGACGGTCGGGCCGGGTGGCAGGTGAGCACGTGATATTGATGACGTCATACACCACAGGTTACACAAGCGCACGCCCGAGAATACCTGCATAACGAAACGGTGGCGTAGGGACTTATCATATGATTTATATTACATCTGCGAAAAATAGTTGGCATTTTAGTAAATATAAGTAATCTTATGTAGAATACCTATCATACCGCTACTATAAAGTATTACCTACGTTTGGATATTTTATTCAAGCGTATTATGATAAAAAAGAAAGTTCGTATGTTAGCCTGACACTTTCTAGAGCTTGATTAGATTTGGAGATTATTTGATTACCGGCGAAGGACAGATTCAAACTTAAGAGGACGATTCATGATAAGCATTTTCAAAACGTTGTTGTAAAACCATATTTATACATTTGATTATTAACTTTATTAATTCAAATAATTTTACAAGGCTTATGCGCACGACCTTTGCGGGTGTCTCCATGGCGGACTTTGTAATAAAATGTTCAATTTATTCGCTATATTGAGAATATAAGCGTCGGGCGGGGTATTAGCGGCGGTATACATACTTATAGCTACGAGTATGAGCGTCGTCGTCGCAGCGATTGGCGTCAATGGCTCGGCTAATACCCGGGCAAATTATACGCAGCCCAGCATCAAACGACTATAAACACACGATCTACGGCTCTATTACTTTTAGTATTGACAGTGTTAAACTCTGCGTCGCAAAAACTGTATGTTATGTTTTGCATTAGACACCCGAGTGCATTGAAAACATAACGATATAAAAATAATCATTAATGAACATCGTTTATAAACTTACGAGTATCAAACAGAAATAACTTATTAATTGTCTTTCTAGGTACATTTCTTATAACTACCACCTTCACAACAGCCTATTTACATCCCACTGGTGGGCATTGCCCTCCTCACAAGAGTTTATACTCCCCACACGGGTGTTGTGCAGACTACTTTCAATATTTATTTCATTTATTTATTCAGCGTAAGTTAGCTTCTATCTGTAAATGTGGAGTCAAAAAATTCATACTGTTCGTCGTTGTAAGACGATAGGACGTATTCTTGAAGATTTGACCCATTTCAACTTTCAATTATTTGAATCACTTCGCAGACGCGTGCAGATTTCCTCACGATCTGCCTGTCTTTCAGCGCACAGCCTACAACTGCAGCCTGATGTGAAAGAACTATTTATATTTATGGGAAAAGTGCTATTTAAATTATTGGTCATATGAATACGATACAGTAATCCTTGAAGATGGAACTGGCCGAAGGTGTTAGAATGAGGAGCAGCCTATTACGCTGTCATATGGCCACTCCGCCCGCGCCGCCCGCGCCGGCGCCTGCGTCTTTATAAGGATAATGGATTCTAGCAAAATCTTGTCATTTCCTTAGCATAATGAACAATATTAAGAGCCCCGCTAAGCGTAATTGGGATTCGAGCAGCAAAGTGCTCGGTTATGCGGCCGCATAATTACATATAATAGGCGACTTTTGCAACGCACGCGTATTCAGAATGTTTTACTCCCCGGGACAGAAGTTTTGAAACGGTATAATTATGAGATATAAGGTGTACATTATACGATTAACTTAAATATTGTTATTGGATCTTTTCCGTTGGTCGAACTCAAAAAGCTGGTTACTTACAGTATACTGTAGTAGTAACTCTAAAAGCAACATTTGAGTTGAGTCTTAGAAAATGACCGAATTGTTTTATCAAAATTTAAGCTTCAGGATTTGTAATATTCAGTACATCCCTATTATAATAATCTGTGGACATGATTATTATGTTGAGTTCCATCAACTCGCGCTTAAAATAATGCGCTATACCTACTTACTACATCGAAATACTTGAGCTCCTCTACGATGTAATGTGAACTGCTAAATAATTTTGTTACTTAAACATGAAAGAGTAATTAATACAAATTGAGATAAAATTGGATATACTTAAAGGCGATTGCATTGTTGTATGTAGCTGGCAGCCCGGGAATGAACACAATCATCGAGGCCCGGCGGCCAAACGGCTCGCCGTCATACCCTTTAAGGCGCGTACCGACAGCAGCCGGGAACAAATTGTCAAATGACTAGTTTTATTAAATATTTAAAAGTCAATTTCCTCTTCAATTTCATACATACTTATATAAAATCAGTGAAAATAGATTAAATCCTTATTCATTTTGGCTTTTTATTTTCTTATGTAAAATGTTAAATATCTGGGCGACCACTAAAATGTTTTTTGTCACATACCTACTTATGACCTAGCTAGATCGTTTTTTTCACCCCATAAACTTATTTCAGATTTCATTTAGAGCCGTTTTGAAGAACGTGAGAACATACAAAAATTGCTTGGTAGGGGATAGGACGCTCCCTATCCCTATGCGTATAGAGTCCCTGTTTTATGTCTCCACCCGCCTAGTCGCGAGCGACGTCTAAATACCTAGTATGTGAATAAACTGACGAAACGAATTAATTGACTTTAACAAAATAGACATTTATAATCGTAAATAAATTCGACGGTTATATTTTCTTCTGATCGTACCTTACGGTATTGGCATCCATCCATTATTAATGTATGGGCTTATTGAGCTTCATTAAGCTTATTAAGTTAGCGTTGAACAACGAGCTTTTGTGAAAAAAGAACAAATGTACAAAGGGAAATAACTAATTATTCCAATTTGCTTGCAAAACTATTTTAGGCAATCGGAATGTCGATTGGCCAAAACCCATTCATTCACAACATTACAGGAAAACCCTGAAATCGACCCTGATACGATATCTAATATGTACCTATGTATCTACTTTTCACAAACTATTTAACAATGAATTCACTGATAACATATTCATACTGAAACCTTGGTTGGAACATAATGCACCTATGTATAAAATATTTCCATGCGATTCCAGTCCACTCCAGAACTTTCTGGCCCCATCGGCCACCAGTCTTGCGAGCAATGTGTCCCGCCCACTGCCACTTAAGGTTCATAATTCTTCGGGCTTTGTCGGTGACCCTAGTTCTACTGCGGATATCCTCATTTCTGATTTTATCACGCAGAAAAACCCCGAGTGTAGCCGTTCGCGTGGCGTCCGCGAACCGGTAGACGAGCTGTCGGTAGGCCTCCAACAAGATGGAGTGACGACCTTGTAAAGGTCGCGGGAACGTGGTAGATGCGAGTGGCATAGGACCGGTCTGAGTGGCGCGCCTTGAGGGAGGCCTATGTCCAGCAGTGGACGTCTTTCGGTTGAAATGATGATTCCACTCCAATAGATTGAACACGAATTTTTGAGGAGATCAACTGCTATTTGGGACTGGTACTTAAATAAAAATGCAAATGTTAAATGCTCCTTAATATTGGGCTTTGAAATCGCATTATTAACTACGCAGCTTCACTTTAAATTCTGTCGTGAGGAGTAATCTGCGCGTTTTCGGTTGGGCATGCGTGCTAATGAAACGCTCGTAGTAAATAAACATTTATCGTTTACTAAAAATCGAAACGAGTAAGCCCGCCCAATGGAATACATATAAGCGGTTTAAAATGTCTCGTATTTTATTAAATACAATAGACTACGTGGCCGGCATGCGAGCGTTGTCCGCGACATTCCTCGACCGCCATCACTGCCAATCATGGCCAGCTTTCTACAGCTTTCAGGGTTTTTTCCTGCATGCACGTTTTATATTTATTGCATTAGGTACGTTGTTCAATTTTATTATAACGTACGGATAGGTTTGTCTAATCAGTAGAAATGTTTCAATGAGAGCTGCTGTGTTTACAGTATGCAAAATAAATAATTCATTTTATAAATGATTTTCCTATTTATGTATTGAGTAGTATAATTATTTCTGTCTGTTTTAAATAAACTTATGTTGAAGTAACATAGCTCAAAATCCATACCAATATTTTAAATACGAAAATAACTAAGTAGGTCTGTCTTTCTGTATGTATGCCTCTCTGTTACCTCTTCACGTTTTAACAGCCGGGCCGATTTAGATGCAATTTGGCACGAGGATAGATCGAGTCCCGAGGAAGAACATAAAGCTACTTTTTTAACGCATTCACTGCCACCAACGCATATATGCGTTTTTCTTACTTCCCGCAGTGCCTTGAACGCACATGTGCGTTGCAATGTTCCCTTAATGACAGATGTGGCACCTGGCGAAAGTTCGTAAAACAGAAGTGGCGGTGAATGCGTTATATCCCGGAACGGTATTATAAGTCGCGGGCAGAAGCGAGTGATTCGTAAAACTCAGAAAGACCTAGTTATCGTGTTAACACCATCACTAAGTAGGTAGGTAGGTTACATACTTTTTACAAGGAAAAGTCCCCCGACGTGACTGTATGTCGCTTACCTCAAAAACTTACTCAACGGATTTTCAGGCGGTTTTCACTAATGGATGGAGGGGTTAATGAGGAAGGTTTTGGTGTATAATTTGTTGATCTACTACTCGTGAAAATCCGGAGCTTTTAATTTAATTTAAACTTTCATTAACTATCTGATAATGACTATCAATCAGTTGAATATAGGTAACGGGTGTGGCTCGTAGGTAATAGGAGCAAAATACTTATGTATTTTAAAAGATGATCCAACACTCACGTACCTGCAATCCTAGTGAGCTCCAAAGTGCTTAAAATCGGAGCTAGAGTTATTTAAAGTTACAACCCATAATCACCGAACTTGAAATTATTGAAAACAATCATGAATGACAAATATGACAATGTCAAACATTGCGACTGGGCACAATATTTTCTATAAATTTCTGACTCGGTTAGTTTTGTTAGGAAGGTAATAACGGTAAATAAATTTTTACTTACAATTAACTGAAACTATTTATTTTTGCACGTAATTACTAATGAGTTAAATTGTGTATACATTCTATTTTTTTGCTCCTATTCTACTCCAAAAAAACTTACTTAAACCCTTCGTCTATGTAGGTACGGTACATGTATGTGTACGAAGGTTGACGTTCCATTGGTATTTGAATTTTCCTCTAATTTTCATATCAATATTGGACACAACTAAAGAGAGGGGCTTTAGTTAAGGGTTTTACAAAACATAACCCTCCTTCTAGAGCAGTCGGGTAATAAAAGTAGTGTGTAGAATCCGCGAAGTTTCACCGAGTTGTCAACAGATGGAACGCTTGCGGCCCGCGTGTACGTTGTAATTCGGCTAGACTCCCACAGATGGCGTTGGCAATCACTTATTCAAATGTTCTCTCGTCTCGGCGCCGGGGCGTTTTTAAATATAAGCGATACACCGAGATCCTATCTATCCATTCCTCTTGTGCTTGCAATGATTAGCTATGTGTTATTAAACTTGACTTACCTATATATGAATATATCCGCAGTATATTATTACAGATAATGTTCGTTAAATTAGTGTAGCATCACAACC
This sequence comes from Aethes cnicana, assembly GCA_963971205.1. Lineage (NCBI taxonomy): Eukaryota > Metazoa > Arthropoda > Insecta > Lepidoptera > Tortricidae > Aethes > Aethes cnicana. The sequence goes on along the minus strand of OZ020274.1, from coordinate 8,151,905 downwards.
GTCTGAAACGATTAGTGCTAGGTAAATGGATCATGCTTACTTTTTGCAGTTATGATATCCGCCGCGTTATTGACCTTAATCTTTAGAATTTATGGTCATTTAGTACAATCTACCATAAAAGTTTTATTGACAGTCGTTATTTGAGAACTTGGTTAAGATGGTTTTATTGCGTTTTACTTATTTCTTTTATTAATCTGAAGCTTTTTGCCAACTGCGCAGGCGCTCGCGCAGCGCTATATCAGACCTCAATATCGCGCTTTGCCAATCTGAGTATATAGTATGCAGTAGGTAGGTATGTTCTGGATAGCACTTAAAACTGATCAGATGGCATCATTTCCCACTTGAATTTATATGCCAGTAAATTATTCTTATTGACGAAGCCAAACAACTTCGATGACCGAATCATACAATATATAAGGTAATTTACACAGGTTATGACATTCTCACGTCGCCGTCAGTGATAACACATGCAACGTATTTTTGGTAACCATTTTATTGTTTTCACTTACGTATTTATGCCAATCATAAAACACTTTGTACTCGGTTTTAGATTGCGATTTGTCTTGATCTGCAAATGAGCCGGGATCAACTTACTGATTAATTATTCGCTGTTGGTGATTTATTGGTTTTCTATGATATCTATGTATATCTATTTTCATGACAAATACCTATATAACTGTGATTCTATTTTTTAAACCTTAAATGGGTATCGTAAAATAGTACCTATATCTGGGTAATATTATGTAGAACGAGAAGAGCTCTGTAATTATTTCGAAAAATGAACTTAAATTAATTTGTTTTAACAATGCAATTTGTCCCAATATATTAATTAAAACTATTTACACGTATAGTGTGAACCTGGCTTTTAAAAAGAATGACTAATTTTAAAGAACGTTCAATTTAAAGTACAAGTTATTTTAAATTTGCTATGGCGCTGCGCGTGAGCAGTAATGGGGCGCGATCGCCAGTGCGCTCACGTCGCCATTGTCCGAGCGCAAAAACTCCGAGCTAATTATTACTTTCAGGACCAAACAAGACGCTTCATTAGCACTCATATAATAGCTTTCCTGAACTTGAGCTTGGCCTGGAAAAATATCATATCGTTTTTGTTCATCGATCCATTTATTAATAATTAAATTAATGAAATTAAATGGAATTATAAAATTGAATTATTGTTGAAGAACATCTACGAAAAATATATAATTAATCCATTATGGTCATGGGCAAAACAAATTCCAAGCCGGGTAGATTTGTGGTTTGACCAACCACTCTCATTCAGATGATTTGTTGTTAGGTATTCAGCGTTTATTTGTACCAGTTGTGCATGCGGGCACAGTCTTCTAACACTTCAGTCCTAATTGACTAGTGTAAAATGGACTTACACGCTTATCATAGGTATTTTCTATCTGAATAGGTAGATCTCAAAATACCTAATTGTTTTTAAATTATTTCTTTCGTCACTTAAAAGATAACAATTACAAGGCATTAACCAAGCTAGAGAAGATTACCATCAGACTTACACACGACTTTGGTTTCAATGGTGGGAGGTGCCATTTGTAATGTCGAGCACAAACAATGTGCATGTCGCGTATCCAGTGATTGGGGCGCGATAGGTCACCGCGCGCACGCGAGCCTGCGCTGCGCTGCGCGAGCGCCGCTCTCCGCCCTTCGCGCTAATTCACTCCAGGCATAAATCTCCGTATCTTGTCGCCATCACTCACCGTTGTCCGGCCGCCAGCTGAAAAACGAACGTGATTCGGTTATAACAACGCACTAAACGAACCACTTAGATGGCTCATTAAATAAATTTATACCATTTGATAACGATTCGATACGATTGCAAGAGCTGGACGTTAGCTTTTGATTAATGAGGATCGTGTGGAGAAATTTTGAAGTTGAGCTTTTAGTAGAAATGTAGGTACCTAATGTCGCTAACGGACCCACGTTAGCGACTTTTGGCGGATGATTATATGCGTTTTGAGTTCAATTAGTGTTAGGAAGTATAGGTACATATCTGTGATTCAAGGTATTGTAGAAAGTAGAAATGTTAAAAAACTTGTATCGGCGGGCGGCCGCGCCGTGCGTGACTAAAGGCTCTCCGAGGTGGCGGACCGAGCGAATTTCATAATTAATGGGACAATATTTAAAACGATTAGTTTCGTGAATGCAATAAATCATAAGACTTCGATTTTGTGATCTAAGAAACATAATTGACCAGAAATATTGTAATGAATAATCACTTAAAGACGACCTCAAATCCAGTGTATCTAAAAGTTAGTTCATGAGATCGTTAGTTGAAGTGCCTCTACGACTGGATTTGGTTGGTTACTGCAGCACGCCAATAATAGGGATGACGACAGAGTGAAGAAATCGAAATTCTAATCAGTCCGTCAGTCAGGCAATTAAAAAATTTTACACATGTATTTTTTGTTTTATAAAATTAACAAAGAATGACTAAGTTAAAACGCATTCAAGTTGGAGAGTGGGGGATAACTACGTCACCGTTAGGTATAAATCGTACCTAACCGTGACGACACGCGACATTTCAACTCAATATATCTCCGTATAAGTTTGATTACGTGAAAAAAGAAAAAATACGTGTCCAATACTTTTCAATAATCTTCCTGATAGACTAAGAAAAAAAAAGTTGTCGTCATCCCTATTAATAATATGTTCTGTAATGAATGATGCTGCGCGCGCACCTATCAACACGCTGTCGGTAAGCGTCCGGCAAGGTAGAACAACCTGGCGAAGGTAGCGATTTTTCAATGGTGCAAACCGATCTGTCTGGTGAAATTTGAGGAAGGCTTATGATCAGCAGTGGAGAAGTCTTTCAACTAAAATGATAACCTATTTCCCAGTCAATATTTAATTGTTAAATAACCACCACCTCCACCACCACCACTACAACTGGGAACAGGTCCTCATCACGAAAGGGTTTGGGCTTTAGTGCCCACGCGGGCCCAGTGCGGATTGGGGACTTCACACACATCCTTGAATTACTTCGCTTCTTCCAAAAACCTCAGTGGTAAATTGAAATTAAATCTCGCATATAAATAATTTCAGAGTCCGAACCGGATTAGAACCCCGGATTAGCTTGAGAGGCAGCAGGTTAAACCACTAGGCTATACCACGGCTTCAAGTAAATAGTTATTAGTGCAACAAGAGCGCAAAATTGTTTTTTGCTTCGAGTGCCATGTTTGAGTTCTGAGCTAGCGAAAGATTCTATACCTAGTTGAATCACGAGCGTTCAGCGAGTGATTTTAGTTTAGAATTTTGAGCTTAGCGAAGGACTCAAATGGAATCCGGTTATCGCGTTCCCGCGGGAACTATGCGTTTTTCCGGGATAAAAAGTAGCCTATGCCCTTTCCCGGTACCCCAACTATATCCACGCCAAATTTTTTTACTCAGTCGGCCCAGCGGTTGAAGCGTGAAGAGCAACAGTCAGACAGACAGAGCTACATTCGCATTTATAATATTAGTATGGATAGTATGGATTCGTTCGCGCGACATCATGATAGAAGTAAATGCAGGAATGCACAGGCGTGACCCGCAGTCGCGTAATCAACGCATCGATACGTACCCAACACAAGAAAAATGTAATTTGCATTTCAATATGAATAATTCACATTTATCTCTCCTAAGTAATTGCTATTGCTGTTGACCCCGCTTTTATTGGTATTGTACGGTATTAAAATCTAAGGACTTAATAGGTTACGTGTAGTTTACACCGACCACTAGCTAGCATGGTAGGTACTATCGGCAACAAAAGTGAGTAATCAGTCGAAGTACTCAAAGTGACCAAGAACGCCCTTACTGTCTAGGGAATTAGAATTTGTGTATGTTACTTTGAGCACTTCAACTGTCGTCATATTGGCCGCTGACTGTACCTAAGTAGGTACTCGCATAATGTGCATCCGCGCCGACCGGCCGGGTCACAATAAATATTGCCGCGTTGAGTCCCGTTTAAATTCTATCCGCAATGGACATGTACTTCATTAAAACCAACGCCCGAGTGCATATATAAACAAGCGAGTAAACACCAAGTAATCGATTATTTTAAGGAGAAACGATAGCCGCTCTGTACGAATAAAATGCTAGAAACCAGATTCCTACAAAATTGCATGTAAATCATGCACATTTATAGTTTTACTTCAAGCAATTGAAATTTTAACTTTATTAAAACTGTATAGATTGTTTAACAGCCTGAATTACTAGGTACTATTTTAATGCGCTACATGCATAAATAAATCAAGTCATGTGTGTGCTAACTACATTAGTACTTCCCTAAAACAAGTGTTCGTTACTTTAATAAGAAGTGCCTAATTCAAGGTAAAATACTTCTGCGCATGAATTTTTCATCCGAACTCTCTCACGGCCCAACGAAGATTCGACCATCATAGTTTTAATTAGCTTCCAAAATTGAGGCTTCATAAAATTTATAGCAACGGATAGATAGGTGTAATGTAAGGTCGGCTGCGCCGCCGGCGCGGGCCCGTCGCCGCGGCATGATAGTTTTACGATAGCTTCTATGATTGATTGAATCAGTGAGCCCAAAGCCGATCGCTTCCGCACTTAGTCATTTGATTGCAAAATGTGAAGCACTCCATCTCGTTACAAAGCTTAATTTGTAAGCAACAGTGGCATCAAGATCGTAAGCGTTTATTTCATTGAAATGCATTAAACTTTCAATAAGAAAAATGACGCCAATTATTTCACAACGAATCTCGAGTTAGAGCAGGATTTAACATATTAATTACATACGTTTTAAAAGTGAACCAGGAGTCCGAATTTGTATAAGTACATGTATCTACTACAGCTGCCTTTTATTGGTATCAAATAAGCAACAAGTAACCATCGGAAACAAAACAAAGAATTATGTTTACTAATCCATCGACTTATTGCAGTCGTGCGAGTAACATATTGACTTCAAACATAGCTGCCAAGATAAGGATCGTGATTGAGGAATCGGCACGTGTATTATTGCTGCGTAGGAGCACTTTGCTGTGTTTCAAAAGAACGGTGCATATTATTTATTTGTATGTGTGAAGTAGGTACTATTATTAACGTACCCGACTCCCGTGTATTTGCCTTTTTCCCCTACACTCCCTAAGGAACCTAGGAACATGTCAAATTTCAATTTTTTACATCAGTAGTTTCGGCTGCTTATTGTGCGTCTGCGTCCGTCAATCATTCAGTAACAGGGAAGTTTTATATTATAACACTGGTGATGTATTTAAATATCCATGACCTGTCTAGGTTAATTTAGAAATTGTTACATATTTTTAAACCTGTATGCAACTGTACATTAGGTAACTCAAAACTGCATTACCGAATGCGGTTTTGAGTTACCTAATGTACCGAGGTAGGCGTATGTTTTGTAGTTCAAACCCTCTCACCTAGAAAAGGCTGGAACCTTATAATTCGATGTGGCGGTAATGATAATTAAGAGGGTTTATTTCTAAAGTTGGCAACGTCGCATATAACTGTCAAATGTTTCGCTGTTTTTATTAATTTCTCAATATTAATTAAAAACGAAGTAATCATGCTACGGTTGAAGACGCGTCAGCGTCTCGTTTTATATTTGTTGGTTAGGCATTGAAATTATATGATGACATTAAAATGCATGAAAAATGCGATGAAAAGTTTTTAAACGATATTACTTCTATATTACTAAAAACTTCGTGTTGCTATGATAATTGTTTAAATCCATACTTAATGGCGATTATTCATGTTTTCATTCAGTAATATTCAGAAATTAATGAAAACAGCGAAATATTTGACAGCTAGGTATTTGCGACATTGCCAAGTTTCGGATTAAACCTTCTTAACGTCTGCATAAATAAAGACGGAAAATATTAGTGTAGAGACGAAAGGTTTCCTTATCAAAGAAATTCATTCAAATGAACATTCATAGGAACACATGTGTGATATCAGGATCACTTTCATGTAATAAGTTTGAATACTTCATTATCCAGATAAAAGTGATCGAAATCGGTCTCGACGGAATCAGGGTCTTAGACAGACGGATTACAAAACATTTCGCGGTCCGCGATATTTGCACACGGACATACCTTCAGCGCCTGCACTACTAACAATCACATATTAAATCAACTGCGCTTGTTCAAGAGTACAGTTTGAAAATTTACTCCTTTTCTCAAAAACGCTTTTGGTAGCGTATTAAAAGCGGGAACTTGACTTTATACCGTAATTTAGACAGAACGGCATTCACCATCTGTTTGAATAAATGTTTTGTGCTCAGTTGTAATGTCCCTCCGGAGCCATGTTTGTTTATACTATAAATAAATGACGTTTTCTAAGAAAACCGAGATGGTACCGTATTAGATAAAGTAGATATTATAGTATAATTCATACAATTTTCTTTGACCCTGAGTGGGGCATATCTTCATGGACAAAAATTATATAGCGGAGAGTATGGGTATCACTCGGGCATCTGACCGTAATATTGCAATGGCCATTACGGACACACCGTACCATCTCCAAAGCACGTCGTAAAGCGCTACACAGCTACTAGAAGCGTAATTTAGCGGTGCACAGAAAGAAGTGATGGCTATCTGCAGCCGTATGGAGCGGCGTTAGTGGCATCACACATTTTTCTCGTTACCGAAGGTGTTCTGGAGCTTATCGAGGCCGCCATCGCGCGTGCTCCGGGCCCGCCTTTGCATTACTCTTCCACGTCATTTTGGCAACTCTCGTAAAACTTTCGCAACGCTTCACGCACGAACGCAGATGGCACTTACTTTCGCTCAATTAGGGTAAATTAATAATCGCGATCATTATTTACTCATTCACGTTTTCAAATTACGTACCTACGTTCAAAATTCCGAGCCCATTAAAAAGTTCAAAATATTTTAATTCCAGTGTTTATTATGGAACATAAATGACTACTGTTGTGATAAAAACTAGATATACTTTAATATTAATTGGTCCATGCGAGAGCGACATTCGATGCTGTCAGATTTAAGTCGCGTTCAAGGTGATAGTCTCTCTTGCATCGAGCTAAAATGGCGACCGAGTTGACATTTAAATGCCATGCATTTTTAAATTCATGCAACGTACGCAATTAACAGTAAGCGGCTTCGATTAGGTACATTGTCAGGAGTGTTGAGTGTCTGTTGAGAAGCCCTAAGCGTTAGGATGCTTCTCAAAGGTATTTTTTAACTTTACGAGTTTGGTTATTTTAGTCAGTGTTTTCACGATTACCATCAAATCCCTTTCCAATTCCGGTGCTATTTCCTTTGTTAATCAGTTTCTATAGTCCAGATCTAAGTTAATTAATCTGAGTCGATCTGCATTATATAAAAAATCGTCAAGTGTGATGATGGGATCCATGAGAAAATGAGGGAACTTTGTATGTCTTGAAATTTCATACTTGCCCGTACTGACCGATCTAAATGGGGCATCCTGTTATACATGGACATCTTGTATAAGGGCGGTTGTGGAATTTGCAAATATATTATTACAGTAGGTATATTTAACAATTTCTACCAGTATTCATTAAGGCCCGGTTCCTATATTCACGAAACGCCTCGTTTTGCCTACGGACGGTTGATTTTTGACATTTGTTCCATAGAGAATCTGTCAAATTTTAACCGTCCGTAGGCAAAACGAGGCGTTACGTGGATACAGGAACCGGCCCTAAAACGCTTACATTTGTAACAACTAACATTTATAGTTTATTTGGTAACTTTATTTATTTATTTACGTAGTACTATTAAATATTCTGTGTTTATGAAGTACATTGTTAGGTATATCAAAAAATCGAAATGCAAACATTAAAATTAAAGGTAGGTACCTACTTAAATAATAATTAAATAATAGATATACTAGAATTGCTTATTTCATTACGATCTTAACTAGGTATACGATGCATTGAATGCGAGTATTACAATGTCAGGGTTGTATCATCATACAATGTTAGTTTATTAGTTGAAAGGGTTTATTTATGTAAGTTAGAATTTTTTTTTTTTTAGCAATGTGGTAAATTATACAATGTGGTTACGCGCAAAATAGGCATTGTAATCGCACTGCACTTGTGGTCGGTGTTAGGTAGGTACTAAGCAGAAATAGATGGTATAGAAATAGTAATAGAATTCCTAACCATAGTTTTCAGTTTATACAGAGGTAGGTATACCATATTTATTAATATCGCTCCCATCGGCTTGATAACGAAATAGTACATTTCGATACTAGTGCGGAAAGTGTCATTACTTCACGAGTAACGAGATATCTTGCCACGAGCCGCAGGCGAGTGGCAAGACTCGGGACGAGTGAAGAATGACACTTCCGCACGTGTATCGAACGACGTTTTTTAATACAGTTGCGAAAAAATAAGAAAAACAACAAGTAAGGAATTAGAAACGTTTATATTATTAATTTTGCTATTGCAATAGAACTGAAAAATAATAAAGTTCTACAAAAATAAAATAAAAATCTCCTAATTAAAAATTCTTCTATCTTTATTTATTTATTTTTTATTTACATAATAGTTAATGGCACAATTTGTACAATTATTGAGTGTGATATTGAAAGTTTTTGCTGGTAAATTAAGTGTTTGGCTGACTGAATTATTAATCTCACATGTCTGTGAAGATTGAGTCACTGGAAAAGAGAAAAGCACTAGTTCGCAAAAACCAACTTTTCGCACGCTAAACAGCTACGTAAAGTAGCACTTTTTGAGCAACTGTATTAAAAACATACTTTAACATCTCGGGATGGTTAGAGTTGGCACATGTAAAATCACAAGTTGTAATCCTAGGTATATTATTAATAATGCATGGAAACAGTATTTACTTGTGTACGTATATGGTCACGTGTGTTTTCTACCTAGGATCAGGACAATTTATCAACGCTGTCAAATGTCATGATTTACCGCGGAGCCCCGTTTAGTTGCTGCCAGGCTAAAAATATTGTGTCCGAGTCTGCGGAGTCTGTGTAGACTGTGTAGGTAGGTAGGTATAAGTATACTCTTACAAGGACTTACACGGTACACGCCACGGTGAGTGTGAAGTCAGCGGGCATGACATTGAAGCAGCGGCTTCGCTGGATTTTCCCAAGTTCTCATATCAATAAACTGATTTCATAACCATTTTACATCGGAGTGAACTTTCGCCGAGTTTCCGTTTTATTTTACGGATCAGCTTAAATGTCAAATAAAAACATAATCAACATAAAAGAATGACGGTGACACAAAGAGAACACTGTTGTTGAATTTTTATACCTAAGTATATCACAGGTCGGACACGGCTTATAAAAGCACGATTTCGATCAGAATTCGAATGAAGTGTCAATGCTTGCGTGCGAGGACGTCTGTGTGCGTGCGAGGACGTCTGTATACTTGTAAATGTGTGTGTTCTACTATGCGGGCCAATTATCCACTCACCATCTCCGGATGAAACAAATGACGGTAAGGCGAGTTGGGCGCGAGTTGCGCGCGGGCTAGATTCAGGCGGGTGATTCCGTGGCCATTCTGTACGTAGTATTATTAAATATCAAGTGCTTATATCTCGCAGTTTCGTCAGCTTAAAAATATTTTTATATTTACGCTGTGATTTTATTTTACAAGTGTTTTGTTTTGACAAATAATAAGGACTTCGTCCCGCGTATACCTACTTAGATGTTGCGTACCAAATAGTAGTTATAGTTAGGTATGTATAATATAATGAAAAACTGAGTTGACCCGTGGATAAAAAGTATCCTATGTTATTTCCAGTATCTCAAACTATCTCCAAAGCAAATTTCATCAAAATCCGTAATGACGTGCGAAGGAAGGATAAACGAACAAACACACTTTCACATTTATAATATTAAGTATAGATTTTAATGGGTGAACGACCATCTTAACCTAATTGTTAGTCGTTAATATAGTTTATTTTTTAAAATAGTTTAAATTGTTTTCAGTTAAAGAATATAAATTAAAAACAACTACCTACTTATCGTAGGAAAAGTCAATGAATAAAATAATAATGACATACAGGAGCACGATTTCATATAAGACTTGTTGTTTATTTCAAATTGATGTTAACTAATCTTATTAGAGTTCATTTAAGTTAACGCATTATAGTACCACGTACCTACATGAAATAATATATAGCAGGGTTTTAAGGAAGTACAGCATACAGCACAAAAATAACATCAGGTACGTAACCAAGATCCGTTCTCATAAAAAAATCTCTAATTGGTTTGTTGATACTATGACGGTGAAGTCATCAATGCAGTATGTAAATTACCTCCGCCCGGAATGTGAACTGTCGAAACGTATCGCGCGGTCACACGCCGACCCATAAAATAAAGAACGTATTCTATTTCAAATAATATACATTTAAAATTCATTCCTTTGATAACAATAAACAATATTTGAATACAAACAAAATATTCATGCATTTGAGACGGTACAGTTAAGGGCAAAGCTACAATATATGTCTAACTAGCTTCTGCCCGCGACTTCGCCCGCGTGGAATTCGGTTATCGCGTTCCCGCGGGAAATACGCGTTTTTCCGGGATGAAAAGTAGCCTATGTCCTTTCCCGGGACTTCAACTACCTCCATGCCAAATTTTATCTCAATCGGTCCAGCGGTTGAAGTGTGAAGAGGTATCAGACAGACAGACAGAGTTACTTTCGCATTTATAATATTAGTATGGATTCATAGCAATAGAGTGGCATACAAAATTTTCACTTTGGCTGAGTGCGAATTTGACTGTAGGTGCAACAGACTAAATACAAAGTAGGGAAGTAGAAGTAAACTCGTAGAGATAATTTGCCTAATACACTCTCAACACATGTTTGACGGCTGTCTCAGCACGCACACATGCGTTGAGAGTGTTGGTGGTGCTTTTTAAATACTTCCCAAATACATTGAAACGTGAAATTGTGGAGGCGCGGGACTTCCTATAGTAGATTATCTCTAATTGATAATTTCCTTTCCGTTTTGTATTATTTAGGTATAAAATGACGATGACTTTATATCTATGTTTAGTTGAATCGTGTTGGCCGAGCATTCCCTTGATATATTTTTTTTAAAAATTCAGTTGGCGATAGGTTAAAAAATATACCTATCTTGTGACATTTACAAACTTACATGATACAACATTTTAATTCTTAAAATTTTTGTTAGAGACTGTACCTATTTGGTAACTATGTGAGAAAATGCATTGAGAGGTAATTCGTAAAGTATAATTACAAGCAATTTAAAAAAAAACAGTAACGTAACGTCATACATTGTGCATGGTTCGAAAATGACTCAATTCTTGAATCTTTTTCATCATGACCCTGCGCGCTCGCAGAAAACGTGACGTTACTGTTTCCATTCAGGTGAATTGTTGTCGAGTGAAAGGCACAATGCAGGTTGATTACGGGTTACGATATGATGAAGCAAATAACACCAAAGGACGCGGGCGGGACGGGAGCCCTCGATGACGATGATTTATGAATATTGAATCCATTATGTGCCACATTTTTGCGCTCTACTCCACCCGCCTATATTTGGACAAGCAGTAATTAAATAACTATCGATATAATCGTTACTGATTGCGTGGCTGCCTATTGGTCGGCTGTTTAAGTCGAGCGGATGCAGCTTACGAGAGGAATTTGTCTATAAAATCTGATAATTAAATTAGTTCCCATGGTTTTTTTTAACTCATTGGCATGGATACGACTCTTTCATTGATAAATCCAGATTAAATTAGTGTATATGTGTAATTTGTATTTCATCTGATACACTTACGAGTCACTAAAGAACATACATCTACATTACCTAGTCTTTGATCAGGTAAGTAATTCTGATCAATATATCACAAGTTAAAAACGTTAAGCAATTGACATTTGCAAATAGGTATGCCGATTTTAAAATGATTGATCGTTTTTTACTTTTTGTCGATCTCAATAGTTTTGTTTCGGAAAGTTTGAACATTGGAATAGTTAATTTAAGGAAATGCACAATGCCTAGATATACCCCCGGTGCCCGATGTTGCATTCCATCCAGTTTGACGGCTACTTCTAGTCGAGTAATTTGACTCCGAAGGAAGACGCCACGACACATCCCGTCTTTGCCGACAATCAATTATCAGCAATCCATAATCACAGGCAATTATTTTTTTCTTAGCACAGTTAATGGGAGTGCGCTTTCGTCGGTTATTTTCTCGATAAGGGTCAAATTGAGCTGCCCGCGGCCTATGTGAACAAAACAAGCAATTTACGGCACTCGATACATTACGGTTTTCATTATTATCTTACAGTCAGTACCTCGTTACAGGTTTGAGTTCGATCAGTAATAACAACTGCTTATACTTACTTGCTGAATTAAGCTAAGCTTATAAGTGCTTGTCGAAAATATAATTGTATGATTATAGTATGTACTTATACATATTGCTACTTATATTGTGACTCACCCAAAATATAATTTTACTTAGTAAGAATTCTAAAGAAAAAAAAATATCTTAATTATTAGGTACAGCTTACAATGAAACGGCTGTACTACCTATAGGGGAATTTAATTAGGTCTTTAATGACGAGTTATAACCATACTATCTTGAGTGCCAATTAGTTAGAAGAATTTTTAAATTCTCATGGGTTAAGTCATATCATACAATGGTTGGCTATGGCCCTACCTGGTGCTAGGTCCGTCTGGGGTGGTTTCCCCGCTAACCTGCCGCCAAATAGCAGTGTGTTTTGTGTTTTGTTCCGGTAGAATATATATTTACTTCTTCTTCTACCTATCAAGTAATAATTGATCATGTCGATTTCTATGAATTCAACAGTCTTAAAAGTTAAAATAAGTAGATACATATTTCAAATTCCCACGGGTTCACGAAAACAATGGCCCATGTTTTGAGCAGGCTTGCCCTATTTATGGCGTTACCTTGAGTAACACACGGCGCACTGTAAGGCTGCGAAAGCAGTATTTTTGATAAATCGACGAAAAGAAACAAAGGGCGCATAAATTTATCTTCGAGGAGCGGCTTATCATGATCACGTCGACTTTCTCCCGTCGATGTATGCTGCGGCGCGCACACGTGGCGAGGCCCGGGAGTGAGGGGCTGAGGCTGTTTCAAACTTTATAAAACTAGAATGAGTAGGCTTAAATCATCTTTTCAAAAACCCGTTAATACCTATTTGTGAAATGCCAAAATATGCGTATAAAAAGCATGGAAGCAGATAAAAATCAATTAAAAATTACCGGTAAACAATACTTCTACCATTTTCCATAGCGTAAATTCTTAATATTAACGTTGTTCGTTAATAGGTCGTTCACCGGCTCATGCTTATAATAGCGTACAATAAACGTAGACATACATACCTGCAGCGTGAGCGATGAATAGCAACCGTTAAGTCCCTTCAAAGGGGCGTCGTGCACTTAAATGTTTTCTTTCAAATATAGCTGAAGGGTTAAATTTTAGGGATTCTATCTAAACAAAGCATTCGATGACCACCGATGACCAGTACCCACGATGACCAGTGTGGGAAGAAGCAACATGTCTTTGTGAGGCTTGACCCTTTCTTTGTCATACTATACTTCATGTACTGTTTCATGGCGAAAGGGGATTTGACTATTGAATTTGGTATCTTATGCGTCGTTTATTTTTTGCACAACTAACGGTCACAGACGTTGAATATAAAGAATTTATGCTGGACAAATTTCTCAGGGCATTTTTTTCGAGCTATAATTATGTGCACTCGGCATGAGCTCCTCGAGATATTCCGTGCGCACGACCTGAAGGGCTCGCACAAGAAATGTTCAGGCGTTTCGGAGAACGGCAATGTGATAAATCGGTCCCTCCAATTATTAAGAACGCATTCGGTACGCGAAAGTGCTCACTATACTTATGTTGATTATTGACCAAAATCGGTACTTACCTTGCGCTTGTTACGCCAATCATACCCGTGTAGGTACCTACGCGCGTCCGTTACATGATTACTTGCACATCGAGATATCGACGTGCAACGAAAGGACAATTTGCATGTTTACTGAACAGAATTTTATCCCGATGTTATCGAAATTTAAAATATTTACTAGAAGCCCGAACTATGTGAAGACGGTGTATAATAACTATCAGGAAAACTAGTAACTATAATTGACGCTTAAAAGCGTTTCGTAAGGTGTCAAACTATAATAAAAGTAACGGTTCGCTTGAAGCTACTGTTAGCAAAACAAATAAAGTGTCACTGATTAAAATCATTCTTATATGTATACTCTAATTTGAAAGGTTCTCAGTCACGTCAACGTGTTGGTATTGGTACTGACCGCCAGTAGGAGTCATATCGGACGGCCCATTAGCGAGTCCGCACTCCGCAGCCACTTGCGCGCTATCGGCGGCATCCATCCGTCTCTAATTCTCTTATTAGCCGGCGGGGCGTGGGCGCGCCGCGACCGGTAACTCGTAAATATAAGGCATCATTTTGTAATTATGTAAAACGGTAAAAAAACCAAGTCCAAATCGTTTGCTATATGTAACGCAATATAAATTAATGGATGCCATATAAAAAACTCGGTGACGGCAAATCTTTAAAGTTGTTTTGGTTCCAATAGATTGACTCAAATGTCCTACATTTATTATTTAATTAAGTTTGCATGAAATATATATTGAATGACGAATGATTACATTGACAAGGAAATCGGTCTTAATTGCCAGCAGTTAAGATGTTGATGTGACGGACTCAATGCCAGAGTTGTGGAATAACCAGCTTCCTCCACAAGAATTTTGAATTTACATTGATCATCAAAAATTTTTAAATAATCAATATCAAGGTTGAGTTGATCCTTTCTTGGTGAATGCCTACCTACGGTTTATTATTTTTTTACAGTTTTGAAGATTTTGGATGTGACCTGTTGAAGGCGATAATGCGTAGTCTGTCTGTCAATCAGTCATGGACTTTTCTTGTGTGGGTAATTAATAAATTTGTTCATTTGATTTCAACTAAGCAGAGTGGTGAGTTTTTCCAATAATAAATAAGTTTTTGTATAATGTACTCGTATATGTTGGGCTCTGGATAGTTCACCTAACCAAAAGTTGACCAGTTGGAATACTTTTCCTTGTTATTATTTTCTATTCGTACTCGTATGATACTATGCAAAATCATGCAAAACAAATGAATATAGAAGACCGCGGCGTCTGGTTAGCTTTATTGTAACGAATTTATACTTAATCGATTCATTACTTAATGGTATTTACGTCACCCTTGGCCGTAATGTGGGATTTTCTGCCCGCTACGCGGGGAGAAAATCTCACTTCCTGGCCAAAGCATAAACTCTTTGACTTTGACTTTGACTTTGAAAGCAAGACGTAAAACTTTAGATAAACCATGGGTGGTAATTCGTAAAGCCCCAGATCGCATACCTCGACGGACGGACGGACGGACGGACATCGGAGGCATATTAATAGGGTTCCGTTTTTCACCCTTTGGGTACGGAACCCTAAAAAACGAAAAAAAAGTGTGGATGGTTTGGGATTTGAACCTACGGCCACATAAATAAGTATCCACGAAACGTAAGAATACACCACCAGAGCACTTACTACCCTGGCGAAATTAGGTACCTATATGTTCCATAGTTAGAACGAATAGAATAAAAGTCTAATTCAAATTTCGAATATTTTTTGTATATTCATTCAAGTCCATTATATGACTTAATAGTTCCATGTTGCCAGTGTTCTTTTTTCTAATGGCCTCATCGTTGTCGCTGGCTAAAGAAGTATGTTTAGTTTAAAAAAAAATAGTACATAGTTATGATGAATTAATAAATTCTATACAGACGATGATTCCCAATTCCGATATGTGAATTTTCTCCTATCTTCCAATAAAATATTGTTCGGCTTCGACCCTGCCTGATAGGGTCATAAGGTACTTAGTGTTGTGATTAAATTGATTTTTTTTTCACCATCTGTGAATAGGGATCACATAGAGACGCTCAGTTGTACGGTACGGTACAACTGCGATTCCGCATTTGACTCATTTTTTTATACTTATTGAGTTTTTTTTTTCTTTTTCTATTTTTTTTATTGTTTTAGAGTCAAGAAATTTTTATTTTTATTTTTTATTATTTTATGGTATTAATGTACGTAAACAGCGACGTTCGAAAAATACGTAACTTTCCTGTGTGAAAATCCGCATTGGGAACAAACTTATTGACTGTTTCAGTATTTGTTGTGATGGAGGATTTAATAATGCGTATTTTGTGAAAATTTCAGGTGTCTAACAATAATGGTTCATTAGATAGAGCGCTTGAAATGAGACAAAGAAAAAAACAGTTACTCGTACTTGTATGAAGACCCCAATTTATATACCTAGATATGTTTTAACTTTTTAGTATTTGTTGTGATAGCGGCCACAGAGACACGCATTCTGTGAAAATTTCAAATCTCTACCTATTTCCGTTGAAGAGATAGAGCCCTGTGACAGACAGACGGACGGACGGACGGACATCGGAGGCATATTAATAGGGTTTCGTTTTTCACCCTTTGGGTACGGAACCCTAAAAATGACTGTAGATAAAGTTGTGTATGCAACTGTACATAATTAGGCCTCAAAACAGTCGTGCGATATTATTATGAAACTTGCCTAACGGCTCGTTTCATAAAGCCCCATTTGTGTTTTAAGGACCTATATTATGTAGTAGTTACATTAACTTATATTTTGACCAAGCGTGTCAGTATTATGGCCCCTCCGCTGTCCAAGATTTGACTTTTAATTATCTCGCCACTGCCAACGTTTTATGTTTCCTCTACGCTATTACGTTAATTAATGTTGGGATCACTTAAGCTTTTCTCACGGCGCGTTAGGTAGGCAGAATACACCAATAGAATAATAAATGTTGATTAGTAAAATAAAATCATGTTACGAACATTGAACGCAGCCTTATTGGTCTGGACTACAGCTCTTAATTATAGGTACCTATTTCTATACATTATGCATAACATAACAGACTCATTCATTAGTATACCTAATTTCTGCCTACGATTTCACCTGTGTCGAATTAGGTTATCGCGTTCCCGTGGCAACTACGTATATGTTTTTCCATGATCAAAAGTGGCCTATGACCTCCCCCGGGGCTCCAACTATCTCCATTCTCCATACCAAAATTCATCTAAATCGGTCCAGCGGTTTGAGCTTCAAGTGGTAAGAGACAGACAATCAGAGTTACTGTCGCATTTATAACATACTAGCTTTTCCCCGCAACTTCGTATGCGCAGAAATATTAAAAAGTAAAAATCCCGATTTCTCCCGTTCCCGTGGGAATTTTGCAAAATCCTTTCTTGGCGGATGCCTACGTCATAACATCTACCTGCATGCCAAATTTCAGCCCGATCCGTCCAGTGGTTTGGGCTGTGCGTTGATAGATCACTATGTCAGTCAGTCAGTCACCTTTGAGTTTTATATATTTAGAAGTATGAGTGAATCAACCAAAGCAGGGGTCATACAAGCATAAATATAAAAATGCGCAATTTGACAAGACAAGACTTAGATTTTTTTATTATTCTTCGGTCTTCGTAGGGGCAGTTGTGCAAAGGATAGTCGCTTTGTACACCCCTTTGTTAGCTGGAATAAAGAAGAGCCGTGATGTCACCCTTCTCCGAATGGGCCAAGAGAGTGCGGGCCGAGCGTGTGGGGCGACGGGCGGCGCCGGCGCAGTAGCGAGCAGCGCCGCACCCGGACCGCACCGCCGCCGGCTGCGCACTGACGACCACGGCCCGCTGACCTGTCCACCAACCCCCCGGCGACTGGACAGTGGGGTGACGCCGGACATTCTATTGTGCACAAGTGACCCCTACCGGCCGGCCCGGCCACTGGCCAGCATGCCCGCCCCCGGCCGCTGAGCCGGCCGACGGCCCCCCGCTCCGCGACCCGTTCGCCAGGTATTTTAGATTTTTACCCTAATAGGTACTCGTCATCTGTTTCTAATTAAAATTAGCAAAAGTTCGCATAACACATGTGTCCATTAATTAAAAGGTGAGAACAAAGAGAAGAAATTAAGTGCTAATTAGGCAAATTACCAGGATTATTAGCCACATCAATGATTACATTAACATTTACGACTTTGAATTCAATAAATCATGTCTACAGTTAAACTTAATGTATTTTGTATGTTCTTATTTTATTTTATTACTCGAAAACTTATTTTTATTTCTAATCGAGGCTAGATTGTTTGTTTTAATTTTAATTATCTTTGTAGCATTTGTTACCTTTTCAACTATAGTTCTTGCGATTTTTTGAAGTAACGAAATTTACATATGCGAATTCGCTGTACCTGTATTACATAAAAAAAGGTGTTTTTTAGGCAATGTAGAAAATAATCTCAACTGAGAACTTCATTGTGATTGCAATTACTTACGACTAAAAACCTTTTCTTTCATATACGCCGGGTTCCTATACATATCTACAAAACGCCTCAATGCGGCTAAGGATGGTAAAAATTTGACATTTGCTCCATACTCACACGGACACCCTCACGTACACACTCACACTGGGTCCTCTGAAAACCAGCGTCGGAACGTCTAGGCGTTTTTCGACCAAAGCTGAGAGGATACCTTTTTCAAAATTTTCCGTATGTTAAGTAATTAAGGATAAGGTAAAATTTGTAATTCGTTTTAAGATAACATATGTGGAATTTTGAAATAAATAATTCTCATTCTCATTCTCATTCATTCATTCATTCTCATTCTCATACTGAATTTGTACCGTATTTGTATGTTGTAACGAGGTGTTTTGTAGATTTAGCTTGCACCCTTTTCCGGAATAATGTAAGGGTGAGTTTCCACCAGAAATGAGAGAGGACGCGTCGCGAGTTATGTGTTTTTCATCAACCAATAGAAACACTTCATTTATGTACGGCGGAGCGAGGATAGGTAACACCTAGACCGTCTAGCTTAGACGTTTTGAGAAGGCATTACACGAGTAGACGAGTGTAGTTCGGGCGGAGGAAGCGCGTCCGTGAAGTCAGATTTATGGCGCGTTTGACCGTGAGACTCCAAGCGTGGCTGTTTTTTGCCGCTATCTAATGACTTATTTATTAAAATTTGATTATAAAATAACCCAAGTTAATGACATAAGTCGGCATTTGTGTCAAAACGTAAAACATAACGCATAAATACTGTGAAACAGTGAATGTTAATGTGCATAGTTCAAATTAAACGAATATTTAGCTATTTCCTATCTTAATTATTAATGATATTTGTTACGTAAATTGATTTAACGGGCATATAAGAGAAATATAAGAAAAAAAAGTAAAAAGCGAATTAATTTTCGTAACGACACCCCAACTACAGAAACCTTGTCCGTATAGAGCGTCCAGTCGGACCTTATGTATCATAGCGATAAAAAGTCACGTAATAATATATGTATACACAGACCAAAAGAGCCGCTAAAGTGCCAGATGCTTTGAGAGGACCCCATGTACCACGACATACATTAGAATAGTATTTTCGAATATCAAATATTGGTTATGGCGGCGGTCGCTGTGCAAACAGTTAATGTTTATTTCTCTAAAAACGTCGACATCGGCGCGCGACCGTTCACTTTATGTTTAGCTAATAATTGATTTTTTTGTTGACTTCTTCGATGTAATGCGGTGCTGGGAAAACGGTACATCGCATTTGGGGATATTTTCTCACGGGGCGCGTGACCTGCCCACGAGACGGCCGCGCGCCGCGGACGATATAATCCGCGACATGTTCTCTGTCACCCGTCAGATCTAATACGAAAGATAAAACTAAAACTAATGTACACTCAAAGCTTTTCACAATCACTGGCGAGCGCAATAAATAAAGCTTCACCGAAGAACGGGAGCAATTAATACGGGCGCGCCCGTCTGTGAAAGTCGCGGCCGCGGCCACATGTGCCCGCGTCGCGGCACACGTACTTACGTGGCCGCGCCGGCCGCTGCTCGATAAAGCTTCATTTATGTAATCTGTAGCGCAAAAACTTAATGAGGCTCATATGAAAACACCGCAAATAATAGTAATAAATAACTCTCGATAAATTTTCGCCGAACACTTACAAGGTAGCCACGCTTCGAATTGACCTACAAATTCCGCTGTCGAAATAAAATGATTCACTAAAGAACTGTGCCGTAAATTTGCAAAGCATTTATCTTTCTAAATTGCAAGCAATAACGAATAAATCATCGAACTCATATCGTAATCACGGGGTTCGGTGAAGTTAAACATAAACGTTTCATAGGTGTACAATTACAGTCGATATCCAATTACTGTTCGATGTTGATCTGATATTCGGATGACCTACATTAAAAACATTTTGCGATACGGTCTCCCACGCATGTGGACGACATATCGAAATCGGCGCACCTTCGATTTGAATACGGCCTCTGATCGATAGTCTTCCATCGACGTGTGGTGGTCGCAAGTAAGTCGTCCGCTGCTTACTTTCGTGGGCTGCCTGCCGAAAACGCGGGCTAAGGCCACGATAGGTATCAGTCTCTCTCAAAATTTTCAACTTGTTAAACATACTAGGTATTATTTATTTATTTCAGAATCTTACTTAGAATTAAATAGTTCCTGTTTCTGTCTTCTCGAGAGAGCATAGAAACCTCGAAGATGTAATTACGTGCTTGTCCATTGTGTACACTTTTTTTTAGTTTACTTAACGTCTTCCCGAGAATCCCGCGTACGCACGCCGAGGCCGTTTTTCTAGGTAGATGCGTGAACGCAGCGCGGAATGTAGCTCGCGATCCTACGTTCTTTCTTAGTCGCTTTCATCGTAGTGATAGAAAGCTATTTTTTTCCTTTAAATATCTACTAGACTAGGAAACCTAGTCGCATTTAAAATAAGATCTTACTTACTTGCTCACGCTTCTTTAATAGTAACTTATGGGTATAAGTAGTATGGCACATTTACGATTTCATATTGTATTGCCTGATCACAAAAATCGGTAAAAGTTTTCGTAGTGTTAATCGCTTGTAATTACTTACATAACTATTCGTATGGAACTTAACATAGGTAATATTGGAGTAGAAACGTGCTTAACTTGTGAAGTAAGTAGAGTAAAGTTTGCATAATACGTATGGAAAACAGTGGAAGTTGTGTGTTTTCTAAATGGATTTTTCTTTTTAGTATTCCAGATAAGTCATAATGATTTTATTAATTACTATTGATATGATAGGTATTATTTCTAGAGATCGATGTTTGAATAAGATATTTTATAGTACCTATCTGTTTATAATAGAGACACGCGAGAGTGGAAGCGGAGGCGCGGGCGCAGGCCGCTACGGGCTACGCCGTAGATCATAATCGGACGAGTATTTATTGGTGCGCGAGCTTTCTAAAGGCCGCGGTACACATTGGGCCAATGTTTCCGGCCAGCATTTTGGGCCAACATAACGAGATTGCTGTACACATTGGGACAAGCTAGTGTTCTTGCATATTGGGCCAACGTGTAGAGTGGTGGCTTGGCGGTATGTTGGTAGAGCGAGCCAAGATCCTTTGATTTGTGCAGGAAAAACCACGATATTTGGTTGGCCGAACAATATCGATGCCAACCGCCAACCGCCAAGTAGCCCTCCACACGTTGGACTATATGCTGGCCCACCAGCTTGGCCCAATGTATACAGCAGGCGGCCTTATAGCGCGACCGGCGGCGACGACGGCCGGGCTGCCCGCGACCGGCGCACGCGACGCGCCGCGCCACGTATTTTATTACATATTCCAGTCAACATTATCGCCGTATTTAAATGAGAATAAGCATGAGTGGCAGGTGAATATTCGGATTTATCGAGCGATATAGCGCTTAATGTCTAACCGTGAGTTATACTCGTATACCAAATTTATTAGCTGTTCATAATTCAAGTATATTCCAATTCATCGCCGCATATACTGGAAGATTGTTTCAATTTAATGAAGGACCAGAACATATCTATGAAAGCGTAAAAGTTACTTAGTACATTAACGAACGCAAATGAATACCATAAAACTTATAATGGTGGCTGTACAAGATTTAACATTTTATTCGACGTCTATTAAAGTGATTGCCTCGTGGATCACTTTTTGTAACGGCTTGGAATGTTAAATTTATTGCATTCAGTTAAGTTTTCTAAATGGCTTTCAATTCCGAAACACGACAAGTCGGCTTCAAAGCCACTGCGCCCGTCGTTAAGCTGCGTCTCCGTCCGACTGTGGGGACTAGCTCCGTTTAATTACGCACGCATTCATTAACGGTAGACTATAAGTAGTCATAAAGTAGCCAACTTCGTAGCAATTGATATTAAATTGTGCAATGGAATGGTTTTTACCATATCGTTAAGCTATTTTTAAAGTTCGTTTATTAAACTACTATCTACTGGCGGTACTGACCGCGCTCTCGTCCGAGTATGGAATTCGGTTATAGCGTTTCCGCGGGAACAACGCGTTTTCCCAGGATAAAAAGTAGCCTATATTTCTTGAGATATTATTGCCTTACCAAATTTCATCCAAGTAAATCGGCCCAGCGGTCTAATCGTGAAGGTGTACGTGGTGGTATTATCTGCGGAAATTTCAGGATTAGATGGACTGATCCCGTGGAAACAACAGGCATCTATGTCTTCAATTGTTCTGGCGTGATTGAGGCGCATTTATAATATTAACTAGCTTCTGGCCGCGACTTCGTCCGCGTGTAATTCGGTTATCGCGTTCCCGCGGGAACTGCGTTTTTTCGGGATAAAATTTCTCGGGACTCCCAACTATCTTCATACCAAATTTCATCAAAATCGGTCCAGTAGTTCACGTGATGCGCGGTCAAATAAACAGACTAACAGACACACAGACAAAAATTCAAAACTTGGAATGTATTCTGTTATTGATTCTAATCATCCCCAGACAACTTTTTTCGAATATCTTCCATGTACAGACTTTCGACCCTTTTAGCTTTATACATGTATGAATAGATAGATAGGAGTAGGATTAGAAAAAAAATTGCAAAGTTTTGTTATACCTATGTCCACTCGTAACTAAAATTAAAGTGTAACAAGAACATTCATAGCAATGTTCCTTGAAATAATTTATATTATTCAATCCAAGGGTACATTGTGTATGAATTATTGAACATATTAGTTGCTAATAATAAACATTTTAACAGTTTGTTGCCTTACAAAAGTAACTTCGATCGCCGCTAGTGGGACTAACTGATCTTGACACTTGCATTTTGACGGCGAGTTCGTAATTGGACGCGACGTAATCAGTACCGCGCGGTACATCCACGAGTGGGCCAACTGTATCGGAATTAGTCGCTTGGAATATATTCGGACAATTCGGTGCCGGTCAGGCGAAAAGCCGGTATTAGTAGATACCTAAAGCGTGATTTGGAAACTGTACTTTGAGACACTAGAGTTGTTGCTCTCATTTCATGAAACACTATACCCATAGCTGTTAGGTATAATAATGCAAATTAAGTAAGGTTGAGGTTAAGCTTAAATTATAGTATTAGACAACGAGTAATAAGACAGTTATACCATTTTTGGACAAGCTGATGAAATAGTAATTGACTGTTGATTGTACAGTCGTATGCAAATGTGTAGCATAAAATAATAGCATCAAAGAATGGCTGTCGCGGTATTGTTCGCGGGGCGCCGTACCTGCAGCGAGCGTGTGAAGTCCGGCGCACAAAGCGTATTCAGGCGCGCTCCTGGCCGCGGCTCGCATGAATGTACATTACCCTATGACCATATTATTTTTACCATCCGAAGATAATGGCTCATCGGGGCGATTCTTAATTTTTTTTGTCGGCTCCTTGCGACCCTTTATTAGGGCCCGCAACGCTTTAGGGTTTTTGTGCAACGAGCGTACGTGTCATTAATGAAAATTACATTTTATTCTTTCACCGTGCGTATTGGCCGCCAACTGGAGTTTTATTTAATTTTGCGCCTTCAATGTTATTTAACGGTAATATCCCATTATTTATTGAATTTCCAAAGGATCCTCATTGTCGCAAGTTTTGATTTATACTTAGGTAATTATTATTTATGCACATTTCGATATCGGAATCTATCGGCAACGGTAGCTTGGCGTCAGATAATTTATGCAAAGGTCACGCAGGTTTAATTGCTATTAAAGTGAGTAAAACGGTACTGAGCCGAGAGGTGCGGCGGCGGTATGGCGCAGTCGGGGAACAGTCGGCAGAAGCGAGGGCTCGCGTCCGGCGCTTGCACGAGGCACTAACCTCGGGTTAGTTTCTTAAGTCTAGATTAGTTGTGTTGCATCAACTTAACGCGAGTAAGGGGCAGGTTGGTGCAAGTGCGCCCAGCGGTGGCCGGCGCTCGCGACGCCGAGCCTGTAATTTGCCAGCGTCGCGGCGCCAGCACCGCCTATTTGAGCCTCCTCTAGCCGCAGAGCCCCGCTCCCGAGCCTGTAATTTGCGGTCACATGCAGGTGCTAATTACATTTGTACCCATTGCTACGACCAGGGCTATTGATGTTGAGGACGTCCAAACGATTCGATTAAAAGCGACTTTTAATTATCAAGGCTGAATTGAAAACAATTCATTTGAACGGTCATGTTGGATTAATTTGCGAATAAATTATGCGTCGCAGCGGTGAATCGGAATCGGCAGAGATTTCACACGGGGCGAGGTGCACACTTGACCATTGTGTGTCCCCTATCATTAAATAGACAATTCGCGAGGCGACCTTTGTGCGCAACCCTTCCCGCCGTCCGCGGCCGCACCGGCCTGTGATAATGTCTCACAGTTTTGACAATCGCTCGATGGGAGAGTCTCATTGTTTCGCAGCATCCGAGGGTTCTGCGGAGAATTTATGCTCGCCTGTCATAACAGAATGAGTTTACGGTTTGTGAATCAATATAGTAATTTGATCTATAGAGGGCCATTGTTTCTGGGTGTCGAGCTTGCGTAACGTATGTATTAGGTTGTTGATGTAAACAGAAACAGTATATTTTTTAGCTGAGACAATGGCGACTCGTTTGTTGCAGCATCGATAATAAGATGCGCCGGCGTCGCCGCGGGCGTCTCTCCTAACAAAAGGCTTCAACGAGCTTTCGTACCTATACAGGGTATTTACTCGTTTACTACGACTTAAAGGCTAACAATGTTTGCGAATGCATCGCTTTATACATTCAAAAAAGTCCCTACCCCAAGTAAATACCTTTGAATGCTGACAGTCCTTGTTATAAGTAAGTATAAACACTTTTATAAATGAGAATCTTTTAAATCTAAAAGATTCGCATTTTTCATTATATTTATACTTAGCAAGGACTATCATGTTGTTTGAAATGGTACAAAATTCAACTCAATGGGGGCTATCGCGTGTGAATTTGTCACTAGAGGCGCTAGTGTCGCGTGAGGTCCAATAACATTCACTTTTCACTGGTTTTGGCGGGCTTCGTGACATAAATTATAAATTTATTTAATTTACCTGTTGAAAAGTGAATTCCTTCGTGAAATTATCGCAAATATGGATTATGTGGCGACCAATGTGAACGATTTGTTTTTTTTTAAATCCGAACAAAACGGAACTGCACAATATTGCGGCATAGCTGCTCGATATGATGATAGTTATTTATAATTAATAAACTTAATGAGATTCAAGATTGAAAACTTTTTTTCGGCGCCGATCTTATAAAGTCGCCTTTGACAGCTATACCTCTGGACCTTAGTCTACAGTGGCGCCAACTGGTGAGCAAAGAAACGATAGTCCCCATTCAAGTAGAATAGATCTTTTTAATCAAAGTATTTCCATTTAAGCAAAACTCTTTTTTTATATATTTTATGGCATTTAGGAGCAGTTTATTCCGCGCTCCGAAGTAATGCCTCCCAGCGTCTCTTGTTTACACTCAATACTGTAATTTCATAATTCAAGCGTTTAAATGCATAGCTTTTCGTGAGCGTTTGCAAAAAGCGGAGGCATGCTGGAGCCGCCATTACGGCCCTTAAAATAACATCGTACGTTTAAGTTAATGACAGACACACCGACGAAATGTACTTATAATTGCTTATACAAAGAGTTTTGGTGAAAAATTATCATGCGTACCTATAGTTACGGCGAGCTCTCCCACGATTGCAAGCTTGGGCTGGCTTGCATCAGTGTTACAGTTAAGTATAATTGTTTTTTTTCATGACATCGATCGTATCTTTTAATGCATAGTTAAAACTGAACATTAGTTGTTGTGGCAGGCAAGAGACGTCGGCGACGAACAGGGGCTCGGGGCTCGGGGGGCTCTGCCGGCGCGCACCGGGGCGGGCGCGGGCGCAGCCGCGGCGATCAATTCTCGCAACTAGTCGGTAGTTACTATGCAATAATCGACGCAGCAGATTTGCATAATTGTCTCCACTAAGTGTCTGTATCTACATAAAATTGCATCTTTTCTCTACTCCCCTATATTTAATAGAGACGAAAACCACTTTAATCGAAAAACTTCCTCGGCGCTGCTTGACATTTCTAATTAAAGTTTCGTGGCGACGTGTTATTTCCAGAGACGCGCGCTCTGACGAGGACGACATGACAATATTTTGTTATTTATTGGTGTTATTATAATTTATGGCTAAAAGCACGCTATAAATACGTGGTTCCAAATGAAAAAGTTTTAATGAGGATTATCATATCGCCTGACGCACGTCGCAGGGGGCGGCAACACAGACTTAGATGGCGGCAATAATATGCAATAAATTTTGTTATTCAAATGTTAAATATTACACTTTACTCGCGTATCGAATACTCCGTTATTGGCACAAAGATAAAGCTGCCTGCCAATGAATATTTATAATGAGTCGGATTGAGATGTAAATAAATGTATAGATCCATTAACGAACGGTCAGGGTACATACGAGCCTGCCGCGAGCGCAGCTATTTGAGAGCTACAAGGTAAATATGTCGCTATATAACGTACAAAAGTAGACCCTATGAATAGGTGTAACAATGCTCCGTATGAGAACACGTATATTCAATGATTACATTTGCGAATTATTTCCCTAATATGATTTATCAGCCAATTAGGTATCTCGTACTATGTGCATTTACCTTATATGATGAATGTTCAGTGGCGTTATAAAAACCATTAAACGTGAATAAGAACGGAAGAGAAAAAAAGGTCAAATAGAAAACCGTTTTATTACGCAGACATTTCCGTTCGATTCAAGTTAATTTTTAATATCGAGCGCTGAGCACAGGTAATCTAATAAGACTCCAACTAGTCGAGTGGGGCCATAAAATCGGTCATGATATCCGCGCGGGCGCGGCGTGTGCGACAATTATTGTGTCGCTGTCTGATTACTGCCGAACACTTATTATTCCGAATCGAAATCAGCTTGATAGGTACTGCATAAATATGTATGTATCCGAGCGGGCTATTACACTTTATTGGAAACATGTCACTCCACGGTTAGTGCTCTGAAGATAGAGCCGGGGCGTGTCTCGACGTAAATACTTACCTATATTGCAGAATCCAATCAGAAAGTTAATAGTTCGAATCGATTTCCGTTTCTTACCAGCCAAACCTATTAGAATATGACATCGCGTATTACATAATATGTTACTTTTACTATTGCTACAAAGTCAGGATATCTTGATGACAGGTAGGTAACTATAAACTTACTATCCGATATTATTATGAGTTTTGCATTTGGAATATTTTTGTTAATTGGAAAGACAGAGTTACACAGGCTACGAGTTAAAATGCGCTAATAAGATGTCCTGCCCATATAAGGCAGCCAGATGAAGCCGTACATGATTAATAGGAGATATTTTTCTTATTGGTTTTCTAATTACGCCTTGTAATTTTATTAAAAAAATAATTTATAATTGGACTGTCGTATTTTACGTTGTTACGGGTTCAATCGTACTAATCGAATTAATATTTGGCGCCTTTGGTATTTATCGTATTTCACTGATAGGTAAGTGCTCTTGAATATCCTTCGATAACAATCAGACTTAGGTAAGAGTGTCTTAAGGGGCATGTTCTATACCTAACGTAGTTGAAATCCGACTCCGAAAGGGCAAAACGTGTGTCTTTGTTAAAGTATGTTTCACCTATTGAAGGATATAGGTGTTAATCAAATGTTGTCAACGTCAGCGAGATGGCCATACAGCACAAGTGTGTGTCGCGGTGGTGTGTCGTGCGGTGGAGCGTCGCTCGGGGCGAGGCGGCTAACGGCGCGCGAGTCTTGATTTATCGCGGACATCCACCGAACCTATCCGATTTGCATTTAGATAGCAGCGAGGGCGAGCCACGAGAACGGACGCCGCTTTACTCTATCGCACGTAAATTAACTATAAAATTATGTTCGCACAAAAAAATCAAGATGGCTTCGCATCCCATAAATGAAAGATTTAATCGTCCAATCAACGGTCCGGTCTCAGTATTCTGCAAATAACTGAGACTGTTAAAGGAAAAGACACCACAGATTAGATCGCGGGTATTCGCGGGACCGCGGAACTGAATTCCTTGGAATAATCATGACATAATATATTTACGGTACTTTGGTTGTTTAGAAAGTAAGTATTATTCATTGTATTTTCTCTCAAACTACAAGTTCATCGGTTTTTACGAATTTATCTTACAATGTACTTTTGACTAAACTATTTAGAAAAATATTTATGTTCGTATAGCTTAGGATATGAATAGTTGCAGTGCAGTTTGGCTTGCGATGGTGGAATTGGTGGAGCTGTGACTTGTGGCGGGGCGCGGTGCGCGGGCGCCTCGTAAATTACCCTCCTCCGCAATTAGCACCGAAGGAATTTCATAGCGGCTTACATGAGTTCTACCACTACTTAATCTTTCGAGAACTGAAAATGTACTCCGACATTTTTATTAAATAAAAAGCGGACTTATTTCACAAATAGATAACGTTAAAACCCCAAACTGTGTCAATTTTAATGTGTCCCCGTTTGTAATCCGCTAAATACAAGTTGGTTAATGTTCGTTCGCTTTGTGTGAGGCCAAATTGGAACTACACTCAACAGCAATGAAAACGGGTCACTTTGTATGGAAAATCCTATACAAAGTGATACGTTTTCATTGCTGTTGAGTGTAGATGACATGGCGCTATGATCTACAAAATCTCGCCTTGCTTGTGAATGTTCACAACACGAACCTCAAAACGGTTCAAGTAAGTTAGTAACTATTGAGATTTAAATAATTCACTGATATCTAATATTACCCACCTGCATTAGCTGTAATATATACATAGTAGTTTACCTATTTCGATGCTAATTTGCATATTGAATGCTCAACATGTAAATATCGGCCATTAGACACAAAGATTTATTTATTATCACAGTGTTATAAATGGTGTTTGTACGTGCTTTAGACCTCAGTCACAAGTAATGTTGATTGGAGTCTCATGTATGTAAAGAGTTGTAGGTATGTATGAAGTCGTGCGAACAGAACACAGTCGATTGCAGATTTTCCTCGTTTAATCGTTCCGTCAAACAGATGTTATCCATACTACATGCCCGACTACTTCGAGGCGTAAAAGGAAGACTCATACGCCCCTAATTGCGAGATATCCTCTGGTATCTCCTACAATATGTAAATAGGCGTCGAAGGCAATTAAAAGCTTATCGCGGGCTGGCAGCGCGGGCGCGCCGCGGCCGCTGATGGCTCCGTAAAATGATTGACATACTGTTTTAACCGCTGCGGTTCGATAATGAAAACGTTCCTGCAAACTTCATTCATACTTTATTTATTGTTAACTACTTATTTACACAAGATAATTGATCGCGTTCTCACAATTGTCAGGTTGCTGACGAGTCGTTTGCAATTTTTGTACAATTAAAATGTTGATCTGTTGGAGGCGCCGCCTGACCACGTACTGAAACACCTCGCTCATTCATCTCAATGCTATTTTTTCTTGAAAGCGGTCTCTGATAAATTATCTTAAAACGACAAATATTTGTATTTAGTTGAGGCTTTTAAACACTTATTGACGTACGCGTCTTTTTATGTATAGAGGTATTTCTTTGTTTGTTCATGTTATTGTTCAAATAGCGGTTAACTATTTTTTACAAGTAATTGGTAGGAGGATAACACAGTTTTATGTCTATTTTTGACCTATTTGATTCAAACGTAGACAATGCCGTGACACAGCTGAGAAGTAAATCACGGGCGCAGTAGATACGTGGGCTCGGCGCAGTGTCGCAGATCTTTCGGGTATAATAGCGACGGGATTTAATTATAGTCGCTGCAGTATAGCATAATCGGGCATAAATCACAGCGTATAGATACCTGCCAGCGCAACCTGTTTTAATTCGCACGGCACAATGCGCGCCGCGGCCGCGCGCCGCATTGTGCGGGTCGCAGGCGACATCGCTCCTAATTTATACCTTCATGCTTATTTACTGAAATGCGACGAACTCCTAAACTATAACATTGAAAAGTTTTTATTTCCCATCCTAAAGAATTGCAAATTTGTGCTTATGCTTCTTTATACGCTTTTTTCATACCTATAAAATTTATACAGCAATGTCTCATTGTTCAGAGTTCTGTTTAGTATCACGTTTAGCACACAATCGAGAACATTAACATTCCCATTGAAGGCGACTAGTTTAATCAGCCCATACAACTCACTCAATCTTTGTCTAACACGAATAAATGTTCTTGAGCAAAATTTACTCAGTACAAGGATCATTTTTGGTGTTGATCATAAATTGCAGGTGTGGTGTAATAATTCGAGAGCGGAACATATATCGTTCAAGATTAAATTTGATTCAAACACGTTGCTTTTACTTCCGCCCGCGCAGATACTTGTTTCTGATTTATAAGGACGGTTCGGAGCTATTAGGTAACGTTTACTGAAAATGGACCACACACGGGCATTCAAATTAGAAAAGTCGGCGTAAACGGAAATGAGGCATTGATCGTCGAGCGCCAGCACCGCGGGCGCCTCTTCTCCAAGCTCGTAACTCTTCTAATAAGACACCTTAAGCGCGCTTAATGCGTGCAACATCGATTAAATATTTCATTTTGATTTGTGGTGCAACCAAAACAGTTGTCCATACCGTGTTCCCTGCGCTAAGACGATTAGGCCAATAACTTTGTCTGCCACCAGTTAATAGCGATTCAACTGTGTTACAGTTTCTCTTTTATGTACGGCTTTAAGAAGTTACGTACTTTGAAAAA
This sequence comes from Aethes cnicana, assembly GCA_963971205.1. NCBI lineage: Eukaryota > Metazoa > Arthropoda > Insecta > Lepidoptera > Tortricidae > Aethes > Aethes cnicana. The sequence continues at coordinate 8,120,835 of OZ020274.1, read as the reverse complement.
CAAAATGAAATGAAAACCTTGGCTGGTTTAAAAACGTGTACCTACTGTGTACTAACGAATTTCTATACCAAACAGAATAATGATGATTCTTCTTCAATTTTATAGCCACCTAGAGAGGTATAACACTTGATTCAAAATTGACAACCGTATTGGCTTGATCACGCGTGGCGTTGAGCTAAGCTGCATTATTGCGAATTAGTATAGGTATATACCTAGTCTGATTGCTGAGCTATAATCCGATATCGGTTTCGTCTTCATGGATTCTGTTTTTTTTCAATACTTTACATTTTATCCGTTCACTAAAACGTTGCTCTTTACCGAGCAATGCCACATCTTATTTACTCTTAATTCACTGTAAGTCTTCGGTGGATCCTCCGGTTTCCGAATTTCCTACATGTGAATATTGTGAATAGAACGCTGTACCAAAAAATCAGCAACTGCTTTATAAAATACTTTTTATTGAATTCTGTCAATTAATGTCATACGTTATGACTATAAAATTTTCAAATCGTTAATCTTTGTGTAACTTGGCTTCAAGATTTCTTATTGAGTGAATTTTATAGGGTAGTTAAAAATGAAATTACGGCTCTCCGAGCTGGAAGTGAGTTCTGAATGGAGGTGGCGGCGCGGCGGCCGTCGCCGCAACACAAAAGGCACTTCATCCGAGACACCCGAACTCATTCAAAGCCGTGTCAACGTTGTCAGTGTCACTCAACGGTCAGCCAACGGTTTCTCAAAAGGAGCTTATTCAAACTTATCAGATTTTACGTCACTTGTCAATTTTCAAATATCCTTAACGATCCTATGAGTACTTACATACATGTTTTTGAGGAGCAATTGATTATTCAATTTATAGCGACTCAAACCTAAATGTTTAATAAAAATAAACCGTTAAATACATGCAAGTAAAATTATAAAGGATAAATAAGAAGGTAATGTTTATGGCAGTAAGCTCTATAGATAATTAAAAAAAAAAACCCTTAATAATCGAACAATGAAGTATCAATAACACCCCTTTCTTTATAAGTTGTCAGGGGTAAGGTATTCTGCTTTCGATATTACAGTAGCTTTATGTCGGTAATAAATTGTGTCCATATGACTGTATTATTTTAGTAATGTGAGTTGCTCCCAAAAATAATTACTACCTACTAACATAGAGGATTTCAATCTCAATCCTCGGAGTGGCAACAAATTCGAAATATTATGATTCCTTGGGCTACAGTGACCATCATGATGTGGTCGATGTGCTTGTTTGCCAACCAATGTCTTAAGAATATTGTCTTGTAACGATTCTCTCGCTCTAAACAAATACTATTGCAAGCTTCTGTGATAGAAAGTGCAATTATTTGCCGCCATTAAAATTTTAGATTATCGAGCGCTACTAGTTACGCAGACAGGAGACATGACTTATTTAGTGCCCATGTTGTGTTTCCATCTTTAATCTGCGTGGGCGCATATTTCCGAGAAAACATTTCTTGTCGAGCGTACATAATGCTGCCAAGAAAACAGAAGTAATAATGTTAGCCATACTTGTACGGCGAAGAGCTCTGTAAATGAATCATCGCATATGCGGTCCTCGTCACAGTGCAAAAAGAAGTTTGTCGAAAATGCTCCTCATTTAGTTAGCTCGCGGCTGCGCGCTGGCTGCTGGGTACTCATCCCTTATTTATTTATACTGGTATGAAGAATGCGCTTTTTGCAAGTTCGTATCAGCGTGCGTCCTGCCACAATCCAACGCAGCGAATTCTTTAATTGACGAAATGCAGCGAAGCGGGATTCCAGGTGGATCGTTAGGTTTAATGTGGGAATACGAAATTGCCTTATTGCTAGACATTAATAATGACACATTTCACCGTTGCAACATTACAATAAACTATGTAGCTACTGCTTAGGTACCTAAATATACAGATAATCTCAAAGGAAGGGTACTTGTATGGTGGCACATCCGTCCGTTACCTATTCGAGACTCTCCATGCACAATTTGGATTGAACTATAACGTATTAAGTAGTTACTTATGTACTTTATTAACGTATAAGTATTTTTATGGTCGTTTGTTAAAACAAATTTCGGTACCGGTGGGAAGAAATAATGGTAATTTATTGTATATTTTCGTTGACACTTTTTAACGCCAGTTTGAAGTAATAAGTTGTCCACGGTCGCCTCGCCACCAGTTTCTCTTATCACCGATGATAAAACATGCGTGGCTGAAGCCGCTCCCTGCACTTTCCCTGAGCACCTGCGCCCGCGCCGGGTGAGCGAGGTGAGCTCGGTTCCGCTAAAGCGTGATTCAATACACTCCGCAATGCAACTCTAACGTTTATGGATATATACCCAGATACGTGAGGTTATTGTATATGAGACAGGTTAAGCGAATCCACGTGAAAGTTTCCCCTATTATACGAAATAGATGTTAATTCTATAGATTTACGTCTGTCGTAGGTATATCCTCTGTTCTTTGCGCGAATATCGATGAGTGTCTATGGCATATAATGGGGAGAATAAAGCAGTGAATGGTTAAAGCTTCCAGGTAAGGTTGAAACGCAACGATCGGTCTTGAATGTGAATGAGAGTCTCGTTGTTTGTATATTTCACAGGCGGAGCCTGATGGATGGCAATCCGCATGCATGCACAATTTACTGCATGAATTTTCGGTGAGCGAAAGAGATCAAAGGATTCCGCTTGTTGATGTTATCAGTTTTTAATTAAGAGATTAATAAGAAAGCAGCGGAGGCGCGAGGCAACGACCGGAGAGGATAAACACGGCAGGCGGGCGCACGCAGCCCTATGAGACATGCATGCCGCTCCGTTACGACACCGACACCGAATTTTTCCACATGCCCGAGCAGCCGAGATAAGCGGCGAGCGACGCCGACGTGTTATTTATTAACGAACCGAATGATCGATAGTTGGACGCGACACCGGACGTCGACGTGGCCGATGCCGCCTTTCGAAACTCACCGCGCGCCTCTTTGCCCTCAACTAACTGGCTAACACCCCGTTTTAGTTTTTACTACCCGAAATTTCCCTATCTACATCCCGCTAACGTTCTTAACCGCCATTTTCAGTCAGTGATAATTCTTACCAAACTAAGTAATTAATGCATGTAAGCCCCAAAATGAAAATCTACTTAGTTTAGGTCTTCCAATTATGGTTAGTTTTTGAACTCGCATTTGAAACTTTACTTAAATGTGAATGAAATATTGAAAGCCGCATTTAAGCTCGTTGTGGATTGACGCAACACTTTGCACACGTTATGTGATCACCCCTTTAGGTATCGGATAGAAGTGTCAGCGTGATATGCTGAGGCAGATTCAAATGTATATAAATATTTATCTACGTTTCCCTAAACTCAAAATAATATTTTGTACCTACCTAATATTTCTGCTCTGGTAACATCAACGTTCGTTCGCCTACTAAGTTTTTACTTATGTGCAATAAAGATTAAACAAATAAATCGTACAACCGTAAACTCTCATGTACTTAAGTACTTTGCATGGGTAGTTGAGCTTTGGCCACTCTTAATGTATCGACTGCGAAATGAGTTAATTCTTTCGCAATACGAGCCCATGCAACAAAACGTAAGTTACGTTAGAGATACATCAGCCGTTGTGTCGTAGGTACACATCAAGGATACCTATACGACTGGCGTTGTCTGAGTAACGGCCGTGTCGAATGCTTTGTTTGGATAAGTCTCCTCCAACCCTTCGCTCCGAGCCATCCGTTCCGCTCTTGCATACGTCACGTCGTCGTGACAGCTGTGCGCTATACTTTCTAATCGCTCCATTCAATAGCAAACAAACAGACAAGGAGTTGGCGACTTGCGAAACTTTAAATGGCTCAAACAATCGCTCGAAAGCAAAGAGATATCAATTAATTATTTATAGACGTGCAAGTCAACAAATGCTTTGTCAAAATGATTTCGTAAGGATTGCACCCTCGTTATTTTCAAACTGTGTATTGTACGGTTACGATGATGCACGCAATCTCGTTCTCGGATCGCGATACGATAGGAAACGTTGAGAAATTGGTGGCTGAGGTACGCAGGGCAGGTTAGACCAGTCCCGACGGCCTCGCAAGGACCCCAGCAAACCTGTTAGATTCGTTGCACGATTTTTACGTGCGCACCTACCGGAATCTCATTCACGTGGTGCGCCCGCGCCGCCGCCCCGCGTCTCTGCCAGTTAACTCGTCAAATGACTCACGCTTCGGTTGGTTAAATGCCAGAAGCTGGCTTTTCCAGTTTTCTGATTAAATTCGTACATTCTATTCAGACTGGGTACACTAGTATGACATTCTGTAAAATAAACGTCTATTTATTTGTCATTTTTTATTGAGATGATCATGTTCACTGTTAGTTGGAACTTACTTAACGCCTTACGGATGCTAACTACTTATAGATAGGTATGTATATGTAAGCGATTTTTGTGTTGTGTACACTCGTACAGGCGTTTGTAAAAAATTATAACAGGTTCTTTGTGTAAACCAAATTCATTCATTAAATACGGTTTAGTAGGTATTCACACATGATAGTAAAACTACTAGCGTCGTACCTATTTACAACCCGTACCTACAGATAAAAAACATAGGTTAACAGGACCGTTTGATTGCATTACCTAAGTAGGAGATTTTTTTGTGTATCAAAAATATATCGCGTATAATTGAGATGATAACAAAGCACCGTGATCCCGTGATATCAACACGAGACCAGGAACAGGAATCAGGTAGAACTACGATCCGGTCAAACCCGTCCGACGCGTGCTTCCAACATTTTTTATTTATTTGTCTGCATCGTCGGATACCGCTGGGCGTGACGTCAGACGACCTAAACTGGTTAGCGAGGGAGCAGGGATTTGCCTCGCATCCTTCCGGTTCTGCAAGTGGCATGGACCTGTTCTACATCAGGTTCCGCGGCCCGGGTGACCCGCGGGCCGCGACGCCCGCGCCCGTTGCGGTCGCGCGAGCGCGCAAAAAAACACCCGAATTAGACTGATCCGACGCCCCCGCGCATCCGCGTCCTGTTCCGATCGCTATTGGTTTAACCGAACCGGACACCCGCATCGCTGACTCACGGAGTGTACGCAACAATTAGCACGGAGCGTCACTCGACCGCTGGTGCCCACCAACCACCAGAGGTCAGTATCCGTACCAAAATGGTCACGCCTAATAACTGGTTCGTAAGTTGTAGTCGGCCCCGTCGTACAACTAAAGGCCAGGGTACAGGTATTTTACGCTATGTTTACTCGATGATCCGATAGACTGAATGAAAATCGATTTGCGTATTACGTAACGCGGCAGACGGTACGAGTAGTGCATTTGTGGTTTTTCATTTGAGTTATTGTGCGTTGGGTTTAGTTAAGGGCCAAGCATCGAGACTATACTACTAGAGTGATCATCCTGGGCAAAAATATTGAAGCGGTTAGCAGCGCCGCCGCCTGCAGCATGCGCGGGACGAGGGAATGATAAAAATATTAGTCCAATGCATGCAAAGTCGATTTACTGATAATTAGGGAACTTACTGGTGAAAAGTCACCCCTAGGGCTTTATTTGTGTTACGTGAATTATTGAAACTGTATCTTAGCACCACATACGAAGGCATTTTGGAAAATGCACTAAAACGGGTCGTCGCAGCGAGCGGCTGGCGCAGACCAAATGCACATGTGACACCTGGCTCGAGTGAGTGTTACAAACAGTGAACTGACGTTGTCCCCTCTAGTACGAAGTGCATACTTAATAACTCGATGTTGCTAAGTGGGTTCGTGTTGTTGCAGACGCCGCAAGGAGGTGATGGAGGTGAGCGGCGAGTCGTGGCGCGCGTACTACGGCGCGGAGCCGCTGCCGCCGGCGCTGGCGGTGGACGAGCCGCAGGCGCTCGTCGCGGAGTACTACAAGCTGCCGCCGCTGCACGCCCAGGACCTGCACAAGGACGGGAAGGTCGCCGACGCCTGGACGTGAGTCTCGCTAGGACAATGAGCATCTCAAAATAATCAAATTTAAATAACGTATACTTAGGGTTAGTTGATTCATGCTTAGTTGACGGACTCCTTGTCGTTAAATATCGCCGCCGAGCTGTCATTCCATACAGAAACGTCATTTTATCCCATTGTAAAATATTTAACGTTACCTACCGTTAACTTTAACGGACGGTTTGAATCAACTCACTCTTACTCTACTAGCTAATAATAAGAATTTTAAGACGTGTATTTTAATTATAAATAATCGATGCAACTGAACAAGTAACGAATACGAATCCATCCATACAAATATCCGTATTAATCCATATCCATACTAATATTATAAATGCGACAGGAATTCTCTCTCCTCTTCTATAACTATTATATTTTTAATGAGCCTCTACACGTCGGAGTATTAAATGTTACCGTTGCGTATCGGTGCTACTTGAACTTTACTCAATTTGTCTAAGCAGTAGATAAGGTTTCTTGGGAGTGGCATGGACAGAATTGAAAAGCATTACAAATTACGGATGAGCCGCGTTGATAAGCTGCACGCCGTATCGGATTTCTATATAATAATCAATTTCATGTTTATGGTTTGCGCTCTAGGGTGTTTTAGATCGACCTTAATGAAAGATAATATTTTACCAACTTATCTAGGTTCCATGCTATCAAAGTTTAAACCATATTTTATTGCTTAGTAATAGGTACTTTAATTTTATTGGTTCCGTGGCATATGACCGGAAATAATAAAACCGAGTTTTTTATCTAAACGGCAAAGTCAAATAAACAATATAAAAACATGAAGCGGATTTAAATCTTTAATGAATGCTGTTGTAATGGGCAGTTACCTATTCATTAATTCCTTTGTCATAAATGTCTTCTCGGGCTCGGGCTTCTTAATATACCTACCTATGAGCTTATAGAGCAGCCACGATATTGTAGGTACTCATCCAAACATATCACAACCCACCACCACCGCCATAACAGCCTATTTACCTCCGAACTACTGCTGGGCACAAGCCTCCTCTCATCACGAGAGGGTTCAAATATATCACATGATAATCGAATATGCAAATCAAATCTCGAATATCGACAACAATCAATGTTCAGTCAGAATTGATCGCGGAAAATCAATCGTCGATTCTCACGGCCGTACATCACCGTCCGTGTATCGGGGGCATTATCATTATAATCGACGAATTTCGAGGCGCAAAGAATACAGAATGAATTCGCGTAAAATTTATATGTAAACTATGATAATATGCACTCTTTTTAGAGGAGTTTTTATGCGCTTTGAAGTCGAAGCTCGTCTCGGGGGTTTGTGTTGGGTGTCTCACGGCTGAGCGCGTTGAGACTGAGGCCGCGTGGCTTCCGGCCCCACCGAAAGGTGTAAGAATAACAAATAATAAAAATGTTAATGTTCCACTCAATAAATCACAAGCACTCATTTGAATACCTATGGTGGGATTAACGAATTGAGAGTTTGCAACTGCGCGCTTCCGACCGATCCCCGCGGCTCGGCTCGGGTACGTTTTGCATATTATTTATCAGTCGTGGATTTTTTATACGTTTACCAACTTAAGATTTTTTATAAAATTATAACTACTTACATCCATCCATCAGTAAAAAACTTTTCATGAAATTACTCGCTTTTGTAACTGAATTAGGTATGCGTTTGGGAATATAAACAGGTGAAACTAAATAAATAAATGCTTTAAAAGTAGTACCTACAGATGATCCTAATAATTGATTATTAGCTAGCATACTATATGAGAGCGTACAGACAAATACATAAAAAAATCAGACATTGTATAAAAGAAAACTGCGATTCAGACTCAAAATTTCAAGGCATTCAAAGGACCAATTCCCATAGAAATGCGACCCCGACGATTATGCTCGCTCTTTGAAAAAGGTTGTTAACAGCATCCTTTGAATAGCGGCCCGAAATGAGCAAACGCCGTGTCACAAGGAGTGCATAATGTTAACTTGACCCCACAAACCGTTTATATCTACTCTTATGAAGGTTTATTATATTCCATAAACAGCAACGATCTAATAAAAGAAACAAGTTTGAATCTATGAAAATGTTAATGCAACGAGTAAAATTATCGCGTGAACTGAGAAAAGACCACCATTGTGAACTTGAAGAATTTCATATTCAGTGACTTTTAAATACGCGTTTGATGTAAGTAAATATTCATGGGCAGGGAAACATTGAGATGGAAAAATGGTGCGGCCTCCTACATGACACCCCACACGTCGCGAGGGCGGGCGGCGCGCGCGCACTCAGGGCGCGTCATCCTCGTCATCGTTTACGGGAGTGCATAAATACAAATAGTGACAATAGACGGATGTGGCTGGAAGTGGCTCACATTGACAAGGACGCCCAGGGCCGCGGGCGGTGTCGCGCCCACGCTCGCGGCGCGATGCGCGCCCCATTGCTCATTCATACATTCAAAATTATAACGAATACTCGCCGCCCGCGCCCGCGCGTCCGCGAGTTGTGTCTCTTTATGCGTTTGTATGCAAATCTATAAGTACCTAGCGAGCGCCAGATTCGTCGCCAGGTCCGCTGTGTTTGTTGTCTAAAACGCTCGTATTATTTGAATTGAATGCTCAATATACGCAGACACGGACTAGTTCCATCTTTATAGTTTCCCCCGAGTTAATTCGTAGGCGTGAGATGTTCGTAAACGCAGTGCGTATTGCGCGGGCGCGCTAGCCTCTGCCGCAGCCAGGACTACGGATATTACGGCTATTAAGTGGGGACGGGCGGCTATAACCATTAATATACGCTGTCGAAGCCCGCGCAAGATTAGCATAGAAACGCGCGGCGGGATGCCTCCCGGAGGGCCGCGCCCTCTGACCCTGTCACAGTTCGCACTTGCCGCTAACGGGACGACAGTTTCTCTGCTATCTAACCTTACTTTATTGCATAACATTAACACATGAATTTATATGTAATGTAATGACTTATAAAATAATTAACGGCTTAACAGAATAGATATGTATATGCATGCAGTGGGTGTGTTACCGCCGTCCGTGTTAATTAATCCCATAGCGACACTTCGTTAATTACAGAATTACCATTTTTGATATACCCTAAAAGTCAGAATAAATTAGATCCAATAAATACATTAATAGGTATGTAATGAAACAGTTATGATGGATATTACGATAAGGAAATGTTTATTTCAAAATATCGCCTCATTTACGCCCGTTTTCAGTCGATTGGAATTCCAATGATTTTCAAAATGAATGAATGTAATAATACAGGAATATTTCAAAACATTTGGCAAGCATCCCTAAAAGGCAGACGCTCGCTCGGTACGGCCGCGACAAAAACGCAGGAGCTGGAACCGTGTGACCCATTTAGGCCTAGAACCGGTTCTTCTTGACGATTCAACTGTATTGTTAATGGTAAAGCAGTTAATACCATTGAATTCCCTCGGAACCACCCGTCCCCTTATAAGATAATGCGTAAAAAGATAGTCGCGTCATTATGTCCCCGCCGGACGGCCATCACGTAGCGAAATATGAAATCGGGGATTGACCATTCTTCTTGACCAGTCTTTATCGTGCGTACACTCCCTTTGAAACGGTCAGCCAAAAGATTTGAATTGATAGTCGTTACGAATGCGAATTATTAACTATCAGCAGACAAGCCAGCAACGGACAAATTCATTTGCTTTCTGCTTGCGTCTGAAACTAGCACTCAGTTAATTGGGATTAGGGAAAAGCATAACGGGAAATTAATCACCTAGTTACTGCCTGTGCAACCAAATGTTTCTTTTTAATGACTCGGACAAATGGCGAAACCGTTTTCAATTAGTTTCTGATAATGTATTAGTTCCGTGAGAAAAGCAGCAATAAACCTACATTTAGTGGAATGATATATTCAAATAGAATGGTATTACGATGCGAGCATCCGCCGCGAGCCGCGGCGTCGATTCTAATCGGCTCGTCAAGACTGTCGCCGCAGATGCCTCGATACACAATCGAGTGTTCGCTCCCTTCATTATCGCACAAGCCCTTCATCGTTAAACTTCGCAGAATAGTTAGGTTCTGTTAAGTACTAATTACTTTACGAAATAATACCTATTAACTCATTAACTGAACAATTGACGTGACTGGAATAAAGTTTTATCTCACTTAGATAACGCAATAATCAAATCTCAGTAGGTACATTCCCATACTTATCTGTAAGTACTTTCTCAGTTGTGTCGTTTGTGATTCATAGGACGGATATAATCAATGGTTTGAAGATTTGATGCCGAGATGCGCGCAAGGGGTCGCTTGCGCCCCGGGAGAGCTTTGTCGGGCGCTCGTCATGTGTGAAAGGGTGTTAAGTAAACATTGCAAATAATTATAATGGCAATTGCATCCACGCGGTGGATTTCGATCTTCTTTAATAATGAAATGTATATTTGCATGTAGAATGTAGCAGTTGGGTGCAGGAGGTGTTTATTCTTATCCTTTTATTACCGGCACTGTTATGGTAATCAGTTGCAACATGACACTGATATCTGATCGGAAGTTTGGGAATTTTTGCTTCTAACGGTTTTAAATCTTTGCTATCTGCATTCGTAAGCATTCGACAAGGGATCCGGATAAAGTTGTCTCGATAGTTATCAGTAAATAATAACCATTTAGGTACTTGTAGCGAACAAGTTAGCCAAAAAAACTTTTTTGGTACGAGAATATAAAGTTTTCTTTAAAGTCCAATCAAGGTGGGTGTACCATGGAAGGCCATGCTCCTTTGAAGGCCAACTATGAAAAAGTCATAAGTAATTATCGTCATGTGATGACAAATTCCTTCCACTCACCCTTAGCTCCATCAAACTCAAATATACAGACGCGGCGGCGAGTCTCTCGCGTCGCTATTTTTTTTGTGAGGTCCCTCGCTTCGGAGACTTCGGTCATCGACGATTTTTTTATTGTAAAATGTCATATAAGGGTTAGTTGTGGTACTAAAGAAAATAATAATAATTTTGTAGTTTAACTAGCAGTAAACTTACCTATACATACCTATACCAAATAAGGGCAGCAAGTTTTAATTAGAGTTTCGTATTTCGACAAACCAGAAATAATTATTTTGTAATTGTTTATATTAATATTAATTTACCCGTCCGTCTATTTTTTATCTCTTCACGCTTAAGATAGTCCGAACCCTGGGGAAGGTTCCACGGGAACACCATCCAAATTCCACGCGGATGGAGTCGCGGGCAGAACCTAGTAAAGTATAAGTACATACTTACGAGTAAACATTGAAGTATATAACATCGGACTGGATTTCTTTTATACCTACCTAATAGCGACTCCATTACTTGACCATAGTATGGTTACCAACCCGTTTTTTATGGAATGAAAGTTAACACGTCGCGTTGTTTATGGAGCCTAATTGGTAACACTGCGCAAGACAAGTGGGGATATAAACAACTAAACCGGTTCCATGGAGCTCCACGTAGATTTTTTTTCGATCAAATACATAATTATCTATGTCGGTAAACGAAATAGGAGGTATCACAGAAGGGTAGGTAGGTATACAAAAGATATCGCAAAGTTGGTCTAAGTATGGCCGCGAGCAGAATTGACAGTAGTGTCTCGCGGCGCGGCTCAGCTGCCCGTGTGCTTTGTGCGCGGTCTGGCGGCGCCAACAATGAACAACAGACAAGCAAACAGTTCTTTGTATAGCCCTCGCATGAATAACGATATCTGCGCACTCCACTTCAAACGTTCGGATTAACACAAATTCGATTTGCATGCATCGCAAAATACCAGGCGTGTAAACCCTACTCACATCAAAACACCGAATTACATTTCGAACATATGAAATTACAAATTCGCCTCGCGATTCACCCGGCGCGGGCGTCGCGGTGCCCGAAATACTTTACGCACGCGGTTTATCTTATCGAGTGAGCGATTTCACACTCGTCGTGTTTCTCTTACAAATCGCATTCATAAATCGTTAAGTATGAGCAAAGCGAGAATTGCAATCGGACACGGGCGGCGGCGAGCGCGCGGGAGGTCGCGCGTCGCGGCCAATTCGGACGCATGAAATAGTGCTGCGCGAGGCTCTTATCTAAAATAAACATCTGAGCGCCAATGAAACTTGTCTTCAATTATCATAAATCGGCGCGTACTGACATCGCATCGAAAAGCGAGTGCGGGGGAGGCACTCTCGCCCGACAAATCAAACGGCCTCGCTCGCAGCCCGATCGATAAACCACTACTTTAAAAACGAATTACGAAACCAAATTATTCCCTAGTATTTTATAGGTTACCAACTATTACACAAACATACATATATGGAACTTGGAAGTTCTTCGAAACTGCAAAATCAGACGCAAGATACTGAGAGCTACAGCTCGTTTTAAGTAGCATACCAAAATCATTCTGGTTTTGAAATTCAACTAAAGTTATGTTTTATGCGGCTTATAAGTCGTGCATTAAAATTTTACATTATACATACCACTCTTAATAAGTTACCTACCTGTTACCAGCTATGCATTAGCTGCAAGCATAAGTAAATGTGTAGTTATAAATAAATATTAAAGTAATGGTTTTTAGTATAAATGAAACATGATGGCCATTTGACGCCCTAAGAAAATCACCTCCGTACCTAATCGATGTCTGCTGTAAGACGGTGTTATTACGGGAGAGTAAAATTATTTAACTTGACTGCTCTTATTTTAATGCAATTATATTAAATTGCTTGTTAAGTAGCTTTATTTTAACGACTCTGCCTACACCGAAAAGTTTTAATTTATATTGACACTAGTTGGCCCGGTGAACTTCGTATCACCCGAAGGTGATTCCCATACATAGTTACATTTCTTTTTTTTAGCTGTTCATTTTGACTTTTCTCGATTTTTTCTTTCTAAACTGAATAACCGAGAACCAAACAATAAAAGAATCCGCCTAATTGTTCCAGCATTTCTCGAACCTTAGCCAGACTAACACACGGCGATTCACTTTTATAATAGGTAAGCAGATGACACGTCAAGTAACTGGCAAGACATCAAACAACCTCAGTACCTTTTACTTCCTTGTTATGCTTGTCATACATAAAAATTATAACCGAATACGCGCTTATGTCTTTTACTAGGGAAACACTTGAGCTCAGTCAAGCTCAGTCCATGAACATCAAATATCATTTATTTGGTTGAAAACATTTTTAAATGTAATTATGATACATAAAATATTATACAGGCTGAATTCAAGTTTGTACCTAATAGAAAACCGTTGATTCTGGTTCAGTTAATGATACACAGGTACTTAGTGTATTGCTTTAACTTTGTTGTTAAAATTAGCTTAGTAAAAATCAACCTAATTGATTGATAGCCGTGGTTTAATTGAATTATTTACATACATTGGGACAATTTAAACATATTAAAAAATACTTTGAATTAAATAAGCTATATGAGACTTAGTATAAGTACCTAGAGAGGCTTGTTTTGGGGAAGATGTGTGTAAAACATTGATTTTGTATTATCAATTGAAAGTTACCGAGTTATTTTTGAATATGCATTCCACGCGAGAGTAGGAATTTTACAAAATTACTAGCTGCCCGCGACTTCGCCCGCGTGGAATTCGATTATCGCGTTCCCGCGGGAACTATGCGTTTTTCCGGGAAGAAGCCTATGTCCTTTCCCGGTATCCCAACTATCTCCATGCCAAATTTCATCTCAATCGGTCCAGCGGTTGAAGCGTGAAGAGGTAACAGACAGGCAGACAGAGTGACTTTCGCATTTATAATATTAGTATGTATGGACAAACTGCTGCTTTGCTCTTTTTTATATTTAACATTGCTTTTAGCTGTATTTTTTTAGTTTTTATGTTTTTATGAAACTATATATTGTTTGTTTTGGTTACTGTTAGTGGTTTCCTTTAATTTATCCCATTAAAACATAAATGTGAAATAAGAGCCAAGTTCAATATTATGTGTCATTATCGATTTAAGTATATATCGGTGCCAAGTTCCAGTAAAATCTTGATCTTGAAGTACATCCCAAGTGACTCGCAGAACTTGGCACCCCATATATAGGGTCAAGCAAAACGTTGTGACGATATTTTAACCACAGAATCAGCTATCGATTCTAAGCATGTTTTTTAGGTTTAGAATTTTTTTCGAGTTGGTAATTTTTTTGTATGGCTCAGTATGGGATTGATGGTGAGACTGATACCTGAATTCCGTACAAAAAAAAATGTTTACCAACTAGAAAAAAAAAATTACTATATATGCATAGAATCGATAGCTGATTCTGTGAGTAAAATATCGTCATAATATTTTGCTTGATCCTGTATATAGGTATATAGATCTCAATTCTATTATTGGTGAAATCGACAACGACACAAAATATTGAATTTGGCTCTTATTTCACATTTAGGTATGTTTTGATGGGTTATAATTACTTTTTGTACAGAAATGATTAACGTCATTCTCACCACCTACGAACAAATACCAAACTACTAGGGCCAACTCGGTGAAACTGGACCGTGCCGTAGATATGGCAATTAAAAAAAAAATGCTAATCATCGGAACCAAAAATACTAATTATTAGAAATTCAAGTTACATTAGATTTTTCCTTTGTATACGTCGCCTAGTCAATCTTTATGCTAAATATCTTTGTAGGTAAGTTTTGTCAGTGATAAAAATGACGATTGGACGTTAATATCTAAATAACCGTTTGAGGTGTTTATGAAATTTGGAGCACATATGTATCTCGCAAGTCTCAAATACTTTTGACATGTTTATGTGAAATAGTTTTTGAGTTATGACGAGGTCAAAAGTGACTCCAAATGGTTCGTAATTTTATTAATTATTTTTTATTCTGTCAGTGGTGTGAGTGGAATTGCAATTGGGTAGTTGATAAGGTCAATAAAGAAGGAAGCGAATTCATACCAAGATAAAAAACGGCAAAATGTTTTAAAGTTTAATATAAAACTTTACATTAAATACCAGTTTTATTATTATTTAAATATAAGTATTTGTTAATAAGCTACTTTGACGTTAAATGGTCATATTGTATGACAAGGAGACGAAAGAACATGTCACTATTTTTAAAATTTAATAGTCTGCAAATAGGTACCTATAAATGTTAGGGGTCATTGAATGCTCAGCCAGTCAACATCTACGTATGTTGACTGGCTGAGCATTTACGTTTTCTTTGAATTTTATTTGTTTCCCAGGAATGAATCAATCATTGTTCTGATATGAGACTTAAGTTTATTATTATTATTATTTATTATTGATACATATTTTCCCATTTTTTGGATTGGGCATTAAGTATACTCTACTTAGATACTTATGTAGGTACCTATGTTTGTAGATAAATTATTTATTTTTATTCTATTTAAACAAAAATAACTTAGGTACTTAAAGGTATTTCTATAAAATATGTACTTATCTAAATATGCTTAGTATGATCAACGGAAGTTCTGCAAAGCAAACGTCTAATAATTGTAGAGCGAAAGATGAACATTGGTACGTGATGGAATGCAAATTGTCAATACGACAGTTAGCGCACTTGCACTGTAATGATAGCGCGAATAGAACACTCATCAAGTGTAAGGACGCCGCGGCGCTAGCCGGCGCGCGCGCAGCGGCGTCGCCAATCACCGCTGTCTCCCCTCCGCAGGGCCGGCGCGGCGCTGAAGGCGGCCAATGGCGGGCACGGGGCGGAGCTGGGCGAGCTCTCCGGCCTGCTACACGCGGGGCTCGTGAAGCGCGAGCCCGAGGACCTCAGCCGCAAGGTGGCGGACGCGCCCGAGCCCGCGCACGCGCTCAAGCCGCCGCGACACAAGGTGCGTCACACGTCCGCACGCCGCCGCCGCGCGCGCACGCACTCACACACCCTCCGGCCACTCTCTATACTCGCGCTCCCCGAACGATGCGCCGCGCCCGCCCGCGCCCCGTTCCTCGCGACCGTGTCTCTCGCTAACCTTAGTGTACGTGAAGCTGTGAACTGTGGTGCGACGCGGCATGTACGCGTCGACGTTGCGGAGTGGACAGTTGTCGTGGGAGAGCGCGTGTAACCGGCGCGTGTGTCCGCAGGTGGCGCTGGGCGAGGCGAGCGAGGCGGCGTCGCCGTCGCCGGCGCCGTCGCGGGCGTCCTCGGCCGGCCTGCTGCCGGACGCCGCCATGTACG
>OZ020274.1:8005213-8104528 GCA_963971205.1 Aethes cnicana | reverse complement strand
TGGGCTAGATATTTTGAGGCGTTATATGAAATTTAATAATTTTAATGGGTCTTGAACCGGGAGACGAGCTGTCGATAGGCCTCCAACAACATGGAGCAACGACGTCCGTCGTTGAAGAGAGCACAGGACCGGTCTGAGTGAGCCTTACAGAAAGCCTAATCCAGTAGTGGACATCTTTCGGCTCAAATGATGATGATGATGAATAGGTCTTGGAATAATTGAATGTTATTTTTAAGGTGTCAGTAAAACTCGCAGCCCCAAATATATTATTAATAAGTGTTTTAAGGGCTACTAATTGAAAATTATTATTCTATTGTTTTTGGGAACGTCTGGAAATAAGCTCGCTAGCCTCACGGCCGGACGGGCCAGTATAAGTACCTAATGCCTAAAGTAACTCAAGTCTAAAATTAACGCACACAATCATGCTTTTATTGCAAGAATTGCCTGAAATCCGTGACGTTGGTGTTGATACGCTAGTGGATTAGATTATAAATTTGTAATATATAATTCGACATACCAATTGTACCATATTAATCCTATTACTTGTTAACATTATTTCTTATTTTGGTATGAAAAGACGATCCTAACGGTGAAACATTTTATTCCTGATTTTCATTTTATTTTTATTTTGTATTCTTTCTGACGATCTCAATGTGAAATTCTCTTATTTTGACATGTAAAATATGCTGTAATTTGATATTGAGAAATAAATGTCTACTATGTCTATGTCTATGATATACATACAATCCTATGTATCATATTATACATACATTGCATTGATTTGCATTGGAGTTTCGTACACAGATACGCGTAACATAACAACATACAACTACCTACTAGCGCGAAAAGAGCCTTATTAGGTAATCTCGAGCATTAACAACCAGACTACGTCGGAGGTCACCCATGCGATGGACCGACCAGGTCAAGTCTGCTGTTGGCAGATCATTGCATGAGTGCACCAGAATGTCTGCCAATCGACAGAGCTGGCCTGATATCATACGGCGAGTGACATCTGTGCCTAGCGGTGCTAGCAGTCGACCACGACCACTCTGTAAAGAGTGCACCGAGAGAGAAGAATTATATCTTGAGTTTCGTGTAGCGGTGCTTATGTATGTGTGCGTGCATTAATTTCGGACTTCCAGAGTAACTTTCTAGGGAGTCGGTCGATATTGACTCTTTGACAGGGCCAGGGCCCACACCATCTTGGGATTAAGATCATTTTAAATTTGAAATTTGAACCGTTCCCCTTCGGAGCAGTTCAGGATTGATTGCTATTGGATGAGGGGCGAGCTCTGGCTGTCGCTGAAATCGAGGGTGTAATACATGTCGGTGGTGTCGAGCGCACCGGGCGGCGGGAACGCGGGCGGCGCCGGGGGCGCGCGCTTGTCCTGCAGCCAGTGGTGCGGCGGGCCGGACTCCGCGGCGCGGGAGAGCCGGGACAAAAGACGGGAGTAAGTCTTGTTCACGCGGCAATGGCATGCTGTCACCTGAAAAGTAATGAAGGTATGTAAAACCTAGTTAAAATGCTATTTAGAGGTGATAACTGCAACTGATGTGTTAAATTGCATGGTCGGTATAGTATAATTTATTCGATGGCCCTGAATATCGCAAACTTTCTGTGATGTTTCAAATCTAAAATAAATTCATAGGTTCCTGCCGTGACGGTAGATCAGCGATAACCTCTTTTCGAGCTTGAAAATAGCTATGTAGAAATGAAAGAAACAATTCGTTTGTTGATATTGGTCAAGGTCGCAGCTCGCGCACGGAGCCGCCGCCGCGGGACTGTCTATACTGAATACTGACCACGGCGCCGACGATGGCGATGGCGGCGCCCAGCGTGCCGGCGGCGATGTACACGTTGTGCAGCCGGTCGTGGTAGAGCCCGAGCGGCAGGCGCAGCTCGCGCACGGAGCCGCCGTCGCGGGACTCCGCGCTGTCTATACTGACCACGGCGCCGACGATGGCGATGGCGGCGCCCAGCGTGCCGGCGGCGATGTACACGTTGTGCAGCCGGTCGTGGTAGAGCCCGAGCGGCAGGCGCAGCTCGCGCACGGAGCCGCCGCCGCGGGACTCCGCGCCGGTCGCGTCGCGCACCACTGTCTCCAGGATGAAGTCCTCTGCGAATATCATAGTAGGTACATTATTGCAGAGGCCTCCGAGTAGCGCATTGCCGGACGAATAAGTTAGAAAGCTGATACGTACGAGAAGCCTTCTGTTAGACGAGTCCGTCAATCACCATTGCGGCCGAAGTTTTGGTGGAATATCATCTCTTTTTGTAAGGGTTAAGTTTATCCCCCTATTCAATTCAATTCAATTCAATCATTTATTCAGCAAATTGGCCACATAGCGGCACTTTTACACGTCAGAAAAAGAATTTACCAGCGCTTCCTAGACCCATTGCTTGAGAAGAAGCGCCGCAACAAACTCAAGCAGAAGGCCTTTTTTCAAAATTTACAAAATTTACTTACATACCAAATTTCAGCTTTCTATGTCTTGAGGAAGTACCCAAACATTTTGATGATCATCACTCAGTGAGCGAGTGTGTGACGAGGGTGTTTTAGATATTAATAAAATGTTAAGTATTAAAGCTATTTATTTGAAACTAGCCATGTTTGATATAAGTACTCTTTCTCACCCTGAAAATTTGGATTTTCTAGCAGTGACCAGACCGTACCTATGAGGGTACGAAAATACGACGAAAGGCTTCGAGAAAAGGTAGGTAGTGCCCTGCGCTTCCGTTGGCTCGTCTTGGCGGGGGCACTACCGTGCGCCCAGATAATGCTTTTCTAAAACATGCTCGGAAATGTTTGTGTTACGTTAAAAAAATATCTTTTGGTTTAGTTCAGACATTTTCCTCAACCACCAACACCAAAAGTCCATTTTACGTTCCACTACTTTGCAAGGCATCCTCTCATCGCGTTATTATTTGGGGCAAATTTGGGACTAGGTCTTGACGTTCAGGCAAGCGCAGTGTGATTGGAAACTCTTTGTATTGCTTCTTAAGAGGGTTTATCCCGAAAGTTGGCAACGTCGCATATAGCTGTCAAATGTTTCGCTGTTTTTATTAATTTCTCAATATTACTAAATTAAAAAAGAAGTTATTATTCTATGGTTGAATGACGCGTCTCGTTTTATATCTGTTGGTTAGCCATTCAAATGATAAGATTACATTAAAATGCATGGAAAATGCGATGGAAAGTTTTCAAAAGATAGTACTTACATAATCCTAAAATATTCGTGTTCCTATGATAATTGTTGCAATTCAAAAAAAATCATTTATTCAGCAAATTGGCCACATAGGGGCACTTTTACAATCCATACTTAATGTTTTATTCAACCATAGAGCGATAATTCATGTTTTCATTCAGTAATATTCAGAAATTAATGAAAACAGCGAAATATTTGACAGCTATTTGCGACGTTGCCAACTTTCGGAGTAAACCCTCTTACACGCTGCAGATTTCCTACTCCGATGTAAGTCGTATTTGAACCCACCCACTGCATGAGAATCGGCTGGCAAAACCTAGTGGCTACTGCTACTAAAACCACGCTCAGTCAGGTGCCACTGACTGAATGAAGTTGGTAACATAGGTTTACAATTATTTCGTAACCTTAAACAAGAAAATCTAAATTTGTGAATCATTTCTACAAACGAGTATGATAAGAAGATTTATTTTAATACAGGTACTCAAAAAGTAAACATTTCGATACCTGTTTAACGTGCCAAAAGTTTGTCATTTCCGAACAAGCGTTTTTTGTTTTTTGACAGCTAGTGAGCGTGCCTAAGGTTGTTTTTTACGAACTAGTGCGTAAAGTTTTTGAGCTTCATCCTGTTCATTTATTTCTTTATTCTTTTTTACGCAAAAGCATTAAAAAATGTCGTTTGATACACGTGCGAAATTGTCATTTTCACTCGTCCCTAGTGTTAACGTTCGCTTCGCTCGCGCCAACATAACTAGGTACTCGTGATAAAATTACAAACTTTTCGCACTCGCATCAAAATATACTAGTAGGCATCGTAAGAGAGAGTGAGGTAGTCAAACCGTCACAGAGTTTCCCGGTGTAGCCGGGCCGGCAGGAGCAGTAAAAGGAGTCCACGCCGCTCCAACACGTGCCTCCGTGCGCGCAGGGATTCGTGTCGCACACCTGAAATATGGGCAAAGTTTGATCAAATTGCAGGCTTTGTTTGATTTGATTTTACGTACTTAGCCCATGTAGAAGTCAAATACTTGTTATCATATCATATCATATATTTATTTACATCAGCCTTGGCCGTAAAGTGGGACTTTCTGCCCGCTACGCGGAGAGACAGTCTCACTTCTTGGCCAAGGCAAGATGTAAAACTTTTGACAAACCACGGGCGGTAATTCGTAAAGTACCAGATCGCATATTTATGGCCCTCACCTTCGGTTCGGGCCACAGAAACTTGCGATCTGGGACACTTACGAATTCACCACCCTAGGTCTGTAATGTACTATTATAACATTGTTACACGTCAAAACCGGCCAAGTGCGTGTCGGGCCACGCGCAAAGTATAGGGTTCCGAAGTTGACGATGCCCACAGTACCTTTCTAAGACTTATTAGCATCTAGCTAGCGCACGTCATACCACTGGTATGACGTGCCCGCCCGACGCCCCTGCCGCTCGAGAAAAATCATCATCATAAGTTGGTCGACTATTACTCGTAAGTTTGTATAGCCTACTTAGCTCTGATAGTTTTCCTTTCAACTACGTTATATATGCCACAACCGTGATTTTTTTCAGCCATCCAAATACCACCATTTAGCTGGCAGGGGGGGGGGGGGACACGTGACCCTAACAAAAAATAGCACTTTAAAGCTTAATATTTCCCAAACGCATCAATTAATCAAAAAATGGTTTTAACAAACCCACAATATTTTTTTAAGACCTATTCAACGATATGCCGCACCATGGGGTACACAAGAAAAAAAAATACATCCCCACTTTATGAGTAGGGGAGGTACCCTATAAAAAAAAATATTTCAAAATTTTATTGTACCACTTTGTCAGCGTAACTAATATGCATATCCATACCAAATTACAGCTCTCTAGACCTAAGCATCTCCGAGCAATAGTGCGGACAGACGGACGGATGGACGGACGGACGGACATGGCGAAACTATAAGGGTTCCTTGTGGACTTCGGAACCCTAAAAATAGGATAACATTCATAGTGAGTATTAAGTAAGTATATTACAATACATCAATAATTTCTTATTCTATTTTATCTGTAAAATATTCATCCAAAGTGTAGTATATATATGCCTTATCTAGTAGAAATTCGCTTAGCTTTCTTATAAAACTTTTATTGCATTCACAGTTTGTTTTAACCCCTTGGTGGTCAAATGAGCCCACAGACCACTCAGCCCGCGGGCTGAGTTGACCGTATAAATTTGTGTATGGGTGACTTGACCCACCTGTGTTAACTGAGCCCGCGGGCCCGTTCAACCCCTAAATTACCGCTTAGGATCAACTCAGCCCACGGGCTCAGTCGACTACTAGTTTACCGGTAAGGGTCTACTCAGTCCGTGAATATGCAAAGACTTAGGAATGTGACTGGGTCGACGGGTCCCCGCTACGCGGGGCCCTTATTTCTAGGTAGTTTGCCCTTCGGGCGTATATAGATAACTAACGAACCTAACCTACATTCACACCTTTGACCTAACGGACTGAGTAGACACTTACCGGTAAAATAGTAGTTGACTAGACCCACGGGCTGAGTGGACCCTTACCGTTAAAAGAGTAGTCAAGTGAACCCGCGGGCCGAGTTATCCGATAAGTGAGGGTCGAGTCATCTACGAAAAAAAAAACAAAATGGGCAATTGAGCCCGCGGGATGAGTGTCTGTGGGCTCATTTGACCACCAAGCCGTTTTAACATTATTCGGTAGGTGGTTGTATATCTTAGACCCTATGTACCACCATACACATTGCTCAGATTTTTTGAGTTTATGAGGAATGATCTGGAGCGTGTCCTTGTCGCTCTGAGTGTTGAGACTTGTTCCCAATTTTTTGAAATGCTGGAGATTTTTATGGACATTCCTCGCTACTTCAAATATGTACAGACAGGGAAACGTTAATATTTTTAGTTCCCTGAATATTTCTCTCACTGGCCTGTCCCAAGGCACCCCCATCATTATTCTGACCACTCTTTTCTGCAGAATGAACACCCTATTTCTGTCAGCCGCTTGCCCCCAAATGTCAACACCTTGTGAAATATGTTGTGTAACTAAGTAACAAATGAATGCGTAGAGAAGTTTTTGTTTTGTTTGGTTGTACTTAGTGTTATAATATTGTTATTGGAACTTGGAACTGAACCTGACTAGGACTGTGAATGATGAAGGTATAAGTACAATAATAATTTTGTTTTTTATGTCACAATAATAATAATATTGTTTTCACCTCACTGGCTCGAAAGTGGTCGTTTTGCAGCTTGATATCCGAGCGCAAAAGTTGTTTTTATCCGCTA
Organism: Aethes cnicana; assembly: GCA_963971205.1. NCBI lineage: Eukaryota > Metazoa > Arthropoda > Insecta > Lepidoptera > Tortricidae > Aethes > Aethes cnicana. The sequence goes on along the minus strand of OZ020274.1, from coordinate 8,098,041 downwards.
GCGTGGAAAGTGTTTTTGAAATTCGAACGACGCATGACGCCACTGTCACAATAAAAAAACAACGATACTTTCTGAAACGCAATTCGTCGTGAGAGTTTTATTAAAATAAAGGTTCAATTTACTTAATATCATCATTAATAAAATTATTTTAATAATACACCGTTTCAGATGTATTTCATTATTTCACTATGTTTTATCACAAAAATACTTAAATATGTGTATATTTTAACTGTATTCAATGAATAATTGAATCTTGAAGTACGAGTAAGAGTGATTTGGAACGCAACCTCCGGAAAAACAAACATGAAAAAATAAAAAAAATAAAAGTATTTGATTGCTGGTTTTGTAATTTAGAATAGCTATACGAAGTAATAAAGAAAATATGAGCGATTCTAGCGATGACGATACGAATTTAACTCCTCCAGAGTTAGCACAAACTGTACGTGACGCCGAACTAAGTCTTCTTCCCGAAAAATCGCGCGTGAGGCGAATAATTTTGTGTTGCGCTCAGCAGCAAAGTCGTTTGCGGTCTCGTGCCTTGAAACCCTCGTTACACTCAGGATTCTATATTTGAACCACTCGCTTCGCTCGTGGTTCAACCCTAGAATCCTTCGTTCACTCGGGTCTCAATCACGCACTCACAGCAAACAACAACTTTGCAGCCTTGCATAACAAATAACTATTTTTTATGTTACTGGCTGATCTAGCAAACGTTGTGTTGCTTTCACTTAGGGAGGGGTATGAAATAGTACATTAGAGACCTAGGGTGGTGAATTCGTAAATGTCCCAGATCGCAGGTTTCCGACCGTGGTTTGTCAAAAGTTTTACATCTTGCCCCAGCCAAGAAGTGAGATTTTCTCTCCGCGAAGCGGGCAGAAAATCCCACTTTACGGCCAAGGGTGATGTAAAATAGTTTACGTCCTATTCTCCTACTGAATATACCTACGCACATAATTTCATAAGAATCGGTCAAGCTGTTTCGGAAAAGTTTTGTTACAAACACTGCGACACGAGAATTTTATATTAGAAAGAAGAAATAAGCAACTGACAACAACCAGAAAGTCTGTAGATCAAATGAAAATCAAACTGTTGTCGCGTCGCGTGAACTTTAAGCAGCTAGATTTAAAGTTCAACTTGCCGCGTGAGCGATCCTATAGGGAACAACGAGATCCCTATTTAAGACTTCGAACATAGGCCCAGGTTTAGTTGCAAGTGAACTGACCGATTTGACCGGCAGATGGCACTCGTCGCCGACGTAGCCGTGCGGGCACTCGCAGGAGTAGCTATTGCCGCGATCCACGCAGAGTCGCTGCGGGGGACAAGAATCCGGCGAGCACAGGTCCACCTGAAATACATGGAACAATTCACAATACTATCTTCTACACTAATAAAATAAGTCGAAAGAAAGCAGAACAGCAGTACCTAACATAATGTCGTGTAACCGCGGCTACCCGAAGTATATAGGTAATTATATTTCTAAAATACTATGGTCATTATTGATGTCTGCTATATATAATTAACCAAACGCATTCTCGCGTCGTGATAAGCGTCACATGGACCCCGCATCATTTCATACGTCATTACATTAGAACACAGCCTTAATAACTGGAGTAAGATTCAATGTCAAGTTGAATAAGTAAAATAAACTATTGTGGAAAAATGCAATATTATTTGATTAGATCTCAAATAAGAGCTCGATAGAGGCGAGTTTGCAGTCGTTGTACGACATGTCTATTAGCTATTGTATGTATATGTTAGTTGGTTAGTTGTAACCGCAGCGTACCCAGTGTGAAATGTGGATTGTGGCAAAATTTCCGTGTATTCCATAATTCAAAAAGTCCAAATTAGAGTCAAATAGGACAAAATCCTTTGGACTAAAACCTTTCATTTATTTCATGAATAAACACATTACCTACTGCTTGCGTTTAGGATCTCTATCGGAGAATTCAACTGCAAAAGGCGTTTCCACACGCACGCAAAATTGTTAAGTGATAAACATCGCCGAATTTTAATTAATTAAATGTGTCGTAAGGAAGAGTTATTCGCATGAATTGCTTTTTCTTACGTATGGCTAAACGACGTGAGAGGGAAAATACTAATTTGAGGAGCATTATTCTCCTCAGCGATGGTGTTTCAAGTTAAGAGGGTTTACTCCCAAAGCTGGCAACGTCGCAAATAGCTGTCAAATATTTCATTGTTTTCATTAATTTATGAATATTACTGAATGAAAATATGAATTGTCGCTCTATGGTTGAATAAAACCTTAAGTATGGATTGCAACAATTATCCTGGGAACATGAAATGTTTAAGATTACGGAAGTACTATCTTTTGAAAACTTTCCATCTCATTTTCCATGAATTTTAATGTAATCTTATCATTTGAATGCTTAACCAACAAATATAAAACGAGACGCGTCATTCAACCATAGAATGATAACTTCTTCTTTAATTCAGTAATATTGAGAAATTAATGAAAACAGCGAAACATTTGACAGCTATATGCGACGTTGCCAATTTTCAGGATAAACCCTCTTAAGCTACCTAACACTAACAACGAACTACATATATCCGAAGTCAGTGTCAAGTTTTAAAAAAGCAAGGTCAGACGGGCAAGTGCGCCAGGGTGGGGTGAGCACCTACCGTAAATATATCAGAACTACGAATAAGTACTCGTAATAATTGCCTAACGATATGATTCCAGAAAATCTTTCGCGTCGCTCTAGAAGTCTAGATTCAATCCGTCACCCGCGGTAAAATATACCACTTTGCTCCCTAGTTACACCATCTACTATTTTGTTCAGTTGTTTAATACCTTGAGCTGGCAGGTATTGCCGGTGTAGCCGCGCGCGCAGGCGCACGCGAAGCCGCCGACGCGGTCGGTGCAGGTGCCGCCGTGGGCGCACGGCGACGACTCGCACTCATTGTACTCCATCTCGCAGTGTTCGCCCGTGTACCCTATAAATATACGATTGTTTTCTTAACTCAACGTAACGCCAAACTTGAAGTATACGCGCAAGACCTATTATTTTACGCTGTAAACCTTTCTTTGGCTGACAGTGGCGATCGGAAATAACAGCCACGACTTAGGCCACAGCAGCAGCAGCGAGCGTTTAACGGACACATTGCGCGATCGTGACGCCCGCCGCGCATTGGTTAGCGACCGTCGCGGTCGCGCGCAATGCGTGTCAGTACAACACCCGCCGGCTCTCGAATCAACTCAAGATTTCATTTTTAACCGACAAATAATCCGTGTGTTTGTTTTTGATCGTATTCTTAAGCCAATAGGCTTTATACATGCTGAAAACTGTACAACCAATACATATATCCGAAACGCTGGGTTCGGTTAAAGCAAAATTTGACACAATTTCAAAGATCCAACAAAAGATGGGAATCTATTTCAGGTTTTTAGTCTCATTTTAAAGCAAAAACAAGAAGAATAATAGTTACTACATCGATAATAGCATCAGGGTCGAAATTAGGACTCCAAGAATCATGCATAATTATTCATAAACGGCCGTCTCGTGACAGCGTTAAATATTCAGTTGGTCGCATATTATTCATAGCTTAGGATCAAGGAGAGGTTACCGACTTAAATTTTCCGAAATTCAGTTTAAAGATTTACCTAATGGTTCATTAAATCCACCGAGAAAAATAGGTCCGTAAACTTGCTGAAAATTTACTCGTAATTGTCTTTATTAAGCGAAATTAGCAATTCTAAAATAAAGTATGTTAATCCAATACGTAGGCGACATGAAATGCAAAACAAGAGAAATTTCTCATCCCAGCAAACAAGCCACAAAGGGGCCCATAACAAGACTATGTAAATAAAGATTACGCAACGACATCCGACGCCGGCGAGCCCCAACGAACTCACCCATAAGTATTTTTCCAGAGGAAAATTTTGCATGAAACTCTCATATATAAAAATATTTTATGTATTTAGTAAAATGAGAAGAAAGATAAAGAACGTAGAACCACCATTACTGTAGATGCTTAGGTGTATTATTATTAGGGGGTGTTGTAGGGCCATATATGTGTCACCTCGACCATTGCTGATCTATTGTGACGGCCCTTTGTGTAGTTATAGTTCATCAGAAATACCCGTTGAGTCCAAGAAGTTCCAGACTCTTTGGGCGTTGATGTTTTGTATCTCTTCCGGGTGTATAATGTGACTCCCTAGGTGGATGCTTCGTTTGTGGATGAGGTGCTTAGGTGTAAGTAGGCACTTCAATTATGATCATAATTTAAATAAAGTTCGTTTCAGTTTGTCTCGAACGTAGCTACAGTAATCTGTAATATTACATTACATAACTAAACATTAATTTCGTCAGGTGTGACCCTAGAATATCCTTTTCAATTAACGTCACCGTAATTAAAAGCAACTTGAGCGGAAGGGATCCCTCTGTGCTGATAAAAATAAGTCCCTTTAATTTAATGTGCCAAAAAGTCCTTATCTCTTTAGTAGCAAAAACACCTGAAAATACTGGAACTGGTTTAAATGTGTATCATTCTTGATTTATATGCCGCTCTCGTATTGCGTTTGTTCGAAAAGATAAAATAATGGGTCTAGTGCATTTATTTACTTTTGTATTCGAGCAGACAAGTTTCGAGTTCCTTTTGCTGAAAGACAATCTTGCCCAAGGGACTGTTTGTTCACCCCCGTCGCTATGAATTTCCGAGTCAGTCGGGAAAACAAGTCTCCTGATTAATTCATCCCTATTTTAATCAGGATGCATAAACAGTAAGTGCTATTGACGTTAATTAAGTGACGATAACAAGTAAGAAAATATTTTCGTCTAGTTTGAAGGGGAGTGTTTTGGAGGTCGGTCTTAATGGTTACGGTCAGAAGTGTCACGACGCTACGTGAGAAAAGCTTTAAGAAAATAAACTCATTTTATGTTGACAAAGACAAATTGATGTTTTTACGAGGGTATTGATTCCATCGACATAAAGTTTGGTGGTTTCAGAAAATTAAGTAAACTAAAATTGTCTTTGAAATAGCAATCACGAAATTGGTTTATTGAAAAATAAACAACATAAACAAGCAGCTGGCGTGCAAATTTAGTAAAGAGTCACTGATATACAAGTTACATAAGCAACCCTGTAAATAAAGGTCGTGTTCCAGTGGGCTGCGAGGCGGTCAGGCGGCGCTGACGACCGCGACCGCACGGCGGGAAGCGAGCGCGGGCAACCTTCCAACTGATCTTCAAATAAATCACTCCTCACTCCTACAATTTCTCCCGGCGAACACTCGCAAAACACGATTAACCATTATTAAATTGACTAACTCCATAACGATTTATTACATTAACGACCTGAAAACTGGAACATTGAACGCTTCATAGAGATAAGATCGTTAGTTTGAGATAGGGATGTACGGGAAAGCCTTAGCCTTACGTCGATTATATATACATATAGGGACCACGTTGTGATATCATCACAACGTTTTGCTTGACTCTATTATAATCTACTGTACATACCGTGTATGTCTACAGATTACACAGATTAGATTGTATTATTCAAGATAAATGTGGAACAGATTTTTATTACATAGATTTCAAGTTAAACACTGGAAGGGTACGTTATGTGGAAGCGTCCGATGAAACCACCAGCTGATAATTTACTACGTTTATTAAAATTTAATAAATAATATGCTTCCCCTATGTTAAGTACTTAAGCCCTACTCTACTCATTTCTGATAAATTTTACCTGCCAGGAGTAATTAAATGAGTAGGTACGGTATTCGATATCGAGGTGAACCCATAAATCAAAGTTATTGAAGCACGACACGTTTTTCCACGAAACAGCGAAAACTGTTTTTGTGTTTCGGTCCTAAATTGGAATGCCGGGCTGTTGCCAATTTTCAAATTTTCACATTGGAGCCTTTGTGCCCGGTTCTAACGAATTGAAACCATTAAAATAGATGATTGATTTTGTATGTAGGCATTTTAGATTAAAAAACATTAATTATAAATCTACCTGAATGAAGTAAGAAAATTAAATTATGTTTCAATCCCTTCTTTACGGCTTTAAAATGCCTTACGGTCTAATGAGATCTAAGCAGCTTAGCGTAGCTCTCATTAGATAATTTCGAGTTTCTTACGCCGCGTAGCTTGGTTCTACTAAAAAGGCAGTCTTACTCCAAAGAAAACTTTTATTGAATTTTATAGGAGTCTTTTGCATATCGTTAACAGTCTTACACAACGTAGGGTCTTAGCTAGACGATCAAGGCCAAGTCGGTCGAGGTCGCCCTCGACGCACGTACATCGACCAAATTGGTGATATATGTACTGAAGACGTACTCGAGCCTGCATGAAAAGAGGGGTGAATTTGGAGGAAACGAGGAGAAATACTTGGATAGAAGCAGCTGGTGATCTGTGGTCTCTGCCTACCCCAATGGGAAACAGGCGTGAGTTTATATAAGGTGACGGCACCAGTAATGGACAGTGACCCAATGATACATCATTAATTACTCTTATTTAAAAGCAACTAAGTATCATAAAATTTGTCTTATAAACATCAATTTACAACCGCTTCAATTTAGAATTAACATTGAAGTGTTAATTAAGGGTGAGTTGATTTAAACCGTCCGTTAAAGTTAACGTTATCGTTAAATATTTTACTATGGGATAAAATGACGTTTCTGTATGGAATGACAGCTCGGCGGCCATATTTAACGACCAGGAGTCCGCCAACTATGCATGAATCAAATCACCCTAATAGTGCTTGTCATCTTAAAATGTCTAACACTGGTGCCGTTACCCTATGTATGTGTGTAAGTCTTACCTGGTAAACAGAAGCAGCGGTATTCGTGACCCTCGGAGTCCACATCGGTCTGCTCAATGCAGATGCCGTTGACGCAGGGCTTGCTTGCGCAGGCGCCGCCCACGGTGGGCAGCTCGCAGCGCGCGCCGGCCCAGCCGTCCGCGCACGCGCAGTGGAACGTCGTCGACCCGTTCATCGCCAGGCTCATGCAAGAGCCGCCATTCACACAGGGCTCCGAGTAACACGGATCCTTCTCGCACTTTCTACCGGTGAAACCTGAACGAGAAAAGAATTTCCATTTCTACATTTGCATATACCATTCCCTATAAGAACAAAACGCCTTCGTTTTACGGAGAGATAAAATTCAGTCACATGCGTGGAAGTGGTAACAAATATCCAGATCCATTGGTAGTTCCAGAACTGCGAATGTGATAATGATAAAGATTTGTGCCAGGTGGGCGAGGGTGAGGGGCTTAAAAGGCTTGTATCTCTCTTTATCCAACCACATAACGAGAAATAGGGGAAAAGAAGCCACGACTTGTTTGTAAAGAGAGTAGAGACTGATCGATCCCACAGTCAAACCGTATAAACTGTTTTGTGGGACACATTTTCTAGTTTAAGTTTTTGTATTCTTCTTTAATAAAATAAATAAATAAAATAAAATGAAAAACGAGGGAAGTTTTGGGCATGTTTTTAAATTGTGAATGGAAAACGAGCTTCAGGCTCCATCTTAAGAAATCGTTTTTTATTATTTCTAAATTGATACTACTCGCTCCAGATGTAGTATTTATTACCTACCTCCATGCTTATTATGTAAACTTTATACCTACAGTCAATCATTGCTTGGGAATAGCTAGGGATTTACATGAAAATACAAAGATGGTTAAAACGTCAAATTACCTAATGAAAATTGTGTACCTATAACCGTTGTGATTACGTTATAATACAAGTAATAAGTATCAGTTTCAAAAACTTGTCCATTACTTTCCTGTTTAGGTGCATAAAAACAGAGCTCGGCTATGCAAAATAACGATAAAATACCACTGAAACTGCGAGACGACTTGGATGCAGTTCAAATAGAATAGCAAATCTTCTACGGGGATATTATTGAACGTCACGTGTGTTAATGCCTGGGAGAGTTACCTATAGGTAGGTAGGTACATCAGTTCGATTCGCAGTCCGCTGCGTGACACAGTTGCACCTAATGACCCAATAAATTGCAAACAAACCACGATGTTAATCGTCAATGAACATTCCCATATATTTAGACCAACTTAACATATTTTAATCATAAATATCATTGGAGTAACTAAATAAATACTTTAATTTATTTATTACAGCAATTAATATAATTAGCGCAGACTTTTATACGTCTCAGCGTAATCGTAAGTGCCTATATGCGTACCCTCTCAAGGTTACAAATCTTCTCGTAAGGGTACACCGGTACCTACACTGTAGATTAGGGTATTTGTACACATCGTTATATTAAAGTACTGGGATAATAACAGTAAATAAAACTCGCAAAACCAGCGAACATTTAAATTAATAAAAAGAAGAAAGCACTAAGTGTCGGGTAACTTTTCCTAAATAAATCTTCCTTAGGCGGGCTAGTGGAGTAAAACTGGCACGTAACTGAGATATATTCGTGTCACGCTACGGATACCATGTAGAGTTTTGCATTTAAAAGGTGACAAATTTGTATTAATATGTTTAAGTTTTTATACATCTAGGAAATTTAAATTCAACCAGAGGCCGAAATGAATATTTTATCCGTCGTATTCAATCAAATTGACAAAATGATTACGCAATAACACGCTCGGCATTCGGAGCGGCAGATTGCGTCACTCACTCTGGTTAATTGGCCATGTAACGAATATGATTCGTCAATCAAACCGCAAGGGAAGAATGTACAGTAACAAAACAAAAAAAGCTTTTTTTCCGAGTACATTGCTGCTGAACATAAAACATGAGCATCTACTTAGCAACATAAATTAGAATGAAGTTGTCCGAAGAATAAATGGCCGAGGGGAAATGGTGAAATCCTGGCAATAATTCATGAAGGAAAAACCGAGTGCGGCACGCGGTTGACGTTTTCAGTTCTTCGTAATGACGTCACCGTTTCACGCAACGTCCATTAAAGAAAGGGCATAAGAAGTGAGTATTTATTGGTGGCTGTTTATTATTTGTTTTTGTTGATGTTTAGTGGTGATGTGTTAACTGTTTACCGTAAGGGCAGAGGCAGTGGTAGTTGGCTCCGTTGAGAGGCTGCGTGAGGTCGACGCAGATGCCATTATTCAGGCAGGGTGACGGATGGCACACGTCGCGCTCCTCGCAGTGGGGCCCCACGTAGCCGGGGCAGCACTGGCACTCGTAGCCCTCCTACAACATCAATAACACGGTCGCCACTTCTATTACCGCTAACGGCGTGTCACATCGACGACACGTGCGGAATACCAGGCTCATGCTTCTCACATTAGATACTTAGTACCTATCTATAGAACCGTTAAGATTTCTGAATATGTATAGTAATAGAAACATTATTGCGTACGAATAGAAACGTATAAGAATATTTATTTCAAACACAAAGTTTCATAAAATTGGTAAACATTATAATTGTGTCAACCAATGGCCTGTACCAGTCCCAGCGGATGGTCGTTTAAACTTCAAAAACAATAAACATGAAATTAAACTCAGAAGTACCCGAAAACTATTTGCGAACCACTCAAACGTAACCGGTGAAATTAAGTAGGTATTTAGTTCAAAGGGTATTAATTGCGTGTCTGAAAACTTCGTCGAGATTAAGATTCTCATTAAAACTCCAGTTCTAACGCTGCTAGTCTAAGTCTGTATAAATTAGTTCTAATTCAATTTATATAACACTAGCTTCTGCCCGCGACTTCGTCCGCGTGGGATTCGGAAATAGCATTCCCGCGGGAACTAGGTATGCGTTTTTCCGGGATAAAAAGTAGTCTATATATTGACTTGACCAGTGCTATAAACTACCCCATACCAAATTTTGTTGCAATCCGGCCAGTAGTCTTCGAGTTAAATCCGGACAATACATATAGAAATTTATTCTAAAAATCGTTATTTTGTGTTCAATATCGTTTATACTATTACAGTCCCCTCGACTTGACAGTTTTTTTTAATTTGCAAGTTTCAGATGTGACATCTTGTACGGACTTGTTATTAGATTAGTATAGATTTGTGAAAACAGAATTTCAAATTATATAACATCTACTTGCTCAAAAAAAATTCAAATGTGAAAACTGACCTTAATTTATATGAATGTGTTAAGTTTATGTGAAGTTAGTTTTTAGTTTTAAATGGTTTTACTAAGATATCTAACTTAGGTCCATTATAATAATACATTACGAATGAAACACACCATTATTTTACAAGAGCAACGAGCTCCAAATGTGCCATGAATTTCAGAATTGTATAATGAATCGAAATGTGCACTCCTTTTCCAATGTGAAATATTCGTTCGTGTGAAAACTTGATCAAAGGTCCAATAAAATTTACATTAACGGTTCACAAGATGGCTGCTATGTTTAAAAAACATTATTACATTAATAATATATTTATGACTAAGTAGGGTCAATAGTTCATTACATCAGCGATCGACTGTTTTAAATAGAAGGTAACAAATGCGATACAATATAAGCGATAATGTCTAACCTTTTGTCCGTAACGTTATACATACAACATACTCCTTGTAAAATAATTATCTTATCACGTTCTTGCTAATTTACTGAAAGTCCATGAAATCTGACCTGGCCAAGTGGCTATTACACCTTTCTTATTATTTTCGGTCAATCTTCATTATTATTACAATGCCAAATGAGAATGTCTTCTCATTTAGGTTACCTAATTTATGTTCCATTTCATGGCCCACAATATTGATAATACAAATGAGCACCTGCCAGAGTCAATTAGGTAAATAAGCATGCACAAACACTGAATTATATTAACTATATATAACATTAATTACAAGAAACTTTTGAATCACATAATGCTCAACATCATATAAAGTACCTAACTAATTTTGATTATACTATAATTGAAATAACTTTACATTTCATTTAAAATGATAACTTGATTTTAAATAGATCTAAAGTTTCTAACATATCGATTTCAGAGTTGAACTCGTAAGTATGTATTTATATATTTCAGTATCTTTGTAGCAGTCAGTGGCGAGATTAGCAAATTCGTACCACTACTATATTACAACTAAAATAAAAGCTTGTGCATTCAACTGTTCATTTTGATTATGAGTACTTGATTCAATTCAATTCAATTCAATCATTTATTCAGCAAATTGGCCACATAGGGGCACTTTTACTAATAATAAAATAAAATAATAAAATTTACTAGCGCTTGAAATTATAAAGGCTCAAAACGAAATTCCTTTCTGGTTCTGTAGCTGCTACTGAAGAAATCTATACTTTAATCAACTCACCATAGAAACGTTGGTGTAGCACACGCCCTTGCCCGAGCAATCCTGGGCCTCTCCGCAGTTATCAGACTTGACAGTTACTTTGAGCCGAACACATTGCGACCCCCAGTTCTCGGAAACAACTGTAAGCATAAATGTTCATTGCAACGCCCTTAAAGTAACTTAGGTACCTATAACGCCATGAGGAGCGCTCGAGTGCGGCTTTGCGGCTCTCGAGAATAGTGGAGCGTACTTTATTCGGTAGAGCACTCAGGAATGTGAGAGCATAAATTTAATTTTTCCACATCTTTCAGCCATAATAACAGATTTATCTTGGTGTTTCAGGGCGGATTGATTCAAGCACAGTTGATGGACTCCTGGTCGTTAAATATGGCCGCCGAGCTGTTATTCCATACAGAAACGTAATTTTGTCCCATAGTAAAATATTTAACGTTAACTGATGGTTTGAATCAACTCACCCTCAGAGTTCGTTGCTGACTTAACTCTATCGGGGTAGAGGAAGGATAGAAACAAGTAATTTTATATCTAGGGCTATATTCGAAGTCTTAAATAGGGATATCCCTGTTTCCTATAGGATCGCTCACGCGTCGAGGCGTTGTAACCGAACTTTAAGCAGCTAGATTTAAAGCTCAGCTTGAGCGCGGAGATGCGTGAGCGATCCTATAGGGAACAGGGAGATCCCTATTTAAAGCTTCGAATATAGCCCCTACTTTAAACAAGCTAATCGTGTATTGTTATTTTATACAAACCAGCTCCACAAAGGCTAGTGCGCAAAACGGTCTAGCCTTGGTCTAGCCCTTCTCATATCCGGGAAAACGAATATGTAGCTATTTTCACACGAGCAAAGGTCGGTTGCCCTGATACTATAATATGATATCTTATACTTTATATGCGCTAAACTTGTATATTTCTCTGTTTATTTATTTATCCAAGCGAACTCAGAAACGGCTCTAACGACTTGTTTGGAATATAGGCTTAGCTATTTTCACCCGAGCAAAGCTCGGTCGCTCAGGTTCTATACTATAAACCACACAATGCAGGTAATAAGTAGTTCCTAAACTACATAAATGAAACTATTAGGGTGCAAAGATGTCATAGAATTTACAAATTGTTTTCATAGTTAAAATGCCGCGTTAATTTTGAAGCAAGTTGCTGAATAAAATGCTAAAACGTTCGTTTTCCTGCTACAATAACTGCGCCAGCGATGCACGGCGCGTCGCGTGGCGTGCATGCGGCGGGATGCCTCGCATGCCTATTGTTCCGAGCAGCATAAAAGCGTCATCGCTTTTCCTCTAGATGCCTCCTTCCGCCCGTATATACACGCATTTCCTCTCCCCCTGTTTTGTAAAACGAGCCTTTTCACGGTAAATTGCCGACTAAACGAGTTAAATTTACCGCACGGGTCAAACAACATTAGAATTTAGTTCACTGGAAAGCATGTTTTGGGACATTTAATTTTAAATTCTAAAGAATATATTCAAAATGAAACCTGGGGAAGTTTCTCGCAGCTTTGCCGTGACATAGGAATAACAATTCGCTACTATACTCAAAGTATAGCTTGAGTTGCGCTACAAAGTTTCCTGAAGCTTCAAGTTGTTTATGTAAGTACGTCATAGTTAGTTAAAGTGCCATATTCCTCAGCGACCGGTCTTGTTTCACAAAGAAAAACTGTTTCGTGTTAAGAAATCCTAAGCTCCGAAAAACAAAACAAAGCTAAAAGTGGAGTGGCTTAAAATAGATTTTCGCGAGAAACGTGACCCTTGGAACATCCTAATTGTTCAACTTGGTCAGGTAAGAAAGTCCGCTTACTTTGCTACACCACGTAGCCACCGGTATCACTTCAGTCATGAACCGGCATTCCGATTTTACTTGGCTAAGCGCCTCAACCTCAACTAATGACGTCCACGAGCTACGTGCCGCGACTCCCGACAACTGAAACTCCACGCCACTCACCACAAAACAGTCTCAGAGCTACTTGTTTATAGCTTGACGCAGATACTCGGCTGTGTGAGATATCTTAAAAGCGTTTTCCTCGAAAACAACTACTTTCTAAAGGAATATTTTTAGTCTCAATTTTGGCAACAGAAAATCGAGTTATATATATCGTAAACGCTTTCGTGCGTTAAATATTTTTCGGGAAAACGGAAAGTTTCACCCTCCGTAACAATAAGTAACGTTCGTTACATCTCTTGCTATTTTATTTCTTTGAAAAAGTTGTTGTTTGTTATTTAAGAAAGAAATGTGTATATGACGCAACCACGAATAATCTGTGATTAGTGTAGAAAATTATAAGCCGTGGTGGCCTAGTGGTTTGACCAACCGCCTCTCATGCCGAGGGTCGGGGGTTCGATTCCGGCTCGCACCTCTAAGTTTACTTATGTGCGAAATTCAATTTGAATTTACCACTGAGCTTTTCGGTGAAGGAAAACATCGTGAGGAAACCGACACGCATCTGCGAAGTAATTCAAAGATGTGTGTGAAGTCCCCAATCCGCACAGGGCCCGCGTGGGGACTATAGCCCAAACCCTCTCGTGATGAGAGGAGGCCTGTGCCCAGCAGTGGGACGCAGATAGGCTGTAGTAGTAGTAGTAGTAGTGTAGAAAATACTTTCAACACGGGGGATACTTTGAGGCGGATCTAAGGCTAAGACTCACCTATGAGTAAGTTGACGCCCTCGGTCAGGTCCTTGTCGTAGAGAGTGATGAGCTTGGCCCCGCGCTCGTCGAGCGGCGTGATGTCTAGCAGCATACCTTCGGAGACGTCGCAATGCACATGACCTTGGCGCGTCACCTGGTACACAGCCGGCTGCGGCAGGGTGCGGTGTACCCTGGCCACGGGATCACATACAAAACAAATTGAAATTGAGCTTTCAAAATTATAAGAACCAACGAACTACATATCCGTAACTAGCCGGCTACGCCAGAGGTAGGGTTATATTTTTCGAGTTTATGGTTGTATGTATGTATTTATATTAGTTTGGTACGCTCCTGTAGCCTAAACGGTGTCAATACATTCGTCTTGATTCATATTTGCGAGAGTGACACTGGGTATATGAAAAGTTTGTATGCAGTAGGGTCTTTTTTGTTTTTCCAGAAATCGAGTTATTTTATCCGTACCTACACTAACCAAAGAACTTCAACAGTTCCTATGATTATTCTCAACTCTATTGCTAGACTAGAAGTAAAGGCACCACAAAGTGGGGCTTAAATCTAATGCAGCGTTTTCCGCCAGTGTACGACCAAGTAGTTACGACCGCAACAATCGAGTGCATTTTTGCTCTTCCTACACTGCGACAGAACCAGCCTATTTTCAGTTGCCTATATACTCTATTGAAGTCTATATTCAGTATATACGGTAGGCAAGTCTGCTCGCTATAAGTATCAGTGCTCATTGTCACTTTATGAATTGAAATGAAAGAAAACTTACCTAATATGGGAATATGTGGTAATACGAAATTCACTGGGTCCACTACCTCAGTTCAAATGAAAACGAAAATGCAGCGAAAAGGGAAACTAAATGTTCTACCGAAAACGTAGAATCTAAATGACACATCTGGTACCGCTAAGTGGAGCTCAAAATCTAAATATGTATTATCGTGGAATACCGATATTTTTTATTTGCGGGTAGACAGGGAGCTGCCATAAGCTAGTGTAGATTCATCCCTGTTCTCGTTGTGTTTGAAGTGGTTTTCAAGCCCTAGCGAGCTTTTATATTTCGCACGAAGCGTCCGTAATGCGGTTTAGTCGAAGTTCAAACAGCGGAGGTGGTATTCGCTTTCAATTATACAATGACGTCAATATACATAATTAATCATCTCGTTATGCTAACTATTCCATCAAAAGCTGGGGTTTGAACATATATACGAATTCTGTATATGTAGGTACTTAATCATAACCTTATGAATAATATGAAACAAACGCCACAAATTACTTCGCTTTTGAGAAAATGGAATCACATACTATTGAATGTATTCATCGATGACAGGGTTATTCTAACAACTCCTTCAAGTGAATTACACGAGTGTGTTCAATGTGTTCATTATAAATATAAACACTAACAATCTAAGTATAGGATATCGTTAAGCAACGAGGTGTGTCGATTTTCGGGTCACTGGCTGACTCATTCGAGATTAATCAATCATGTAATTATGATGCGTGATGAAGTAGCTAAGCTCATTCTGACCTTTTCTTGGCGCTCCATAAGTTAGTTACTTTCATGAGGCTTTATTAAGCCTCGTTAATCCGGCTGAGCATAATGGCTTTATCTTTCTTGTGTTGATCACTAATCAATACCTATATGAGTACGGTGTCGTATATGTTTAACCCCCAAATTCTTGCCGACTAAACCTAACATTGGGAAATAACGGGATCAGATCCCCTTTGTTCCATGTGGCTGAATACCCAAAAGAGCGGAGGAACTTTACAAGTGAATTGAATAGTTTCCGACGGTTTCGCATATCCTTTCCTATTTGTAATTGAATACATTCAATGAATTCCGATGCCTTTCAGTAACTAGTATATATGGTGATTTTGTACTACATTAGAGCCAGTTGTAGTTTAACCTGGTTGCAATCTAATTTTAGAAACCAATATTATTAGTGAATGTTGACCAACTTTGGTCATATAAATACCAAAATCAATTTAGATTCGATCAAATAGAAAATTAAAATAGACAATGGTGATCTTTAATTTTTCTTATAAGAAGAGAAGAAACTTATCAATGCTTTTATATAATTTCAAACCAGATCCCCGTCTTACCTTGGAGAGGGTTCCGTTCGTTGATTATTTTATGTGTTATACAACTACTATTAACTTCTTATATGTTTTCCTGTAATCTATAAGTAAAGAACTATCTATCCTCTGTAGGTAGTTTTTTCAAACTTTACCCCTATTCATCATTTCATCATCATCATTTCAGCCGAAAGACGTCCACTGCTGGACATAGGCCTCCCCCAAGGCTCGCCACTCAGACCGGTCCTGTGCTACTTGTTTCCACCGGTTTCCCGCGACCTTCACGAAGTCGTCGCTCCATCTTGTTGGAGGCCTACCGACAGCTCGTCTCCCGGTTTGCGGACGCCACTCGAGAACTTTCCGGCCCCATCGGCCATCAGTCCTGCGAGCAATGTGCCCCGCCCACTGCCACTTAAGGTTCGCAATTCTTCGGGCTATGTCGGTGACCCCAGTTCTACTGCGGATATCCTCATTTCTGATTCTATCACGCAGAGAAACCTCGAGCATAGCCCTTTATATTGCCCTCTGAGTGACTTTGAGCCTTCTTATGGGACCCATCATAAGTGCCCACGTCTCGGAACCATAAGTCATCACTGGCAACACACACTGGTCGAAGACTTTCGACTTGAGACACTGCGGTAATTTGGACGAATTTACCCCTATTAAATTAACACAAAAAAAATCTTATTAAAATCTTCTTATGATTTAAGGTCCACAAAAATTGACGGAACTGATCATAAAGGTCAGCTTCTATAATATTTAGCCGGTTTACTATCGAGAAAATAAAATGAAACTTCAGCCAACAGGCCTCGGTGTCGGTGAAAAATTATCAGACGCAAACCAAAGTTGGACTTCTTGTGCACGTCGCTGCCACTACTAAAGTTTACCAGCATTAGAAGGAGGTTTTTATTTATTCTTTTCTACCTTCATCTATGCTACCTTGATTTTTCTGGATTTCCTACGAGTTACCTATCTCCGTCGGTACGCGTCGCATTGGCGTCGCGGCTGCTGTTTCCATCAGGTTGAGGGAAGCTGTCGAGCAGTGAGGAGTCAGCGATGCGCACGATCAGGATGTCTCCGCTCTGGATGTCGGCAGTTCCCTCCCAGGACACCAGCACCGGTGGACAGTCCTCGCCCGACGCACATGCCTGAGTCACAGTTACTATTTAAACATGGATCACCAATGGCACGCTCGTAAACTAAACAGTCTGAATATTCAATGTTTGTAACAAGGTTTTTAACACAAAATGCATCCAGAAAATCTACACATTTGCGTCTTGACGGACAACCATACCCATGAACTCTGAAAGAGTCGTAGGTACTAATTGTTCAATGCCATCAAAATGGAGGTATATACCTAAACGCAACCTTCAAAGTACCTTTGACTTGATACTGTCTCATGTCTATACACCTCCACCACACCCGAGGAGTGACAAAGTCACACACATTAATTATCCCGTCAGCCTTTGTGGGGGCGGCAAGTGAAAATGACAGCTTAATTTGCTTAAAAACATTTAGGCGTTCATCATGAAAGGGATTTATTTAGACGTTGATTACTTTAAAATGAAGCCACGGAAACTCTTCTCACTTTATCGAATACAGTTACCCACCTATGGGAATAAGAACCTAATTAAATAAAAACCATATTTGCTAAAATAATAAAACGAGAAGAAGAAAATTTACAGGTTGTAACGATTTAGCGGACTATAAAACCGAATAAAACTACAATGTGTCCAGATTTTCAATGTTAGGGGCCTCATTCGGGGCGGAAAAGGGATTTGATAGCAAATCTATGAGGAACGTCAAAACGTTACGCCGCTCAAAATGAGCTTTAAATCTCGCTACACTTTGCGGTACTATTGCTGTAACTGGGCTTCCTTTTGAACTAGCCGACCCAATCGAATACCCGAAAAAGCATTATTAATTATTATTGATGGTGCTCACTTTATGAAAGCAAATAATCATTTGGAATTTACTACCTAGTAACAATTTTTCAATCACCTTAATAATTATAATGATCTTCTCTCGTGTAAAACAACATAAGATTAATGGGCAATCCTACCCTTACGAATTGGATATTGATGATTGTCATTGGCTTGTGGTCCGTTTTACACAAAACGGAACCATCTCTAAACTAAAATTGCTTCAGTAGGTTCAGATGAGGGTGCTATTGTGACGATAATGACCTGTCACACGAAACTCTGGCACTACCTAAGTAAGTACAATATGTGATGGAGCCATGTTTTGAAACACTTACTAGAAGCTAGAATTAGGTATGTAGATTTTACAACGAATAAGAAGTAAATTCATAAGTTACTATTTTAAAGGTAGGTATCTACGTGGAAGAAAAGTGCTGTACCTAGTTTGGTATAGCCTAATTACGACAAGGAAGTTACAAGTTCATCAACTTCCGAGTTCGACCGTGCCTACTTGAGCATTTTATCGGACAAAATAATCTATCTAATTGGTTTTTGTTTGAAAAGTAAGTACCTATCCTAAGCCATTTCACTAAGTCCACCCGGGCCATAAAGTAGCTAAACAAAATTATTGATGAAGCGTATCGTCCTAAGTAGGGGTAAAAAGGGTTTTTATTAGTGAATGATCTCGCTACCCTATCTCGCAATTTTTAGATAAGAAAGTAAGTATGTAGAGTAAAAGCAGAAAGTAGGTAACAATGAACAGTAGGTAATCTAAGATTTAAGTACATACTTAGTCACAATCCTAAATTTTATCTGCAACATATATTTAGGTATTCAGCAATACCTCATATAATCTCATCTCTTCTATCTACAGATTACTAATAATAATTATGTATGCCTAAAGGGGAAAGATTTTTTGCTTGGCTGTAAGGAATAAACTTAAAAATTACTAAACCGATTGTAAAACTTCTTTCACTTATAAAAGCTGCGTCATCAGCGAGTAACATGTGATATTTATAATCCCGGAAATCATCCCTCAAAGGGGTGAAAAAGGGGTGTATGCTTCTTCTTTCTATCTTTATCTATTTATAAAAGCGATCTCAGAAACGCCTCTAACGATTTGGACGAAATTTGGAATATAGGGGTTTACGGGGGCAAAAAATCAATGTAGCTGAGTTTCATACCTGGGAAAAGTCGGTTTTAGCTATTTTCACTCGAGCAAAGCTCGGTCGCCTAAGTAGGTACGCAGAAATATAACGCAGACGAAGTCGCCGGCAACATCTAGTATTTCATAAGTTAAAAAGTATATATATAGTAGTAATATTAAGTACTTTGATATTTATTTACTTAAACAATTCTGGGTCCTTATTATTAGTGTGAAGTTACCTTCATTCTCCTTAATTAAAAGCTTGATTTAAGAGTTCGGTAATAACGCACACAAGTAATTACTTACCTGACAAACTAATGCAAACTTTCGCGGTTTCGCTGTTTAATGGCAAAGGCAAACAAAGTATCGGGTTACGGGAAAACTAATGTAGTCCCAGAAACTTTTCATTTCCCAGTGTGATTTAAATGTGTTGTTATTTGAATAGTCGTTCCCTCCAAGCCCGCGCTCCAGTTAAATTCCGTTCCTCGGAATAAGTTTGATCGTGGCGACGGCGGTGAGATCAAATACATAAACCATATAAAGCGTCCCAGTAAAGTAGAAAAAGGGGAAAAAGGAAAGATCTTTTTTGCTTCACCGGTTAAATAGAGTCGTTGAGCTCTCTTCATTAGTTCATTTAAGGAAAACGTCTTGTCTTGCCTTTTCTATTAAAGTTGTTGAAGTAGTACGTGAATAAAGTACTATTGTACAAAACCGCGTCGTGTTATGGATCGTCCTAATACCACGTGACTATACGCGATTATCGCGCGAATTAGCGATGCGACCATCGCCACCCATCGCGTGGTTGCTGATGCTGGCGCGTGGTGGTGACTACTCGATTGTCAATTAGGACTTCAAGATTCAAGATGTTTGATCGCGCGTTCGCGCGGGTAAAATTCTGCCGAACTTGCGATCATCGCGTAGTCGCGTCGCGTTGTAGGTATTAGGACGATCCCTCAAGCTATCAGTCGATAAATCGTAAAGAGACAGGTGCAAACCCTTTCGTGATTTTCCATTAGGAAGCTCGTCCGCTCGTTTACTGTCCTTTAACACATTCGGTGGCCGCGTCCCCGTTTTTAATACAAAATGAACTAGCCCGGCAGCCTCGCGTCAGTAGAAGTGTTAACTACAATAAAACAGACATAAGTACAACTATCGATTCAGGAAAAAAAGCAAGAGATAATGTATATGTACAGTCGAGTTCGCCAATATATACACACTTTTGCACCTTACCACGTTGTAATAAAGTCCAAAAGTGTACAAATATTAATGAACTCGACTGTACACATTTTTATGCGCACGTTTTGTATAACACAAGACATCTCAATATACAAATGCTTTTCCTTCCCAGAAGAGATAAAATATTACGATCTCCGGCCGGATACAGGTACGCCGTTACATACATCATTTGTCTGCGGGATATCTTTGTACAAATCCATTAACACTTCTTCTTGAGTCGCCAGTAGTTTGGCTCTCCATCATAAGTTACGTACGTTTTTATTTAACGGTATAAAGATGAGATGCGGAATAAATAACGGAAAATACATCTTTTAGTTTGATTATCAACATTTGAATCGTGTTTCTGATATGTCAGAAAAATAAAATGAAAAATGCTCATGGAGCCAAGCTACATTTTTGGATATTAATAAATGGCCTCCTGTTGTATCTTTGGTTGAATGAACGAAAGCCCCTGCTAACTATCATTTTACTTACTTATACAAAGTTAAATGATAGTTAGCAGGGGCTCTATTGTAAATATAAAGTTCAATTTAAGCTGCGATTACACCGTCAATTGTGAACCGATTTCGATGATTCTTTTTAAAATCGAAAAGTTTGTACCTCCGGGTTGGTCCTATTTCAATTTGGTTTAGTTCTGATGATGAAATCCTTGAGAAAATGAGGGAACTCCTCAAAATTCTTTAGTACGTGTATGATTTTGGTATCAATTTCAAAGAATACAGTGATACTTGCGTCCCGTTGTACCCATGTTTGGAAACTTTACCTGAAAAATAAAACCGCTATCAAACTACCACAGCTTGCAAAGTCGGTGTCAAGTGCACCGACCCAATATTTTCGTTTTATTTATTTTTTATATATGACCAATTATAATAGTGAATCGTGTCATCGACTTTGCAGGCTGTCGGAGTTTGAATGCGGTTTTTTTTCGGCTACAGTTTCCAAACCCGTATGGGTACAACGGGACGTAAATATCACTGTAGTCTTTGAATTTGGTACCAAGATCATACACGTGCTAACAAATTTTGAGGAGTTCCCTCATTTTCCATCGACTCAATAGAATCTAGATGGACATAGAAAAAGCTTACCGTGACAGGTAAATTGAGCTCGTGCGTTTCATTGCCTCGCCACAGCCTGGACTCTCGCGGCAGCACTGGCAAGTCGCAATCCACGGCTCCCAGCCGCCCTGGCAGCCGCGACGGGCGCACCACCCCGGATCCATTCCGACTACTGTTTAACTTCTGCCTCCTTGCACTTTTCACCACCCCTTTTATACTCGCGTACACTTCAGTCGTTGAATAGGTACTGGTCCGACCGGCGCTACTCGCTTTTGTTGTTCTATCGTCTTCCTTTGTAGTTGAAGACGCAGTAGTTTTCGGCTCTAAGTCTAATGGCTTCAAAGAGGAGTTGGATGCATGAATAGCGGTTGTCTGAGTGGGCTGGATGCTAGACACTGTAATGTTTTCAGTGGGCGCTGCGGTAGATTTACATAAACAGGCGCCCACTAAAGATAAAACGAAAACAGCCGTTGGTAGAAAATATGGCATATTTGTTGGAGCACGAATATTGCGTCGAAGATAATCCATGTTTGTTATTCTGCCTTCTTCGGGCGTATAATTTTATTTGGCTTTCGGGTATTTTTGGCACAAAGTATTTCAGTATTTTTCTTCTCTAAGTTGGTATCTGATTAACCTGTCGACAATGATGTAAGAAATGTATGATAAATTATATTAGGTATACTCGAAGTGTGTTTATATGTATTTCGATCTCTTTTTATTCTCCAAATAAAATAAATAAGTTACATTTCTATTATAAGGTTAAAACGAACCAAATCATATTATAATTTAATAAAGGACCGTGGACAATTAGATGCCTTTTGTTCTACAAAAGGACTTAAATTAAAAGATACGGTATTTGAGGTGTCCCAAAAATGTCAAGAGCTCCCCCAGGAGTAGGCGCCTCTTGGCGAAAACATCTATAATTGGACAGCTGTAGTGTCCTCTCCTCTTGAGTGGCGACCCTCTTCAAATCACAAGTGCAGACCCCCGGAAAAACTTTATTTAGCTCACTTTCAACAATGCTTCCTATAGAAAACACACCCTCTGATGGACTCAATTGTTGTGTATATTTAATGTTCCTTACAGAATTAAATATAACATGCCCACGTAGACGTAACTTGAAGATCTTCTCTTAAAATAGATAGTTAATTATATTTTTCCCTCAAATAAATAGTAATCGGTACTTACAGAAGCTTTACTGCCACGTCTGTATTGGTCACAGCTGGATAAATACACAAGAAGTTGACAAACAATTCAGTTGATAATGGACGAATGATAAAAAAAATAGTAATTTATATTCTAAATCCAAAACATGGTGTGAAAGTCGGCATTGAATCCAGCATTTCAAAACAGGAATCAAAATATTAGTGTATTAAAGTTGGCAACGCCGAAATGAGTTATTTGTGTAGTATTTCAGGAGTTTTGGCGAAGTGAAAGCGCGGCGCAGGGCGGGCGGCGGAGTGCGCCGCAGCCTCCGCGACACTGAGGCGGCCGGCGCCCCGCGCCCCTCGCCCCCGCCCTGCCTGAACCCTCCGCGCCTGTATCTTTGCTTCATTTTCTCCATGCCGACGATTTTCTTTACGTGACAAGCTTAACAGAGCTTCTATTTTCGAGTCGCTGACTACCTATCTACAATAACCACAATAGAATTGATAAAGGATTGAACGTAAACAGTCTTTAAGAGCAGGGGAGTATGATGTTGGTAATTCAGTACTTCGGTAGAGCCCCTTGAGCCGCCTGACAAACTAGAGGTCTCGCTCGAGGGGCAGCCCGGGAGCGCCCGTAAACATCGTCCGGCGCCCTACCTGCCCACCGTTATTTATTACGTGACATTCCAAACATGCCGCGCCTAACACAATCGAATATCACGTGGGTAGATTGAAAATATTTTCCTCCCGTAAATGCTCATAAAAAATATCACGAAGCGGCATCTAATGAGGATTGTTGTGAGTTTTAATTACACTTAAGGTCGCTGTCGCCGTACAATACTTTTTTAATCCTTGTTAGGGTTCCGAAGTCCACAAGGAACCCTTATATTTTCGTCATGTCCGTCCGTCCGTCCGTCCGTCTGTCCGCACTATTGCTCGGAGATCCTTAGTTCTAGAAAGCTGTAATTTGGCATGAATATGCATATTAGTTACGCTGACAAAGTGGTACAATAAAAGTTTGAAATATATTTTTTTATAGGGTACCTCCCCTACTCGTTAAGTGGGGATGTATTTTTTTTTCTGGCGTACCCCATGGTGCGGCATATCGTTGAATAGGTCTTAAAAAAATATTGTGGGTTTGTTAAAACCATTTTTTGATTAAGTGATGCGTTTGTGAAATATTAAGCTTTAAAGTGCTATTTTTTGTTAGAGTCACGTCCCCCCCCACCCCTGCCAGTTAAATGGTGGTATTTGGATGGCTGAAAAAAATCACGGTTATGGCATATATAACGTAGTTGAAAGGAAAACTATCACAGCTAAGTAGGCTGTACAAACTTACGAGTCACAACTTATGAAATGATTAAAAAACCAATGATTTTACTCGAGCGGCAGGGCGTCGGGCGGGCACGTCATACCACAGGCTAGCTGATGCTAATAAGTCTTAGAAAGGTACTGTGGGCATCGTCAACTTCGGAACCCTATACTTTGCGCGTGGCCCGACTAGCACTTGGCCGGTTTTTGATACTTCGTTCGCTTCGTTTCGCTAAGTCATAGGTACGAATACGAAACCTTAAATCTTTTTTTCTTTTGGTAACCGAAAGCGGTAGGTACTATGAGCGAAATTTGGAGCCACCACTGCATGTGCCAGAAAATAACTGATTGGTGTAAAACAGTTATTATCGTGAAAATGATTAAGACTATATGCCACTGCTTTTTTTTATTCTGGGAAATTTTTTCGTTTTCTTGGCGGTAATATCACCACGCCGCCCTGTCGCATTACCTACATATGACATTCATATATCACAATTTAATAAATTAATATTAATGTTACGTAGAGATAGATGTTGTATGACCTATTGAATATTATTTAACTTTTTACATCTTGCTGTCAAATAACTTTCTGATACGGTACGTGTGAATTGCATTCTTCGCAATATGATTTGGTGAAATTTGAATGAATTTTCATTACGCTCTCGTTACAAGGTATCATCGTGGGGAAACCTGGACGACATGCATAGGTATGTTTCTGAAGTTCTCAATCGGCATTAGTCGGTAAGAAAGTTAAGAATATCTACCTAAAATTCCAGGATAAGAAGGATTATATTCCCAAATGCATAAACTCGTGAAAATAATATACAAAACAAGATACTGGAACTTGAGTAATTTAGCCAAAGTTCCATCGAGAAGCGAGAGTTGAAGCAATTTGCTAACTGCGTAACCGCGCACAGACAAAGCTAATAAGGATGCAGATTAATCTGCCTTTGGTACATTTGTTACTAATAGTAGACTCATGGAGGTAATTAGACGTTATTGCGCCATCATTTAAATTAAAGTAGCTTGAGCAGCACCTTGCAAGATTTGTAATATAATTACAGTAAATGTTTATGGATCATTCATAGAAGTGAAGAAGTGCGTTAAACCAAATATAACACAAGGGCCTATATTCGAAGTCTTCAAATAGGGATCTCGCTCTTCCATAGGAACTATAAGTAGCTAGATTTAAAGTTCAACTTGACGCGTGAGCGATCCTATAGGGAAAAGTAAGATCCCTATTTTTTAAGACTAGCATAGAGCCCAAGGCATGGAAGGTAGTCGGTCTATAGGTAAATATTCGCAAAAAACTGTCTCGCTCGCGAGATAATAAAATAATGAGCTGTCCCCTTTTCTGCCTGGTACAGTCGTTATCAGATGTATCTGAGCAAACAAGGGTGCTCATAAATATCTGAACATGCATTCTAACACCTTGACAATAAGATCGTGTTCAGATATTTATGATCGCCTTGTTTACTTTCATATATCCGATGGCAGCTGTGCCTGTTTTATAAGCATCACTAATGTCACGAGACTACCTACCTAGATTATATTTTTTTAGGGTAAGTAATATGGACCTATGTTTGGTCCTTGTCACAAAACGTATTCACGTACACGAGTATATAAAATGATGTACGTAATAGGTATAACAAACATTGAAAGAGGTATGTTGTATTAACTAACTATAGGTAGGCGTGTGCTATCTATCGTCAGCTAATCTCTGCACTTCGGCTACGGCTCGAAGGTAGGTAAGATTGTAAGTTAATCCAATGATTTGCTCAGAGCTCTTAATCCATGCTTGAATTAATTGAACGACATATATAAACTCCTATAGCTAAGAGCTTGGCTTGCAAAATGATATATATAAACATTTAGGGTGGGTTGATACAAACTGTCCGTGAACTAAGCAGCGCTAGTTAAATATTTTACTATGGGACAAAATGACGTTTTCACCTCACTGGCTCGAAAGTGGTCGTTTTGCAGCTTGATATCCGAGCGCAAAAGTTGTTTTTATCCGCTAGCGTGGAAAGTGTTTTTGAAATTCGAACGACGCATGACGCCACTGTCACAATAAAAAAACAACGATACGTTCTGAAACGCAATTCGTCGTCAGAGTTTTATTAAAATAAAGGTTCAATTTAACATTATATTAATAATAGACCGTTTCAGATGTATTTCATTATTTCACTATGTTTTATCACAAAAATACTTAAATATGTGTATATTTTAACTGTATTCAATGAATAATTGAATCTTGAAGTACGAGTAAGAGTGATTTGGAACGCAACCTCCGGAAAAAAAACATTAAAAAAAAAGTTTTAGATTGCTGGTTTTGTAATTTAGAATACCTATACGAAGTAATAATGAAAATATGAGCGATTCTAGCGATGACGATACGAATTTAACTCCTCCAGAGTTAGCACAAACTGTATGTGACGCGGAACTAAATCTTCTTCCCGAAAAATCGCGCGAGGTGAAAAATTTTGTGTTGCGCTCAGCAGCAAAGTCGTTTGCGGTCTCGTGCCTTGAAACCCTCGTTACACTCAGGATTCTATATTTGAACCACTCGCTACGCTCGTGGTTCAACCCTAGAATCCTTCGTTCACTCGGGTCTCAAACAACAACTTTGCAGCCTTGCATAACAATAGTACATTATTGCAGAGGCCGCCAAGTAGCGCATTGCCGGACGAGTCAGTTAGAAGGCTGAGCGAAGCGAAGCCTTCTATTAGTACGAGTCCGGCAATCGCAATTGCGGCCGAGGTATATATAATGCTTTTCTCAAACAGCGAGGAAATACGTAAGGTCAGTCGGGGCAAGTGCGCCAGGATGGGGTAAGTGCGCCTAACATAAATATATCGAAACCTATAAATATTACTCAACTAGTAGTTGGCTGTTTACAAAGCATAGGGGCGAAATAAATTTAGGCGCACTTACCCCACATCAGTATTTACTTCTTCCATGATCGTGGATGATTTGGCCATGGAAGTTGTACTTATTACCTCCATGGATTTGTCAGTTTCGGGGCAAGTGCGCCAGGATGGGGTAAGTGCGCCTAACATAAATATATCGAAATCTATAACTATTACTCAACTAGTAGTTGGCTGTTTACAAGGCATAGGGGCGAAATAAATTTAGGCGCACTTACCCCACATCAGTATTTACTACTTCCATGATCGTGGATGATTTGGCCATGGAAGTTGTACTTATTACCTCCATGGATTTGTCAGTTTCGGGGCAAGTGCGCCAGGATGGGGTAAGTGCGCCTAACATAAATATATCGAAACCTATAACTATTACTCAACTAGTAGTTGGCTGTTTGCAAGGCATAGGGGCGAATTAAATTTAGGCGCACTTACCCCACATCAGTATTTACTACTTCCATGGTCGTGGATGATTTTGGCCATTGAAGTTGTACTTATTACCTCCATGGATTTGTCAGTTTCTAGCGGTGTCTCAAATAGCAAGCGAATTAAAAAAAAAACACATGACAATAATGTTTTTGCTGGCCAAGGCCGGCAATGGACAGCCTCGCGTCTTCTTTTTTTGAAAGTAACACGAACATTTCCGAGCATGTTTGAGAAAATAACTATTGTGTATGGAATGACAGCTCGGCGGCCATATTTAACGACAAGGAGTCCGTCAACTGAGCTTAAACCAACCCACCCTTAGCAAACTATCGTTTATATATCATTAAGATAACTAACTATATAATCTTACTTGATTAGGAATCGCGACATAAATAAGAACAAATTTCCAAGATCAGCTTATATAGGGGAGATTGTGCCGGCGTCTCATTACTGCTAGTTACTACATACTAGGTAATAAGACCGTAGCGCGAGACGCCAATTAAGAACGAATTACTAGACGGATAAATTTATCGATAAAAGTAAACTAGCTCAATTATTTACTCATAGGACCTAATAGATAGGTACTTATTTACATTATTATATTATATTGTTAGACCGAAACCTTCATGAAATTCATGTGTACGTACCTCAACAACGCATGAAAATGCGTTCAGAAGTTTTTGACTCTACCTATCGCGAAGAGATAGTCGGGCGCAGCGCAGCGGGTAATTTGTTTCATATTTTGTGATAACGTGTTTTTCTTTTGGGTACCTAGATATGTTTATGCAATTATATACTAGGGCTTGTGATATACGTGTTACACGCGGAACCGTAGCTACGTAGCCTTAGCACCGGCGGTGCTAAGATCCCGTACTACACGGTCACGTCAAAGATACGTATCCGTTTCTGGATTCGGCTACGTTCCCGCGAATCTCGGCTTCGGCTCCGCTCGGCTTCGGCTCCGCTCCGCTCGGTTGTTGAACACGACTGGATCGGATCTACGTATAAATAAGATACGTATCTCCGTGTACACGTAGCTACGTATCTTAATTACACGTAGCCGAATCACACGGAGCAAACGGAGCGGATCTCCGTTGCCGAGTAACACGGCAACGGAGATTCGGCTACGGGTACACGAAACACGGTCACGACCAGGAGCACTATTATATACCTACCCAGTTGGTAAAAGTCGGCGCGCCGGGCAGGCTCGCGGCGGTTGGCGGACCGCCAGCGTGACGGCCTTATCGCTGGCTTCAACGTCAGCACACCCCGCTTTCCAGCGCCCAAGTCCCAAGTCTCACTCAACCCACAATGCATAAAACATACCCCATTCAGAATGCTCCCCGCATGAAACCCGCGAACGCCACGGATGAGCAATTTTGTCAAATGGAGAGTTACGTAAATTTGTCGCTGGAAGCTAGAAGCACCGGGGTGAGCATTGAAAGTTTTATGACGCAAGATAAACCTTTTACTGTCGACTGTTGATTGCTCCTTCCCAAGATTGTATTTTGTGAATAATGAAGAAAGGTCATTTCAACATTGCTACTTTTAAATCTCTACTGGATCATAATTTTGAGCTTTGACCTTACCAAAGCGAAATTTCAAGGTTTTCGGAAGATTTGAACTAGGTTTGTAGCAGGTTCCTGCAGTACCTACGTATTCTTGCAATGCATTTTACAAAACCATAAAAGCCGCATTGCGTTGGTTTGGTACGTTTAGACAGACAGTTTATAAATATCATAATGTCCATTCTACTCGACGAAACAAAAAGAGATAGATAAGCACAGCCAGTCTCGACTCGAACCCTTGAATACGAAGCGAGGTCATCCCTACTATCACTTCTATTTCTATCGATCGATACATACTACTACTAGTACTCATGATACTACGTAAAATCTACTTCTCTTCGAAATTTAAACATTTTTACTGTATAGAAATTTAAATGTATTGAGGGTTGGTTACTAATTTGACTCGTAGTGAAGCAGCTAAGTACTTACTTACCTAAAATATGAAATATTAGGTCACTGTCGGGTGACGTCACTTGCAAACGAAAAAAGTGTCAGCTCGCATTCGTGCGGCCGTTTCATTCCCGTGCAAGTTGCAACATTTTTATCAATGGCGCCCACAATAGGCGACCCATTTTTAGAACTCAAAAGCGCTACTTTTTAAGAAAAAATATTAGGCGGAGTACTAAAACTAAGTGTAATGGAGATATTTTCTTTATTTATCAAGTTAATACTGTCTATAATGATAATAAGTAATGATAACACATGTAAAAAGTATATATCTTACAGAATCAGCTGGCTGTTTACGATTACTAATTTATATTATAGCACTTCCACTTCATTTTTCGCGTTCAATGCAGCAACGTCCGTTTTGATGTAATCCTGCAAAAAAAAAACTGTCAAAACTCTTTCTAGGTTCGTATTAAAAGCTCGTACGTTCATACAAAAATGTTCCCAATATAAAAGAAACTTGCAGCCTATTCTTGTAGGGATTTCGGAAAATCCTCTTAGTGCTACCCTATACCTTCAAATTTCGGCTTTCTACGACCAGCAGTTTTGTTTGTCGGTATAGAGCTCGGAGTAGCCTCGCGTCTGTTGATCTAACTGAATGAGAAGTAGATTGTTTACCGTGGGAAAACGTGGGAAAAAAATGAGTACCTTTCAGTACTCATTACCAGAGGCGGCCTTAGGGGGGGGGCGAAGCGGGCAACCGCCCGGGGCCTCGCGCTCGTAGGGGCCTCGCGCATGCTTACGACAACCAAAGTAAAAAAAAACTAATTAAGTATTTAGTCATCTTTGCTAATACTTGTACAAATCTTCCATTGTGCACTGTATCCCTGGATACAGTGCACAATGACCTAGGGATGAAACGTGATGATATTTTACCAAACAAAAAATTAAATTAAAAAAATCTGTCATTTTTTTACGATTACAAAAAACGATGCAATTCGACCCTTAAGGGAGGAGATATCTAGATCTCCTCTCCTAAGGGTTGTATCTTGACTTCTAATCAGCGAGATTATAAACACGAAATATTTAGTCATATTTAAATTAAAAAAAGACAAAATTATAAAAAAGCGGCCTTTTCGGCCGACCTGCCCTTAGGCAGCGATTTGTTATAGCTCTATTTTAACCATTTACGTTAAATACACCCCGTCTTATAATCACAATATTTGAAACGAAAAAACAAGTTTTTTCATATATTTTGTAATGATTCCTCGATTTACTCAAAATAAAGATAATTAATTTTTTCATCAATAAAATGTCACGTTTCATCCCTATTCATTTGTGCACTTTATCTAGGGACACATTGTATACTACTACCATGAATACCTTGTTTTTTCAGCCATACAACAACCCCCCCCCCCCCCCCTTAGGACCACTCAGGGGGCCTCGCAAAGACCTATTCGCCCGGGGCCTCGCAAGCGCAAAGGCCGCCTCTGCTCATTACACCGAGATAAGAATTTTAGATCTTTATGTCTTTAGCGAGAAAATTCCAAGTTGTTGTTTCACACTCGAATAAGACACAGAGGTAATTCTGTGTCTCCCATGTCGGTTTACCTGTGGCAACGTGTGATGGCGGTAGATGTAAGTAGAGCCGTGGTGGCCTAGTGGTTCGACCTACCGCCTCTCATGCAGAGGGTCGAGGGTTCGATTCCGGCTCGTACCTCTTAAGTTTACTTATGTGCGAAATTCAATTTGAATTCACCACTGAGCTTTTCGGTGAAGGAAAACATCGTGAGGAAACCTGCACGCATCTGCTAAGTAATTCAAAGATGTGTGTGATGTCCCCAATCCGCACTGGGCCCGCGAGGGAACTATAGCCCAAACCCTCTCGTGATGAGAGGAGGCCTGTGTCCAGCAGTGGGACGCAAATAGGCTATAGTAGTAGTAGTAGATGTAAGTAGTCTCGCTGGTCTGCTGCGCCATCTCGACGGGGTGGCAGCACAGGCGGCGGAGTGTTGTTTCACACTCGACTAAGACGTGGAGGTAACTCTGTGACTCCCATGTCGGTTTACCTGTGGCAGCATATGGTGGCGGTAGATGTAAGTAGTCTCGCTGGTCTGCTGCGCCATCTTGTCGGGGTGGCAACGCAGGCGGCGGAGTGTTGTTTCACACTCAAACAAGACGTGGAGGTAACTCTGTGACTCCCATGTCGGTTTACCTGTGGCAGCATATGGTGGCGGTAGATGTAAGTAGTCTCGCTGGTCTGCTGCGCCATCTTGTCGGGGTGGCAACGCAGGCGGCGGAGTGTTGTTTCACACTCAAACAAGACGTGGAGGTAACTCTGTGACTCCCATGTCGGTTTACCTGTGGCAGCATGTGGTGGCGGTAGATGTAAGTAGTCTCGCTGGTCTGCTGCGCCATCTTGTCGGGGTGGCAACGCAGCCGGTGCGAGCGCAGTGTAGACGCGTACGCGAATCGCTCCTCGCACCACTTGCAAGACAGCGGCTTATCGCCCGTGTGTGTGTACATGTGAACCTATACAGAACACATAGGTTTGATGATAGGTACTGTCAATTATCTAAATAGATTTTAACGGTCAAAGGTCGGTATTTTGTCACTCAAAAACATTATAGAATTAGATATATTAATGACGTGTAAATAAAGGAACATTGTGGCGAAGATCAACTACACTCAAAAGCAATGAAAACGGGTCACTTTGTATAGGATTTACCATTCAAATAGACCCGTTTTTATTGCTGTTGAGTGTATTTGACAGAGCGAGCGAAGCGTCTCCCTTTCAACTTGGACGAAAATACTTCATATACGAAAGCCGTGCGCCAAAAGGACCGGTACTGGCGTTTAAATACACAATCAGTATAGCATGACACTGCTGCTTACGGCGTGAGGCGAAGCACTTAAGCCGTTGACGCAGTATATTATTGCTTAATCCGCACGCCTTCTAAGTAGTATCGTACTATACTCACCTTCAAAGTCTGCCTCCGCTTGAAGGCTTTGTTGCAGTAAGAGCAGACATGCCGACATTTGTCCTCGTGGACCAGCAGATGTTTGCGCAGCGTCCGGCGGCTGTTGAGGATGCGGTTGCACACGTAGCAGGGGTACGACGTTTCTTCGTGAATGTCCATGTGCGTTTTGAGATTCGAATAAGTCTTGAAACTGTAATACAATGAGTATATTTAACAGGCATTATTTAAAGCTTTTAACACCACAGCCAATAAAAACGTATCTGCGATGTCTATTACCAAGCCTCTTACGCCGAAGACTTTGGTGTCGAAAACGTTAAGGTATATCCTAACATCGCTGTAACATCTAACAGAGCTAACGAACCTTCGGCTTTTGAACAATTTTCACATGAGCAAAGTTTGGTCGTCCAGGTACTGTAATGAATTGAAACTAATGAAGAACATGCGCTTTTATGACATTTGAACTTGACAATACAACCAATGAGATCATCCGTGACAACGGTGCATCGCGGCATTTTTCACTCTTCTTAAGTATCTCAATCTCATATTATGAATTCTCCCAGCGACAGATGTAGAGTGCTAGCTAGCGCTTTTTTATCAAGGTATTAAAATAATACTATTCGCCATTCGCCGACTACAAGTCAAATACAAAAGTAGCGCCAATTTCAACGCCTCGTATGGCCTAGTCTTGCTGCTTGCTGGTGAAAAGGCTTACTACTTCTGGCCGCGTGTATAATGTCTCCAATACTAACGGTTTGGTACACTTCCTGCAGACGAAGGGCTTGTCGTCGCTGTGGATGGCGCGGTGCTGGCGCAGCTCCCCGTTGGTCCCGCACGCGTACCCGCACATGTCGCACACGTAGCTCTTGATCTTGTCGTGGACCACGCGCTTGTGGGACGCGGCGGACGAGCGCGTCGTGAACCTGATCCAATATATGTCTCCAGTACTAACGGTTTGGCACACTTCCTGCAGACGAAGGGCTTGTCGTCGCTGTGGATGGCGCGGTGCTGGCGCAGCTCCCCGTTGGTCCCGCACGCGTACCCGCACATGTCGCACACGTAGCTCTTGATCTTGTCGTGGACCACGCGCTTGTGGGACGCGGCGGACGAGCGCGTCGTGAACCTGATCCAATATATGTCTCCAGTACTAACGGTTTGGCACACTTCCTGCAGACGAAGGGCTTGTCGTCGCTGTGGATGGCGCGGTGCTGGCGCAGCTCCCCGTTGGTCCCGCACGCGTACCCACACAGGTCGCACACGTAGCTCTTGATCTTGTCGTGCACCACGCGCTTGTGGGACGCGGCGGACGAGCGCGTCGTGAACCTGTTCCAAAAACGAGACTATTGAAGACTTTAAGGGCATGTCGAGAAGAGCATGCCCGGAGAACCAACGCCAAGACTTAGCCTGGGTTGCATGAAGAAGTTAACGTTCGTTAAGAGAATAAGCGCAATCATAGACATATAATCCTGAAGACTTTTCTTAGCCGGGCGACCCCGTCTGCCACTGCCTTTAGGGTTTATGCCTATTAGAACTGTCAACTGCATGTAGTGATGTCAACCGGCCTTGACGTCTAAAACATGTCACGGTTACTCCCGCAGCATAAGCGTATATCTATCCTTGTCACGCCACGCAGCGCAGTCTGCTATGCCCCTCTCACCCCGTTATTTTTGGCAGCATTCTTTCAATGCATAAATACTCACTTCATATTGCACTTTTCACAGTGATATATTTTTCTGGCTTCTATTGGAATATGAGACCTTTCGTGAGATTTCAGTGCATCCTTTGTGTTAAATATTTTTTCACATGAGTCACATGCAAACTTTCTTTCTGATTTTGGTATATGTCTCATTTTATGTTTGTTCAATGCTGCCAACGTTTTTGTTATTCGGGGACATTTATCACATCTGGAAATAGTTCAATTTCAATATTAAAAATAATAATTTAGGCTGCGTTTTTGGAACTACATATTGCATTGTTCAGACTATCTTTTGTCGATTTATTTCTTAAAATTTTACTGAAGTCCGTGAATATCATGTTGAAAATGCCTTTCCATGCAGCAAACAGACAATTGAAATTATTAATAAAAAATACTCACGAAAGTACATTTGGATTCTTATGGTCCTGTATATGTTTGTAGAGAACAGATTTGGACTTTAGAGCTATTCCACACATGCAGTGCACTACGGGGAGCGTGTCGTGTGCTCTCTCGCAGTGGGACTTCAGGCTGTACCAGCTGGAGCAAGCCTTCTGACAAGTGCTGCAAGTAAACCTGTAACACAAAGAAAAAAAATCATTTTCCTTATTTCACAAATATGCTGGTGCAAAGCCCGACTAGACGCTAACCTGCCGCCAAATAATAGTATTCGCACTTTTGTGTTCTGGTAAGTAGGCATAAGTCATCTGGTGAAATTACTGCGGCATTTCCATCTTCGGCCTCAGTGCCTCAATGCATTCGAAATCTTAATTAGGTGTAATATTTTGAATTATCTCAAAAAGATGCAAGATTTTAAATGTAAAAACCACTTCTGATCAGTCAAATTCAGTCATTTTGACTATCGATTTTGTTCATTTAAAGAAATACTTACTTCACGAAGTTTTTGACATTAAGATTGGAGTATTTTTCATCCTCCTGTTTCTCCTCAAGTAAATTGGTTTCTTTTCTTATTTTCCGGCTTTCTAGCTTGTGCTGTGACACATGCTTGTATAGAACACTCTTTGAACTTATAGCATAGCCACATATGCAAAAAGCAACTGCTTTGCTTCTATGTGTTTTAAAGTAATGTATACGCAGATTACTCCATGTCTTTGCTTCTGCTTCACAAATGTGACATGTTAATCTGTAAGCAATATAATTAAACTAATATGTGTCGAAATCACGGGAGATCTAGGTTTGCCCATACAAAGTAGCATGAAAAAATTAGAGGCTGGGTACACCCATGGCAATAATTTATATGCATCCACCTTCTGAATAGCAATTAGTTACTCACTTGACAAAGTCTTTTACTTTTAAATTAGGTCGTTTTAATATTTCACTAAACTTCACAGCATCTTCCTCAGACATTACTCTACTTTCGACATGTACTCTCTTCATTTCCTTTAATGATGCTATTGCAATGTTATCTAGGTCATCATCATCATCATCGTCGTCGTTATTATCAATATAGTCGAGGGCTTCAAATTCTGATAATGAAGCTTCATTAGTAGTGATTGCACCTAGTAAACAAACATGATTATTAACATTTTGCACATTCAGAGTAAATTGAGCAAATTTAAAGAAAGTGGAGGTCCTAAATTAATTTTAGGTAATATTGGTTGGTTTGGTTGGTTGGTTGGTTAGGTATTTGGCGATAAGACCGCCTGTTGTCACCCTTCTTCTTTGTTAATTGTATTTACTTGTGTAATTGTTTTTTGGTGTTCCAATAAAGTGTATTTGTATTGTATTGTATTGGTCATGTTGCAGAAAATAGCTGAGTTGATTTGTAGCAATATTGAGGTAATATGACACAGCATAGCAATTAACAACAACCACGCCATCAGATGCTTTATGAGGACATTACTATAAACACTAATCCTATAAATGTGTGATTGTTTGTCCTTTTGTCACATCAACACAGGAACAAACTGTCTTTGTGGAGTTAGGTAGTTGAAATGCTAGAGAATGTCAGGCTACTTTTTACTGCAGAAATTATCACTGTACCAAACCGAAGACAACAGCATTACTATAACTAAGTAACATAACTTACATACAATATCCTCAGCAGTCAATTCATCTTTAACCTGCAAAACACAACTCACATTACTTCCTGTAGGTACTTCTTAGTCAAACAAACACACATCAAAATGGTGTACATAATCTCCAGTTTTAGGGTTAACCAATGAATTTCAGCTATTTGATGATATAAATAAAATAAATAAATATCCTGGGACATTTCACACCTATTGACCTAGCCCCAAACTAAGCAAAGCCTGTACTATGGGTGCTAGATAACGATATAAATATGCCTATAAAGAGAAATACATACATATATAAATACTAAACATCCATGACTTGAGTACAAACATTTGTGTTCATCATACAAAGTTAATGCACAGCCGAAACCACTAGTTGAAGGATGCTGAAATTTTGCATGTGGGTTCTTTGAGGAGTGTAGGGGACCATTAAGGGAGGATTTCCCGAAATTCCCACGGAAACGGAAAAAAGGATTTTACATTTTAATGTTTATGCGCATTGCGCGTACAATGTCACGGGCAACAGCTAGTATTTTATATCATTATAATGATTTGCCTTGTACTTCAATTTGCATTACAATCCTATATAACTTACCTCAGATTTAATTGCAGGTACAGGAAAGTTTGCATTACTAAGCTCGACCTTTATAGCTATATCGGTTTTTTGATCAGTATCAACATGGTAAAGTAGTTTTCTTAGGTCATCTTGAACTTTGTAACACTCTAATACAAACAACTGAAAAGACACCATTTTCTCCTCGCAGTTAAGACATATTTTTGTTGGTAATTCGTCGGTTTCCTCAATCTGCAACAAGAAAATCAAGATTAAAATTCAAAACAGCTATCCATGTCCAACTCGCACCATTTGGGAAGTCAAAATGATAACAGCTTCAAGCGATTTATTTATGCACGAAATAAACTTCTTTCAAACGTACCCTTATTTGCATAAAGTCTCTGATGAGATTTAACATGTTTTTATTATTTTCTTCTAATAAATCCTTACAAAACTCATCACTTCTCGCACAAAGTCTACATATATCTTTTAAGCTAGTCATTTTGAAAAGCTAGATTATATTTAAAAATTCAAGTCACTATGATCCATTCTGCTACAGCAAAACAGTGTAAATAATAACAATTAGTGGATGAGACCAATGAAAGAAGCACTTTTCATTGAATTAAAACGAAACTCCCAACTTCCATATTTATTTCCATTTCCCATTCATCCATGGCTGCGGTCCGAAACGCGCTCAGAGCGCTCACAGCACCTTGCATCCCTTTTCCTCTTAAAAGTGGAGTCCTAAGAGGAAAAAGGATGCAAGGTGCTGTGAGCGCTCTAAGCGCGATTCGGAACGCAGCCCATGACGTTTCGCGTCCCGTCTGTCAGAAGTGAATAGTATGACCATGCGAAAAATATATTTTTATGAAATCCCACCAACAACACATATGCGAAAATAGTGCCAAGTTAAGTTCCTGTCCAAAATTTTCAGCTACTTAAAATGCTGAGATCAAATCAAAAAATAGTCCAACAAATAAATGGTAGCCAAAGCCAGAACTTGGTCTAATTTTTGATCTCAGTAATTTATAGTCGAGAGATTTCTAAATCGACAACTGACATTTGACAGTTAATATTTATACTTGGTGCTAATATTTGTACACTCGCAGCAACATGTACGTTTCACGGTCACCAGAGCCGGAGATGCTGCTGATTCTGCAGAGTGCCTCAAGCGCAGGAAATACGAAGCTGCATCGGTTTGGGCTACGTCTTCGTACCACTGGCAAACTGGCATTCGAAACCATGGGACCCTGGGGATCGAGCACTTTGAGTTTTTTCAAAAGACTTTCGAAAAAACTCATTGAAGCTTCGGGTGACCAGAGGGCTGGCTTCTACTTCTGCCAAGGAATTAGCATTGCCATTCAACGTGGCAATGCAGCCAGCCTTCTGGGCACCCTACCCCAAGGCAGTGATTTTGGTCAATTTTTCTATTTATAGCTCTATTTTAACTAAGTATTCAATTTTACTTTTAATATTAGTTTAGACTTATAATTTAAACCCATCTATACTACTATCCAAATTTCAGACACCAGTAGTTTAGTCTCTGAGATGATGAATCTATGTTTACTTTTAATATTTTATTTTTATTTTTCATTAAGACAAAGTGATACAAGTGACTGAATTGAAACAAGTGACTGAAATGTAATGATGTGATATATTTTTAGTGCTCAGGTTAAGGAACATCGTATTTTGCATTAAGTGATTTTAATACAAATCGAGTTTTAACGAAGATTATTAAATATTAAATGAAAATGTGACTGAAGTAGGGATACTCCACACTAATATTTCTAATGGATATAATATTTACATTATACCGCTATTTTAAGAAGCCGAAATTTTTGAACGGGATTTTGGCCTTTTTTTCACGTATATATGTGGTTTCGGTGGGTTCTCGTCTCTTTTTTAAAGCTTTTTTCTAGCAATGTATCAATTTTGAAGCACATATTTTCAACCGATTATACTGAAAATAGTTATTTTTAATGGCCTTTTTAAAGCGACTGTATGTTTTGCTTCGGAATGTATGTGTATGTATTATTTTATTGTTATCCATGTCGTTGTAATAAATGTTTTTCTTTCTTTTCTTTCTTTCTAATGCTCTCATATAATATGATATGGCTATCAAAATAAAGGACTTCCTGAGAATAATTACTTGTAAAATAAACCGACGTCATTTATGATGGAGATGATGATTTATGATGGGAGGTAAACACGATGAATTTTTTTACGGTGTGCGTGCGTCATTCCGGAACGTGGCGTTGCGCACTACCGTGCGTCTTAATTCTCTGTAATTGCAACTTATAGTGTTACCGCGGAAACTAAACTATACATTAAAAACAAACACATGTCTCCATACCAAATTTCATCTAAATCGGTCCAGCGGTTTAAGTGTGAGACAGATGATGTTAAAAATAATAATTTTAGACTTAAACGTCCGCCCTGGTGGAAGCTGGATAGGCGGTGGAAAGCAATGATTCCACGGAAGAAGTAAAGTAATTGACTCACGTTGTAAAAATATCCAGCTATTTAAACAGTTAATTTAATCATAATTTAATAAATTTTGATTTCAACAAAAATAGTTTCTTTTTTTTCTCTTGGTAACCCTTCCAATCAAAAGTCAAATCAAGTAAAAAAAAAAAGCTATACAGCTTGCTTGCTTGCTTCGTTCGAAACGAAAAAGATAAACGTCCAGTGAAGGTGAAGCTTTGTGTATTGTTAACGGACGAGTGAAATTAGCATCTATTTCTTACGAACCTTACGACGAATATCGGAATATATATGCATTTGTACCATTTTATATTCACTAAAGTACGGTGTCGTTATGATGTTTGAAAATGAGTTTCGACGCTTACGCGCTTGCGGCTATCATATTTACTTGGTCACGTGAACTTGGCGCGGAATAGCGTTTAGACGAAACATATATTTTGCTTTCGTTGTAAATATGGAGTGATGGATATTTAACATGGATTTACATTCGGATATGATGGAGCCAGCGACACCAGTTCTGTCTAGTATTTGGAGGGCGGAAGACAGCGGGTATCATACGATCACTCCTAGCTCCATAGATTGTTCTGAATTATCGACAGAGAACATAGACCCTTCTGGCATACAAGGATCTATCCACATTAATACTGGAAGCTATGCAAAGTTTTATAGTAATACTCCTGAAAGTAAACCTCAGCTGGGCTACCAGATCACTTTAAGCAAAAGCACCTTCAGTGACAGCTATCCAGATGGACAATCTAAGAGAAAAGGTACTAAGAGGCCTTATCAAGATGACACAGAACCCCAAGATGTTACATTTCCTTCCATTCCAACTCCGACAAGTGTTATAGCTGGACAAATTAAAAAACTCAAAGTCAATGACTCTGCCAATTACAGTGGTAACTATTCAATTTCATCAATAAATTCTGATTACTCTGACGCTACCAATATTTACAATTTCAATGCTCACACATTAGCCTTTCCTTCAACACCAATTAAGAAAATATGTAGAAGCAGCTGCAAGCTAAATAAATTGAAGTCCAATCACAAGGCAAGTCCATTAAGGGATATAAACAATGTGAATTATGCACCAAGAAAATTTGCCAGGCAGTTAGATTTTGAAATTCATTCTCTATCATGTGAGCCACAGAGCTTGAGAGTAGTAAAACATCAGCCTACATGTCCTGTAAGCGTTTCGCCTCTCTTCAGGCCCAATCAGAAGTTTGATATAGTGACAATGCTATACAGGACAGTTTGTTGTGTGCCGGCCATCAACAAGATTTTCAGCTTCCTGTCTCCTACAGACATATACAACTTCAGTCTTGTAAGTCCCACTTGGCTTCAAATTTGCGAAGATGTTACTTCAGCACGAGATAAGTTAAAGATATTTATAACAAAGTCAAAGGAGAATCAAGAGAACAAAAAAAGTAGTACTTTTAAAGAAAATGGGGACACAGCAAGGTGGAAACTGAGAGAAATACACAATATTGAAAATGCTCAGACTGCAGGCAGCTTCACAAACAGTCCTCCGGGGTCACCACGAACAGTGCGCTTTAAAACATTTTCACGGGTATGTTTGTTTAAGATCTTCTTTCAACTGTATTTAGAATGCTGTCACTTTTTAACACACTTATATTAGGTCGACCTGTATGTAACTATAACTATGTAATGGAATCTTGCAAGTAAAATTTGACCCACTTTCTGATTTCCGATTGAGCTGAAATTTTGCACGAATATGTAAATCTCATGACAATGCAATATTATGATGATGTGGAGCTGATCTGATGATGGAGCAGGAAGGTAGCCATAGGAACTCTGTAATGAAACTACATAAACCCATCAAATTTGGGCTTGTTTGAATAGGCTTGAAAGGTAGATGAAGGATTTACAAAGAAAAGTAGGCACAGTCAGCAATAAAAGCGTATCCCAAAAATTAATTTTTGAAAAAACTTGTCATTGTTTTGCTATAAATTTAACTCTATATCGAGTTTACACTCCCTATCTCTAGCTTAGATTAGATTGTCAAGAAAGTGGCCCTTATGAACAAATTTTATTGTAATGTTATCATTTTTCTGAATAATTGTTATCAATTCCTGGTATCATTTAAAAATAAAAAGCTCAAGATAACACCACAACTGTGAAGCTGTTAACAAATTAACGTGCTTGAATAAAATCTTCTCCGCATAAAATATATTAATCACCAAATTAATACTAAATGTAATAGATAGATAAGTATGTAATAAATTACTATGCCTATATACATTTTCATGACTTGTCGTTTATCTTAATCAATTGGTTTTGTATTTCCAGTCTGCATCTTTGGATATGCGCATTCAACTGGCTTGTGTGCGTTGCCAGCAACCAGCCAAGGTGACGGAGGAATTGTCTGGAGAGATTTGGGCTGAGTGCACTCGGCCCACTTGTGCTTACCAGTTCTGCAAGTACTGCAGCTGCGACCGCCACCCAGGTAAGAGCTGCATCCGCTACGACCTTGATGGACCTAGTCCCTCCAAGAGGAAAAAGAAAACTTGCGCTGCAGGATCCAAACAAAGTAAAAGCAACCTGCGTAGACTTCTCATCAAATGAGATTCTCCATTTTACGTTTTATTAGGATTAGTTATTTTAAATCCCAGTTTTAGAATAGAACTTCAGCTTTAGTAGATAGTGTGTAGTAGGGGCCAATTAGGGTAGTGTTTTTTTTGAGATTATTATTTTTTATATAAATTCCCAGTGTCAGGTGTTGTGCCATTTTTATACAAATTTTAAAGTCATTCCAATTTATGTGCCCATAATTTCATAATGATTATAATTTGTGTGTTTTTAACTATTGTGTAATGATTTTCAATTCTGGATAATAAGATAAAAAAACGTTTTACTAAAAACATTCCAAAAAAGACAATTCAATCAATGTTATACCTATTTTAATTTAAGGATGAAGCAAACTCTGGAAGTTAAAACGATAGACTGAAATTTAAATGCCATGTTAAGTTTATGTAAGTTGGTAAATTAAGGATTAGGGTTTTAGATTGTATTGTTGGTTTTAGAAGAGAAAAGAGTGCCTCTGATACTTATTATGCTCTAGAAGAGCCTACTGCCTATTCAAAATAATCACAAGTAAATTAATTGACATTGCATGATTAACCCATTCAGAGTTTCTCAGCAATATTTCATTGTTTGCTACATTTTGTTGTTGTCTGTAATAATGTTGATATAGCATCGTATATGTTCTTTATAATGGCAATTTGCCATTTACTACCTAAAATCTGTGATTTGGGTCTCAAACAATAAGTCTTTATTTCCATAGAAAATTCTGCTAGTTTTCAATACTGCTTGCTAGTCTTGGAAGTCACATGAAAAGTATTAGTTACCTATACTTACTTATATTTTTGACTAGACTCATAAGTAGTGCTATAACAGAATTGGTCGCATCCATGGATAATAATGGAATGGTTTAAGTCCAAAATCTGAAATGGTGCATCAATCAAACCCAATGTTTAGATAGAATCAATAGATGAACAAAAAGATGACAGCTGCAAAAACGAAAAAGATTGACAAATTTCCATTGACTGAAAAATTTAAGAATAATAAAATAACATTTCTCAAAATGCTACAAATCCGTCATGGTAATTAAAAATGTAACACCCAGAGTTAGAACTATGTGAAAAGAAGGTAATTTTGTTGCATTTGCATCATGATTTTGATTTATTAGAAAACCACTGCAAGTAAAATTACTATCTTAGTTACTTACATGTGTACTAATAAAAAATACCAAATTCACTTTGAAACAAATCCATTGTTCAATTTGGTACTCATTTCTATGTAGTTCAATTTTGGAGAAAATATCTATTAAGGGCATTAACGTGTTACATGTGTGTGTTCAATGAGGCTGCTTTAAATAAATAAATTGTTTTAAAAAAATAGAACACACTTTGAACTTCAGAAATTAAAAATCTTATAAGTCACTTTACTTTTTTGATATAATGTTCGAGCCTGAGTCCACACAATAGTAACAATTTATGTTTTGAAAAAATCTTCTATTTTAAACCAATTTCATTATTCAATATCAATCGACTGTGCCTTTTGCTTAGCTTAGTGACTTATTTCAGTTCTCCAATCATAGCATGCTACTTACTCATTAAGTTAATACAGTAATTGACAACATTTCATTTTTTTACACGAGGCCACGTAAAAATATTTTTTTTCCTAAGTCGTAACATAGAGAAATTATACAAGAAGAGTGGCAGAGTCTATACTGTAGTGCGTGCTCCGAAACCCGGGTTAACACTAGATCGACATCTAGCGTCCAGTGGCTGAACCCCGATTACCCGACCGTTTAGCAGTTGCTACAGCTACTTGAAGCTGGAAGGCGAGCCGAACGCAAAGCATATTTTATTGCTTAACAGTTTACAACTTACAAAAAAAGAGTTCTAGTTATAATATAAGTTGTAAATTGTTTAGAAATACACTTTGCGTTCGGCTCGCCATCTAGCTTCAAGTAGCGGAGCAAGTGCTAAAGTTCAGCCACTGGACGCTAGATGTCGATCTAGTGTCAACCCGGGTTTCGGAGCACGCACTACAGTATAGACTCTGCCACTCTTCTTGTATCATTTCTCTATGGTGGTAAATGGTAAAATAGTATTTGAAATAAAACACTGCTATTCTCTGACAAAGTAATGAACGAAAAATATGAAAATATCGAACTATTTACACAGAGATAGCGAAATGGTTTAATTACGCCTTACTAAAAATTTGAAATATTGTCAATTGGTATAATAATAGGATACACTATACTCGACAAACGATGTCAAATGTTTGCATTTACTCATGAACATAAGACTGCTCTTTTATTAAGCATCACGATTATTAGCTGGAACTCGAATTACATAAACATGACATTTAGTATATAGGTTGCATTTGTCTATTTTTAATTTTAACCTTCTTTACTCTAATTTTGAATAATTACAATAAAACTTGGGATTATCACAAAAACATCCCTACAATTTAATAAGTCTCTAGTCCTAGAACACTATTAAAACGTTTGCCAATTATTGTTCATAATGGTATTAAATAATCGGAGTAAAAATCTTGAATTTTGATATTACTCGGCTTTAGTAATAAATTATTTAACAACCTCATACTACAAACAGCCAGTTGTAAAATCATTTTTATTATTGAAGTCAAGTAAAATCGCACGAAATGTTTTTTACTATAATTAGGTAAACAATAGTATTGACTGGTACATACCTCATTTTAAATGTAATGTCTTTATTTAGGTCGGCTAAACTTAGAAGTTGTCGGTATATTTTAGTGTGCTTGTATGACGTCCTAATTTTCTATTATGATTAAAATTTTAATAATGTCTTATCACAAGTGGCAAAGAGAATGCCGAATTTTTATTTCTTTCTGTTCAGACTTAGATCTGTAAACGTTTTTAAAATTGTAATTTTATTTTGTGACAGATTCACTGCTATACTGATTATTATTATTATTGTGAAAGATAGTTTTAATTGCTTAAGTATGATTTAATTACGTCATTGTGACTATAATGTGGGACGCTTTAAAAGCTCTCTATCTTGCAAATTTGATTTTAGTAAAAATTAAAGGTCTCCAAAAATATCCATCTTTTACTCACTCACACTCCTTCAGAAAATCTACCGTGGAAATAAAATTGCCATGTATTTGATCGATCATTTTATTTTATTACATATATTTTGTATTTACAACTTAAAATACTTAAAATTATAAATCGTCAGTAATTAATAATATAAAGCACTATTTATGTTCAGGGACTAATCGATAATTGTAATGATTATTTTTTGAGACCATATTTCAAAATGAATAATTCAATTTCACTAACGGAAGATGCATGTAAAAGTTTTCTCAATTAACTTTTTGTGTTATATTCCCTGTAATTAATTACTCTTTTGAGTCACTGCGGTAGCTCTCTAAACTACTAATCGTCCGGTGGTAATAGCAGCTGGTTCCTTTGATGTCGCATGAAGTGTCTCAGC
Source organism: Aethes cnicana (assembly GCA_963971205.1). Lineage (NCBI taxonomy): Eukaryota > Metazoa > Arthropoda > Insecta > Lepidoptera > Tortricidae > Aethes > Aethes cnicana. The sequence goes on along the minus strand of OZ020274.1, from coordinate 8,053,217 downwards.
CCAGACCCATCACGAACTTTGGTATTGAATACGCCACTTGCGGTATTTGCATTATCATTGACATCCTGAAAATGTTATATTGTAAATTAGTTTGACGTTTTACGTCGTACGGTTGGGAGCCCCGCGGCCCAGGATCTCATCTGGGGTCTATTATCAATGGTATTTTAGAACAAGATACAGGAGACTCATGAAAACCGTCTCATCGTTACTTTTCGTAGGTATAGATTCTACCTACAAAAAATAATTAGGATCGGGACGATTTCAGATAAGTGTGTGCAGATTTACAAAGCTTATGTACCCACCTGTAATTGCCTGTAGAAATTTACAATGAACCTCCACCACCCTTATACTTGCTGTACACTAGGTCTGTACAAAGAGAAAGTTTACGAGAATTATAAAACCACATTTTAAAAGACACGTGTTAAGGGCAGTTTTTTAAACCATAACCACCACCGTGTGAATTCATTTTAAAAATACTTAAACAATACGCTGTGCAGTGCGTGAATGTTGATTTGATAGCTTGCATTGCTTTTTTCCTGTTTGCCACACCGGTTTCAACTATCGCTAACAACGATGGGAATTTTTGTACAAATCGGACCTTGATAATCTGTTGGTGATAATCTGATACATAATCAATTAATAATCATACAAAAATTCAGTGCTAGCGATATCAAACCGTTGCCATCGATCAGGAAAAAAAGCTATGAAATTGATTATAGGTATATTAACTGCATTTAACACCGACAGTTGATCATTTATATCCACGGTTTATCGTAAAATACCAATAACTAGTTTAGACATTTAAACATGACTTAGGTGTGCAAATAAAAAGTAGGTACCATTTTTCGTTTGTTGACCGCAGCCCTCGACCACTTATTAACTCAGTATTTCGGGCATGCTATTACGGTGTAATGATAAAAACAGCGGAGAAGATCATTGAGGTATTTCACTCAAAATAAATAATATTTCAAAGCACCAGATAAATCTCCGATATTTTTACAATGTGCATTACAAGTGATTTCTTTTTCCATGATTGTTACCTTTAAAATTCGTTCCACAAATAAGTCAAGCGTATTTTTTACAAACTGTCAATAAGCACCTTAATTAAGTTTTCTATAGCACTGAAACTGAAAATATTTACATATCAAGGTTACGTGTTCTATTCTAAGTAGGTATTTAGTAGGTAGATAGGTAGGAGCATTTAGTTACTAAGGTTCAATTCATTTCTCAACCATCTCGCAGCCATCACCACTCGTACATCTAGAAGATATTACATGCAACTAGGTACAGTTCAGTCAGATTTTCGTTAGTTACGTTGATTTTGTATCCGTTAGTTGCATAATTTCGTCTAATCTTCCTACTTATTAAAAGCTATTTACATTGGCACATTTAGAGACCCGTATTCTCCTAATGGATTACACTTACGAGACGCTCAGTCCGTTATAGAACCACGCGCGCCATGTCTGCGGCGCGGGCGCAGATCCGTCGATGCGCGCCTCGATGTGGCCGCAGAGGGCGCGGCGGTCGTGCGAGCGACCCGATCGCGCGTCGCATACCAACCGTTTACGACATTCGCCGTCGCATGTGCCTCGCCGAGGACTGTTCTTCCAATAGTGTCTGCAAAATACAGTTTAGTGTCACATCTCTTCGTATACATAATTTACCTAATAAAACATTGATCATTTTAATTGATTTACTTGTAATATAGGTTAAAAACATCCTCCTTTGCGGTCATGTCGTCTATGAACTTATCCCAGTCCTGCGGTCGCAGCGCCGTCATCGAGTAAGCAGAACGGGCTGAGTACAGCTTGTACCATATCGGATAGCCGAACAAATTGGCCTCCTTCAAGTTCATGATCCACGTCTCGTGGTCGACCACTAACTGAGAACAAATATTCAGTTAGTATTCAAATTCGCAGTGGTATTCAGCAGCTAATTCGTATCATGTGGAAAAGGCAAATTGTTAACGTACCCGAGTACTCGCATCGTGATCACCATCTACGTAGTATATTCGATATCCGAGATTCAAATCATAGTAAGGTGACACAGACGGACCTACATACGCTATGCTTGTTGCTCTGCCTGTAAATAAACGTAATGCATTCATTAATATTAATTTAAATTAAACATTAAAGTTATTTATTCTTTATACACATTAAGTATTTATTTACCGAGATCGTTCGGGTCATAGAATACTTCAAATTCATCAAAATGCGTGTGTCCAAAGAATTGTGCCGTAATCGTAGACTCGTAACGGTTAATTATAGCATAATAGTTTCTGCTCCACACTTTTAAACAGTCCGAATGGCCGGGTGGTATGTGACCAATTATGTGAACTTTCTCCCCGCTGAACTCAGCTGACTGCAGTTCGTAAATGAACCACTGGAGTTCTGTGGCCGGATCTGTGCTGTTTAGTAACAGCCACCTGAAACGAAATTCTTGCTTATTCACCTAACTTGTGATAATTTGTCACTCAACCAAGAAATCAAAGAAGCGATTGCGTGGTAAGTAAGTGCACTGAGGATACGATTACTGATGCCATCTATCAAACTCCCTAATCATAGTCATCTTAGATAATTTGCAATTATTGTCTAACCCAATGAACGTGTTGTCGGAAAAGAAAATTGTCTTCTACCCATTGTTTGGAGAAGCGGTTGTCATCGGGATTGACTAAATACGAGTGGTGTACATTTTTTTATTGAAAAAAACCATTAGTCGTCTCAGGCATTGTAAACTAATGACCCAATGAAATAGGTACCACAGCAGTTTTTGATGTTGCTTAGTTCATGTCTAGCAAGATGATGCGGAAGCCGGAAGGAACACGGAGGTGAAGTGAATCCGTCCGTGGTAGTCTGGTGGCCTCTTGAAGAGGGTTCAAATCCGGCTCGCACCTCTGTGCAAATTTATTTGCGAAAATTTATTTAAATTTACACAGAAATTGGATACTAATTTACCATTTTTTTTTAAATTTTAATTGAGCATTTCGGTGAAGGAAAACCTCGCGAAGAAATCTGTCTGCGAAGTTATCTACTTATTCAGAGATGCGAAGTCGCTAATCGACACTGGGCCCGCGTGGGGACTGTATAAACCCTCCCGTAATTTGGGGCTATCTTCGAAGTCTTAAATAGGGATCTCCCTGTTCTTTATAGCCTATAGGGTCGCTCACGCGTCAAGTTGAACTTTTAAATCTAGCTGCTTAAAGTTCACGCGACGCGTGAGCGATCCTATAGGCAACAGGGAGATCCCTATTTAAAGACTTCGAATGTAGCCCCAGGCTGTTAAGTTGGTAAGATGCGGCATACGGACCAGTTCTTGTTATTGCAGTAGTTCATGTTTAGCGAGATTATGCGGAAGCCGGGGCGCACGAGGACAGAGTAGAAGGCGCCGCGGCGGACCGTGTGCGACACGCCGGCTGGGAGCCAGCGCCGCCACTGCGCGTCCAGCTCGTCGTACAGCCACGCGATGTTCGACTCCGGCGACGAGATGTACGGCGGCGGGAAACTGCAAGGAAGTGTACTTGATAACGACGCAACTACAAGGTCTGCGGTCAAGCGAAGTCACTAGCTTCGTATAAAACGGAACGTGTCTAATTGAGCACCAGTACGTGACGATCCAATGTCATTGTTCTACGATGATAATAAAAATGATCAATATCGGACATTCTACAGATACCTAAAGCAGGTTAGTTCTTAAGTAAATTAAATAACAACTGCAACTTTTGACACTGTCTCCTACCTACCGACTATCGAATTTAGTAACTACCAATATCGCCAGACGTAGTTACTTATTTACGGCCAGCATCAAAAGTCAAAACTTTGTCACAGTAACGTTTTCCGTAAATGAGTGTCGTTTGAGTTTGGCATGTCAATGTCACTGATTACGATAAGGTACCAAAATTACAAGCTACTTTTAATGATGACTGTACAACCATAACATACAAATATTCGGTGGATATTCGTAATGTTGTTCGTAACTCTTAGTTTTTTTTTTAATTTACATCACTCGTATTTTTAAAAAGGATACTGATGCCTGTTGATACGAGTTGAACCTTAACCACGCACACTGACCGCTCATGTCGAACGTTGATTGATATGACCTCGAGTAATATAACAATAACAAAATGAACTATAATAACCTCATATCCTACCTACTCGTATTTATCGTTATACCTGTTGACGGGGGATGACTCGTGGTTGCCCAGCGCTGGGAAGATCGGTACTCCAGGGAACATATCTGACATCTGCGCCACAGTTTCCTGCAAAACCTTCAGGTTCTCCTCTTTCGTTTGATTCCACACATCGTGCGGGGGCAGGTCGCCTGTCCACAGGATGTAGTCGATGTCCTGAAAGGTGTTAATGTCAATGTTATTATAGGTATTAAAAAACTTCTCTTTATATTTAGGCAATCACGCTTATAAATGAGCTATGCTTATTTTTAATCCAGTTTTCTTTTTACAACAATATCCTACTACTAATAATAACAACTCGTAGCTTTCCTTGAGTGCAATGGTTAATTCATGGCGCCCAAACAGGCGATTATACCATTTCAAACCAGTAATATTAATATACCTAGGTAGACCTACTCGTCAGATTATTAGTAGGTACTAGTTAGGAAGATTAATAAACTAACAGATCTTACAAATTGACGGTGACATATCTACCTACATTACTATTACTATAATACCTACTTAATGTAACCTTCTAGAGTTCGAATGATCGATTTACAAGATATCTACAAACATTGACGCGAGTAGATGCCTAATTAAGTTCAAGTTCAATAAAGTATTATCCGTTACATATCTGGCATAATCACAAAATAAATAATACCTATTGATCTAGTTTAATCACGTGAGGTTTCCTTTTCGGTCCGTAAATATCAAATAGATATTGATAAAAATATAAATTAACTTGGTTTTACAAGGTTGTCCATTTCTACATACATATAAGGTCGTCCCTATCACCTATGATTGCACTCTTTACGAAAAGAAAATCTGGGTTGCGTACGACGAATACTACGATTAATACCGAACTTCCCACTAACGTTTGTACACGTTAACTATCATAATTAAATCTCTGATAACTGGACGCTTCATTTTATCGATTGTAAATGTAAATTCTACTACTCATTGATCAACAAGACAGCCTTGACTGATTTATCGCTATGTGCGTGCTGGCTGTTGTCCTAACGAGGATGGACCTGGGGCTCTATTCGAAATGTTACATAGGGAAAGGGAAATTCCCTATTCCTGCCGTCAACCGGCAAACCGTCTGCCGGCGTTGAAACCGAACTTTAAGCAGCTACGTAGATTGAAAGTTCAATTTGAGCGCCCGCCGGGACGCGTAAGGCCAGGGATAGGGATAGAGCCCCTGTTGGGTTGGCGATCATTTGGCGATGCTCACTGTGTGCGTGTCCGCGATGTGCTTGAGCATGTGGTCAATGGTCCGTTTAGGAGTGTCGCACTTGCGGTAGTCGCCCCAGCGGCCGGCGCCGCCGCCCGGCGTCACCGCGGGCCCGTTGGACGCCCTGCAGCAGAGCGGCTCGTTGCACTCCGCGTTGGCACCTGGACGTACATACATACCATTACCTCTTCACGATTAAACCGGTTGACCGATTTAGATGAAAGTAGGTACGAAGACAGTTTGAATCCCGGGAAAGGACATAGACAAGAGACAAGGATATTTTTTAACCCGATAAAAACGCATCGTTCCCGCGGAAACACTACTTATAACTAAATTCCAACGCGGACGAATTCGTGGGCAGAAGCTATCTGCCTATACCTAGGTTAAAAACATAATTTTATCTCAAACTATAGGTAATACAGTTTGAGATAAATTATGTTTTAACCTAGGTATAGGCAGGCGTTATTATTTTATCATAAAAAAATGTTGCATGTCATGTTAGGTTTAATTATGCCTACTGATTTCACTTTGATCTAGAGTTTAGATTAATGCATTTGGAGTCCGTGGTGTCCTCCTTTTAAACCAAACATGGATTTGGCCTAGATTTCTTTTTTTTTGCGTACCTACCTGTGATGTTCCTCATTAGCTTTACTTATTGTAATTTATCCATACTTCGTTCCTAACAAGGAAATTTAATTTCACATGTGTAAAAGAGTGCTTGCGCTTTTAAGGTCGATGATCTCTCTTAGCATGCTAGTCGGGGGACGTTCAATGAGTTGGACCTACATTATTCATAAACGGGCAATGGTGCTAACAGACGGTTATATATACTCCGGTGGGAACAAACACGTGATTTATGTCCGTTAATGCGCGAAGTATTTGCGTTCCTTATTTGATATAGAACGGGTTCTTTAACACCTTCGCTGCGGTAATTATAAGTTAATTTGCAATTAACCATAAGCACAGAATAAGTAATAGTACTAACGTACAGAAGGCCGACTGCTAACAAAAAACCGGTTTTGTTGCACCGTACGCTCCCAAATTGGCCATCTCTTTCTATCGCATGCAGCGCGCTCTTTCTGAGGCCACGCCCTAGCGCGAGGGCTGGCGCACTCGAGAACATATTAAATCATGCGTCATTAGTACATCATCATCATCATCATTTCAGCATCATTTCAAATATATACTTTATCTGTCAATTTATGAATCAGCTAAATTCAAAATTAAGACACAGTCACACAACTGCATTATCATAATATACTCGTACTAGCCGTTTTCCGCGACTTCGTCCCGCGTACATAGAATTTGCGTACCCGATGATACTATACTGTACATACAGTAGTATTTGTTATATTTCTTTTAGAAAAATTAAAAATTTAGGTTCAAGACATGAACTACCTCCATACCAAATTTCATCATTTACTCTTTACTAAATCATTACTTTACAGTTGTTGTTACTACAACCATCTGCTAAACAATATTTTTTTGCAATAATTCAAATTTCATAGCGTATATGACTTGCGACGCCGACGCGACGTACATTAATAGTTTACGCGCGCGCGTGCATTCGCTAGCAGTGCGCGGCAACCACTAATCATCACGCCACGGTGCGAAGCCGGCGGGTACTTGTATCGAGCGCGAAGAAATCAAAGAGTGCGCCGCGCCTGCCATAAGTAAGGGGCCGAAAGGCCCTTACCGCAGCGAAGGTACAAACAAACCGATCGAATAGTTTTAATGATCCAAGTGACTCTTTGATATCATGTGTATTCGCAAGTTTTTACTAACTTATTTACTACTAGCTTCTGCTCGCGACTTCGCATGGAATTCGGTAATAGCGTTCCCGCGGGAACTATGCGTTTTCCGGGATAAAGAGTAGCCTATATGTTGACCAGTGTTATAAATAGTACGTTAATTTATTATGTACCGAGGTAATTACGAAGATTTATAGGAACTCACCTTCTGCGTAGTAAGGATCGAAGTGGGTATCTGAAATCTGCAAAACTTTGAAGGAAGGCGCCTTTTCCACTGGCGCTTCGAGTACTTTTAAAGCTGGTTTGGGCACCGGGGGGAATGCCACCTCCCACTCGTGATAGGGATTGTACACGTCGCCACAAGCATCGCCTATGACGAAACTGCAAATCTCGTCGGGACCTATTGTTATACGCTTCAGTACATACACGACCTCACTCTGAAAGCAAAATTAATAACCAAGTCAAACGTGCTGCTTAATGTAACGCGTGATCTAAGTACTTATTAAAGAAATCGAGTACGCTTTAACTGATATTATTGTAAGTTATGCAGCATTGGGGTAGATACACAGTGTTCAAATTGTAGAAAGCGTCTTACCCCAAAGAGTCTCGTGATGCCCTCACACACTCTCGCTGATTGTATTTTCAAGGACACGCAGAACTGATATATCATTTTGTTGATCTCGTCCTTGCTTTTACCGAGCCTTATGTAGTGCTGGAGCAGACCGGCCCCGGCTTTGCACGCAGTACACGAAACCTTGGACATCACCGAGTGCTCTACCTCATAATACACCTGCTTCAAGTTCAACAGTTTCAAGGCTTTTTCTACGAAGAGTGGCAAGTTTGAGCTTTTATCGTTATCCCATAATAGGCGGGAGTAATTTCTCTTGAGGGCTGCCATGTGCGCTATGAGCTCTGTCTCATTCGCCGACGGAGGCAATTTGTGACTGAAGTTGGAAGGCATGAAGAACAAGTCTTCGTTGCGGGGTTCAGAGGTCCAGTTCCAGTTGTCCATGGGCGGCGACCATTTTATGACAGGCTTCTGGTTCCATTTTTTCTGGTCGAGAAATATTGGGTTACCTGTAAAGTCGGAAATATTTTGCTATACCTCTAGGTAAACAACTTAACATATGATTTACGGCTTAAATTCATTAACTTCTAGATTTATTTCCTTATCCTACCATCAATTTGAATGTTAAATATAAAAAGTCTATTTTTTGTGTGTAACTATGCAGTTGTTAGCGGTTGTAAATATTTAACTTTTATACTAAATTACTTGTTCTTAAGATTTAATATTACTCAGGCAAATGCAGATGAATAATTATAAAGTAATGTGATAACAATTTCGAACACTTACCTAATACTAGAGTAATGTAAAAAATCGGAAGTAGAGTCAGCGTTAGCCATGATATTCTGATAATCATTACTGAAGGGTGAAGAAGAAAGTTATCTGAAACAAAGAAAATAGTACTTAAAATATTACACTACATAAAAATATACTTCTAATAACTACGTATTAAAATATGCAATGAATGTTTCGGCGGTCTTTATAATTGTTATATAGTATGTATTACTTATGCGTTATTTTAATGGATTCTTACTAGTACTGCGCTAATATGATCTCTGCGATGACGCATGAACCACATGCAATAGTATTAATAACATAGGTATGTTATATACACACACAGGATATACTGTGGCTTGTCATTATTGTAACGGTGAAGTCTAGATAATATTTATATTTGTACCTATATCACACGAGTTCCAAGAGTAAGTCGGTATTCCTGGTTTCAGAAGTCAAAAGTTAAAAATCAGTCAAATGCGGAATCGCATATGTAGGGTTCCGTACAACTGAGCGTCTCTATGTGATCCCTATTCACAGTTGGTGACAAAAAAATCAATTTAATCACAACACTAAGTACCTTATGACCCTATCAGGCAGGGTCGAAGCCGAACAAGATTTTATTGGAAGATAGGAGAAAATTCACATACCTATCGGAATTGGGAATCATCGTCTGTATAGAATTTATTAATTTATCATAACTACGTACTATTTTTTTTTAAATCTAAACATACTTCTTTAGCTAGCGACATCGATGAGGCCATTAGAAAAAAAAACACTGGCAACATGGAACTATAGTCATATCATGGACTTGAATGAATATACAAAAAATATTCGAATAGCCGGGCGAAGTGAGGGACAAGGGAAACTGAACCTTAGAACGAGACCTTTACTACACGGACGTTCTACACTACCGGGAACAATAAGTGCGCCACCGTACTGACAAAGTGAATCCCAGCTTAGGGTGGAACTTCACTGCGGCAGCCACGGTATTGTCCGGATACTCGACACTAAAACGTAGCAGAGGTGAAGGCGTATAGCGTGCTAAGTACTAGGTACTAATCGGAAGGAACCGGGAATAAACTAGTGCTCCTGGTCGTGACCGTGTTTCGTGTACCCGTAGCCGAATCTCCGTTGCCGTGTTACTCGGCAACGGAGATCCGCTCCGTTTGCTCCGTGTCATTCGGCTACGTGTAATTAAGATACGTAGCTACGTGTACACGGAGATACGTATCTTATTTATACGTAGATCCGATCCAGTCGTGTTCAACAACCGAGCGGAGCGGAGCCGAAGCCGAGCGGAGCCGAAGCCGAGATTCGCGGGAACGTAGCCGAATCCAGAAACGGATACGTATCTTTGACGTGACCGTGTAGTACGGGATCTTAGCACCGCCGGTGCTAAGGCTACGTAGCTACGGTTCCGCGTGTAACACGTATATCACAAGCCCTAGAATAAACAACAAATATTTGCACATGACCGCAGGTCACTGTTTGGTGGCAACCAAACGATAGCGCGATGTAATCGACAGCTAGCGCCATCTAGCGAAGACCGCGGTAAACTTGACGTGTTACAAATTTGAATTAGACTTTTGTTTTATTCGCTCTAACTAGATACCTAATTTCGCCAGCTTAGTAAGTGCTATGGTGGTGTATTCGTGAGAGATGTGGAAACTCATTCAGGTGACCGTGGGTTCAAAACACAAACCCTCCACACTTTTTTTCTTGTTTTTTATACTTATTGAGTTTTTTTTTCAGTTTTTCTATTTTTTTATTGTTTTAGAGTCAGGAAATCACTATTTTTAGTATTTATAAAATTTTATTGTATTAATGTACGTAAAGAGCGACGTTCGAAAAAATACGTAACTTTCCTGTGGGAAAATCAGCATTGGGTATAAACTTATTGACTGTTTCAGTATTTGTTGTGATGGAGGCTTTAATAATGCGTACTTTGTGAAAATTTCAGGTGTCTAACAATAATGGTTCATTAGATAGAGCGCTTGAAATGAGACGAAGAAAAAAAGGTTCCCCTTGTTTACGCATATTTGTTTTTGGCAGAATTCGATTTTGCATAATAAGTATAGGCATATAGTGTTTACGCCGAAAATAATCTCGCATAACGATTTTTCGTCGAATTCTATTACGCATAATCTATTTACGCCGAATGGTTTTCACGCATAATTTTCGAATTTCGAATATTGTTTAGGCAGAAAATTACTTTCACCGAAATTCGTTACGCCGAAAACTACTTTCGCATAACTTTATTTGTCGTCGATTTAATTAAATGAGTATCCTGTATAACATCTATATTGGAGGGAGGGGGATTACTAACTGATAATTTAGTTTACTTATATAAAAAATAACCTAACCTAACCTATGCGAGTCGGCTTCGCTCCAAACTTTGGGTGTTATCGCACACCGTCCCTACATAAATTGTTGTTTCGGACATAATTTCGGACAATATTTCGACCTATCCAAATTCTGCTAAATTACTAGTATGCCAAACAATATTATGTATAATCAAATTCGGCCAAGTCAACATTATGCCAACACAATATTCGGGTAAGTAAACACCCATTCGGCCAATAAAGAATTATGCTTAATAAAAATTCGGCAAAGTCAAGATTCGGCGTAGATAAATTATGCGAAGCCTGGTATACGTAAACAGTTTCGGACAAAAAGAATTATGCCAAATAGATGGCACCTAGAAAAAAACAGTTACTTGTATGAAGACCCCAATTTATATAGATATATTTTAACTTTTTAGTATTTGTTGTGATTGCGGCCACAGAAACACGCATTCTGTGAAAATTTCAAATCTCTACCTATTTCCGTTGAAGAGATAAAGCCCTGTGACAGACAGACGGACGGACGGACGGACGGACATCGGAGGCATATTAATAGGGTTCCGTTTTTCACCCTTTGGGTACGGAACCCTAACAACATTAAATGTAGGTACGCGGTGTATACAGTAACTTTCTTCCCGCGCCTGCCGTGAAAGCCGTAAAATCTCTTCCGGAATTTACTCCCACGAGTAAATGTCGTAAATTAATTTCTTTAATAAATTGACATTTATGAATAAATCCATAAACTTCAACCAAAATAACAGCAATGAAAAAAATAGAAATAATAATTCCATAGTAAAATGTCCAATGTTACTTTCGGGAAATGTAGTGAAAGTGGGACATCGGACGTTCCACGACCTATTAAACGAGGCTTTACATAATTCATAGTAATCATTGTTATGCGCAATAAAATTTGAAGATTGACATTGACTACATTCGAGTACATCGACCGCTGTTTCCGGAAAACTAACCTCTGCTCCGAGACTCGTAAATAGTAATGAGACTTATGTAATTTATGTCACGTCAACGCATCTTTTGTAAAGGCGCACTCGTTTATGACATTTATACAGTTCACAATGTGGAACTTATGTAGACGATGTCATATGGCTATACGAAGTCTAACACTTTGCGGCTGCCGTTTATGTCGGCCAACTGAACTATGTACGTAATTGTAGGAAAAAAATCAGAAAACTGCGGTGTATGTGAGTCAGCGGATTTACCGACTGCTGTACACGGACGTGAGGTTGCCACTTTCTCTGCGCTTCATTGACTCATGCAAAGAAAGTGACGGCGTATCGCACATTCGCACGCGCTGGCTCCGCTTATTGACATATTGTTGCCGTGGCAAGAAAATAATCCGATGCAACTGCTCACCTGTACAAGTGCCTACATCCATCCTTATACAACGTAACGCAAAGCCCGAGCGTTACAGATTTTGCAATAGAGGCATTATTTGAAGCGGAAAAAGACATAAAATGTTTATCATGTTTTACGTGACAACTGTTCATTGCTAATAATATACCTATGTAGGTAGGAAAGTATATAAGAGTACAATTTGTATTTCCTCTGTAAAATATGATTCATGATGATATAATTAATTTAAATTACTTTGACCTCGTTCTCATTTAAAATCTTCACGCGGTTTCGACTAGGTACTCTTTTTTTGGTAAAATGAATTCATAAAATGCTTAAAGAAAAGCAGACAGGTTAACTTCAAAAATTAAATCAATTTAGGTAATTCAATTGAATTAATTTACATTAATTCGAAAGAATTAAACTAAATGCGAAAAAGAAAATACTGCTCCTACCTACATTTACATTATAAGTAGAAACATACTTCAAACGCATTTATTTCTTATAGAGCAGGCGCTGAAGGTATATCTGTGTGGAAAAATCGCGAACCGCAAAATGTTTTGTGATTCGTCTACCTGAGCCCATCGACTTTATTAAAACGATGTTGCTGGCTTTAAAATTGAGTCTTCCCCCATCTACAATTAAGGAACCTTGTTCACTTATTGCTCTAATTCTCAGAAACTATGCACATTTATGACATTTAGATAGGACCATCTAGAACTTTTTTAAAGTCCGTTAAATTTGCAACAATTTAAGTCAAACCGTGGGAAGTCGTGGTGGCCTAGTGCTTCGACCTACCGCGAGAGAGGGTCGGGGGTTCGATTCCGAATAAGTTTAGGTACTTACTAATGTGCGAAATTCAATTTCAATTAATCACTGAGATTTTCGGTGAAGGAAAACATCATGAGGAAACCTGCACGAATCAGCGAAGTAATTCAAAGATGTGTGTGAAGTTCCCAATCCGCACTGGGCCCGCGTGGGGACTATATCCCAAACCCTCTCGTGATAAGAGGAGGTCTATGCCCAGCAGTGGGACGCAAATAGGCTGTAGTAGTAGTAAGCCAAACCGCAGCTTTGCAGCCCATATTAGGGACCGTGCAATGTGCAATGGCCTGTCGAAAATTGACAATTATTCTGCAGAACTCGTAATTGGATAAGCTAATTATCATCCTACCCAGCGTGGTTAGGGCTTGTAATTTTTGTAGGAAGTGTGATTATACAGTGACAATAAAAAATTTGCAAAGCCTAAAGCTTTGCTTTTGGTTAAAAAAAATGAAAAATAAAAATTATGGCAACCGTAATCCACATAGGTACATACTACATGGGGGTCTACATGAGACTTTTGACTTTCGTGGTCCGCGTTTTTTGCACACGAGTATATATACCTTCAGCGCCTGCACTATTTTAGTCCAATGTGCTGTTCGCTGTAGTGCGGGGCCCGCATTATCATCGGCATCGCCCACAAATCACAATATTGATAGCAAAATTGTTAAGTGTGAATGGTTTGACGTATCTATTTCCTTTCTAAATATTTTCATCCGTCGCTTACCTATACGAATACAGTGGCATATATTATTTAAATTTATAAAATAGGTGCATATTTTTTCAACTTATAATATAAATGTTTCTTAAGATTTCTTAAGTATTCAGTGTTTCTATGTGCAAAGCGCTATAAAGGCATGAAGAGCAGTAACTGAAGCAATCGGCGCGGAGGACAACCGCTGGGTTTTTAGTGGCTCACCGGCGAGTCCCACATAACCACCCTACCCCCCAGGCGCGGTGGTATGCGTAAAAAGCATTTCCCAGCGACAAAAAGAAGTACCTATTTATTAATTTCATCGTAGGCGTTAAATATAATCTGTCTACTTAATTAAAGACATCAACGCACGCAGTAGGCCGCGTGTGCGCTTGTTTTCAAACTTTGGTTTAGGTTTTCCTACAGCTATGCCACATACAGATCTGAAAAATGTCCTAAAATGTGTGAAATACAATAATATTAAACAAATACACATATTTGAATGCTTCCGTCCGAAGTCCGATTAAAATCTATAACTCATGCGTAGTAAATAGCAAAGCAGAATTTTAGCAATTTATAAATGTATATTCCGACACAAACTAAATTACTTACAATAAAAATAAAACTAAAAACTAGAACTAAAAATAACTCGGTCGCAATGTCGCTCGGCAAGGTTCCCAAAAGGCTGGCAACATTGTCGCGCTGGATGGCAATGCTTATTCGCTGAGCGAAGTAGTGGCCAGCCCTTTGGTCACCAGAAGCCTCGATGAGGCGGGCGGACAAATCCTTAAAAAGGCGACGTGCGCTGGGCCCCCAAGGCCCCAAAGTTTCGACCCCAAAAGCCACAAACATGGTTTTGTTGATGGGGAGTTGTTGAAATTTTTTAGAACTGCAAACTTCAAACATTAGCTTAAAATTTAAAAAGTACCTACTAAATAAATAGCTATTTTCGAGCTTCATCGAGTGACTACCCTTTGTGAACTATTTATACGACTTTTTAAACAAAGTCATGGTTTTATCTAAAACGTGTAGTTTTTCAGAATTAAAGCAATTAGTGAAAAAGATAGCTTAATTTTAAAAAAAATCGCGTGGTACGGTGGTGTTGTGGTATATTGCAGCACAAGTTGTCGATTTTGCAAATCTTGGTTCATACTATCTTAACTGGTTCACGCAACATACCAAGAATATTAAAATCACATTATATCTCGCCTTCTTATGGTAATTAATAAGTGTAGTTTTCTGCCGGCCTGGTAGAAAGAATTCAATGCTAAGGCATTACTTATGCGTAGTTACCTCACAAAACTCAATTCAAGAGGTAAAAATAAATTTACTACTGGTTTATTTACAACGACAATGCTGATAATGTGACGTTCTCACGCAAAGAGCAAGATGCAAGTTTCGCCGGAGCCAAGCAAGGACTATCTCCGATCTGCATACTTAAACTGCTTTCTTTTGTACATTTTATTACTTATATACATGTTTTCACTTTGTAGCTCGTAAGTAATTTGTTTTCACGGCCATTTATATTTTTGACCGACGCGACACGCGCGTGTTAATTATCGTTGGGTACTTTATCCTTTTAGGAACCAGTGTTTTATTTTCTAGAATTTATCGAAAACTGGTCTAGGCACCTTACACCTATTGCGGTCGGTAAAGAGAAAGATGGCTGGTCCACCGGGTAGGAAAAAACTGCACTGTCGAGCCTGCGAGTAGGTACACTGCACGCAATTACGGATCGGCGTAACGAGATATTTAACATGGAGTCAGTGTTTTCAAGTCAGCACACGTACATTGCTCATTCACTGAGGATGCCAATATTATGAGTTTTGGCGAAATCAGCAATGTATGTCTTCTGACTTGAAAACACTGATTTATACCTACACACTAGTACCTATACCTACATTACACAGTCCATCACGTACTAAGTAGGTAAGTAAGTAAGTATTGGTTAAACCGATTTTCTAATTATCCAATAAACTTTATATCTACTATGGATGGCATTACTGAATCACTTTTCCATTCATATTCATATATTACCATGTAAACATTCGCTTACCCAGAACTTAGTATAGTATTTTTCCTTTTCCGTTATCGTACGTAAGATGTACTTAGTAGAAAGTTGCGCCTTCGGCAACACTGTTATGAATCTTATGCAAGTGTTGTAACATATGCAAGGCATCACGATTATGTTTAAATTGTCTTGATATTAAATTCAACAAATCATTCACGGCTGAGCAAAATAAAATTATTGTTACACACGAGATAAACATCGCTATTGTCAATTCGATCAATTTGATATCGTCATCATGAGGTGACCTTTTACTTTCTGGATCCGTACCCGATCCAGACACCCTTTGTTGCGGGTACAACTTTCATTTAAATGCATCTCGTTCATCGAACTCACTTTCTCCTCCCGATAGCATAGCACCCGAACTCCCAAGGCTCTCCTCGGAATGCATTTATAATAGTTGGCACCATCCACGTGCAGTAAATTGAATATGCGTTCAATGCCCGCCGCTGCCGAATCTATGCCTCGCTGACTAATGTCTACCTTAATAGGTATGTAACAATTTAATAAACATACTACCTATCTGTAGCAAAATTTGACTATGGTAGTCTAATTAGTTCGCTGTTAGTTATGTTGTAAAGTTTAATAATATTTCAAAATGAGGTGTTATAATTCATTTTAATTATCTAAAAACAGACAACATGCCTGTGCCTTGCACGTGACGGGCTCCGCGAGACAGAATTCACTTTCAGCTTTCAGCTATAAATTGGTTACACTTTATTAAGAGGAGATATCAACTCTCGTTTTTAGGATTCCTTTCATAACTCGGGAGGTGATATCTTCCTTATTTCGTTTAGTTCCTTAAGACCGTTTTTTCAAATGATATGAAAGCTACAAGGGCCTTATTAAAGTTTATAAATATTGGTGCTTCCCACATTCCTAAACAATGAGACAGTATCCTACTTATTTAGTGAAGATTCTATAGATACCGAACAAAATGAAAACCAGTTCCAATGTGAATTTTGTTTTTATTTTGTGCGTGCATTGCTTATATAGTAGGTAAAGTGCAGCACGGAACCCTATCGCGATTGTGTATCTCTATTGTAATCATTCATTGATTTCATTATGCATTGATTCATATTTAAATCACGATAAAGTCCCTACTTCAAATTTTCTGAAACGTAGAAAACAAGTCCATTGTATTTATCTCCGGAGAGATAATATTGCCTGGCAGTTGCTACTGGAGTCAATGATTCCATGGTTATAAAATAACATTGTGATAAAGAAATCTAAATAAATCAACTAACGTCTAATGTCCAATACAATTTGGTATCTGGTATGAGAGTTAGTCTCGCTCGTGCTGTGGACAGCAGAGATCGCGCTGAAGATTGCCTCATTTGATTATTCAGTGTTCAAGTCAAGACGCTCTGCCGAAGCTATCTACAAAATGAATCATTGTCGCGTATAAATAGTTGTGGTCGAGAGTCGAGAGTACAAATGCTCTGCGTGTTTTCATTGTTATACCTGTTCATTCATTGGTTTGGTGGTCGATTGAATGTTTTACCTTCCTATCAAGAGATAGAGGTAGGTCTTAATGTTAGTATTTTTAACTTTAATTTGTTTTGTTTTACTTTTGTCGTCTTTTTTTTATTTACATTTCATTTTTACGGTTTTAAAAGCTTAAAGATAGTTTGCAAAGCTTATCATTATAGGCACTACTACATTGCTGCATTAATGCAGTTCTGTACACTAAAAAAAACAGCCACTGTAAAAACTAGGTACACTTACCAGAGAGTAAATAAGTATTTAAAAATGTGAAAGATGTGAAAACTCCCACTTTTTTTATCTTTTATTACGATAACCGCTGCGACAGAAGTAAATTGAGTTAACAGAAAATCAAACGACAATTGACCCACGTGGCCCGGCGTTCGCCAACGACGGCCGATAAACACTAACCTCTATCAAATAGACCGATTATCTTATATACTACGCAGAATGAAAACATTGCGTAAATAAATCATTATAATTTAAACTACGAGTATGTAGCTTCGTACGATGATTGCATAATACAGGGGCCTCCTTCGATTTTAATAGATAGTAACATGGAATTTCCTTTACAGCCCTAGCCCTAGATTGCACTCATAATATAATTAACGCTTTGTACGAGTGTAGGGTATTCCTTTGGATGGTGACGATATCAGCCAGAAAAAATCTTGCTAACTTATATACTGGTTTACCCACAGCCTCTCATGCAGATGGGGTTCAAATCCGGCTCGCACCTCTGAGTTTCCTTAATGTGAAAAATTCAATTTGAATTTGCCGTAAGCTTTTTGGTGAAGGAAAACATCACGAGGAAACCTGCAAGCATCTGCGAAGTATTTAATTCATAAGATGTCGGTGTCCATGGGCTGCAGTGACCGCTTACCATCAGGTGGCCTGCGTGCTCGTTTAACTACCAATGACATGAAAAAAATCAAGAATGTGTGTGAAATCCCCAATCCGCACTGGGCCCGTGTGGGGTTTACTTATAGCCCAAACCCTCTCTGCTGCCTCCGTGCTGAGAGGAGGCATGCGGAACGCAAACATGCACTGTTGTGGTGTGGTGGGAAATTACCAATTAATACTCGTAGGAGCTACCTTCAGTAATTATTGACTGATACCTACGACTAGCTCCTTCCTACTTTGAATCAGCCAAGATCAATCAGCCTTGTTCTCGATCATGAATCATAAAAAACCTTCCTTGTTTAAGCATAGGTGCGAATATTGGGGTCAATGAACATCAATTGTGATTAATACCTATTAAATTTTTGCTAGTACCAGACACTGTAGTTTCGAGATTGTTTCTGCTCTGTTCGTGTAAGGAAGTAGAATTAAGTAGTGAAGTAGGTCAATCTTTTTTTTACCACCTTGGAAGGTATTTTTATTTACTTAGGAAGTAGAAATAAGTAGACTCTATACGATAGGGATCCACCACAGCCTATTTACGTCCCACTGCTGGGCACAGGCCCAGGCCTGCCAGGCCTGCCAGGCCAGGCCTTCTCTCATCAAGAGAGGGTTTCGTCCCCAGAGGCCCTTGTTGCGGATTGGGGACTTAACATACATCCTTGAACTACTTCTACCTACGCAGATGCTACGGAGGTTACCTCGCGATGAGGTAAGTACATTAAATTTGAATTACGCACATAATTATATCGATAAAAAATCATTCAAAAAATAGCCGAATTGAGAACCTCCTTCTTTTGTTTTTTTAAGTCTATTAAAAAGGTATGAGCCCGGACTCTCTTTGAACTCCCGACCCTCTGCATGAGAGGCGGTAGATCAATCTACTACGGCTTCTTAACTATTCGTCTACAGGCCCCTTGGTCGGCTTTTTTCTGTGCTTACCTACTAACTCTTAATCATTGCATTGTCACATTGGTTCTACGCCCCCATATTGAAACGGACGCACTAAATAAAAGTGATTTGAAAGTGGATAAATTCAATGAACTGTGCAACAATATAGTATGATTATAGTATCAATTAAAATATGGATTAAAATACTATTAATAAGGACTCAATTTCACAGAACAATGGGCAGTTGAATAGATCTAGTAGTACTCATAGAGTATCCATGTCAAAGAAAACTATTGCCTATTTAACTGCAAAAATCTTACCTTACTTTAAGCGTGCTAATCTACTAAGCGTACTTGCTTATTTATACAAACGATCCCAAAAATGGCTCTAATGATTTGGACTTAATTTTGCAATGTTTACGAATGTGAAAAAACGATGTAGACAGCTTTCTTGAGCTATTTCTGTTCGATGTTCTGGATCGTCGTACAGTACAGATATTTCTACCCTGCCTACCAGTAAAGCGAGGGCTACACCACCTCTGCATTACCTACCAGCTTATTTAATTAATGACACTTGTAAATAAATGGAAATGAGAATCAAATACGAGTAGTCGGAGTAAACAAGAGCTCCCTATAGTTTCCCTACGTCGTGTATTTATATGACACAACTGGAACGCACTGTGTTTTTATTCTGAAACAGTGCAGATAACTTTGCGATTCGAGGCACATCGAAATTCGCCGTTAACCTCCTTCGGCGGCCAGAAAGAAAGTAGTCGCCGCGCTTAAAGGATGACATGAATGTATAATGCTTTATCGTAAACCGCAGATGTCGTAATATACACATGTTAATATAGCCTGTTTATCTTTTTTCCTTCCCTTACCTTCTCATAAAAACAGAGTTTTTGGACAGGGTAGACAACAAAAAGTAGTTGTTAGACTTTTGCGTTTATTTAATACTTCATGGCGTATGCGATAGGGTAGAGTAGGCATGGACTGGACAGTGTCTTTTTACTCGACTGCGCCAGAAGGAGGGTTATATTTTTCAAGTGTAGTATGTATGTGTATTTTTTTACCCTAGACGGCTTATTAGAATTGTGCTATGTGGTGTCGTTAGATCGCCTTGAGAGTGACACTGGGTATATCAAAAAGTTAGTATGCAGTCGGCTTTTTTTTCAAAAATCGTGTTAAAAGGTTTTGTATGTAAGGAGTGTGCGCCACTGAATAAAATTGTATTTACAAGAACTTCTATAAATGACGTGTATCTATCCTGTTTTCTATTTAATTTTCATTGCCTTCTTTTATATATAAGTGAATTGCCGTGTATTAGTCTGGCTCAGCCGTTGTGGCCTAGTGGTTCGACCTACCGCCTCGCATGCAGAGGGTCGGGGGTTCGATGCCGGTTCGCACCTCTAATAAGTTACTGCTTATGTGCGAAATTCAATTTGAATTTACTACTGAGCTTTTCGGTGAAGGAAAATATCGTGAGGAAACCTGCACGCATCTGCGAGGTTATCAAAGACTGGGTGGGGACTATAGCGGAAACCCTCTCGTGATGAGAGAAGGCCTGTGCCCAGAAGTGGGACGCAAATACGCTGTAGTAGTAGTCTGGCTAAGGCTTGTGAACAGCTGGACCGTTTTGGGTGATTCTTTTTTCGTTTTATGCCCAGTGATTCAGTTTAGCAAGAAGAGAGATTGTGGAAAATCTAAAGTAACAGTTTAAAAAAAAGAAACATAACTTTGTATGGGAATCGCCTTCGGGTGATACGAAGTTCACAGGGTCAACTAGTAATCGAATATATTTTCAAGATAAGTGTGACACACATGAAATACAATGTACCTAAGTATAAAATGGAATTGTATATAGTTTAACATTACTGTATCTAAATTAGCTATTTACATCCTCAGGAGCTCCAAATACAGAGCTATGAAGATGATCATTAGGTACTTTAACAGTTTTATTTTATGTAATTTTAGACTTTCGTATCTTTGTTATATTAATGAGTATTCGGTTATGGACTGTAGTCGCTTGTATGAGCCGGTGCAACTGTCTGCTTCCATAATACTAGTTTTGCAAAGCTACTTATACAGGTTTGTATAGGCATCGGTTTCCTTTCGCACCTTCTTAAGTTAAGGCCAATCGATTTTTTTGCGATGTTGCTTGGATAACTAAAGTATATTTTTAAACAGCATCAGTCTTTTAAACTCTGACCCTATTACTTGCATATGATATATCGTGACGAAAAAAGTGAAAACAAATTTGATTCTTATTCTATTTGAATTCTTAGGTAGTAGGTAGTAGGTAGGTACATCTATTTCGTGTGTGGTCTTGACTTAGTTTACCAGACAGTTAATCCCTTGTGATCGCTGATAACATTCGATAATAACTTTGATAACCTATATTTAATTTACATAATATTCTGTTACGGTAATGTTTTGAAAGATCCATTTTCATAATACATAAAGTAAACCTGAAACAAACAATGCGTCCGTCGGTGTATTGACGTCATTATTTTCTAAGTATGAGAAAGTCGAGTTGACCAGTCCTCGGCTTAGCTACTTTAGTTGCAACTAACTGGATTGTCTTGTCTTTAACGTGATCATCAGCTCTATTGTATACAATGAACAGTTTTTGTTAGAAGCGTGGAATCAACGATTTCCACATTTTTATAGCAATCTAAGATAGTTAACCACAACACAATGACTAGCTAGTAGTAATCATGATTCTTAACTTCTTAACAGTTGCCACTTTCGACAACGAAAAGAATAGTGCCTGCATAGGTACATAGCATGCAATAATTATATATTTGATGCTATTTGTTCTTAGAAGGTATGTATGAAATAAAATAAAACCAGAGATCTCGTTTGTTTATTTTTCCAATGTCGCAAATGATAATTATACTGAGCAGTTAATCCGGAATTCATTATTACTTTTCGGTTATGGTTCACGAACTTAGTTACATCGGGTAATCTAGTTAATTGTAGGTAGGTATATAAGACTGCTTGCAGAGTTCGCAACGCTGAGATTAAAGTGGTGCTCCTTGACCAATTTTTTTGCATGTACCTCTAGGAAAAAGCGCAGAACTGGTAACTTGGTAAATTAAATTCAAAATTCAAAACAGAGCGTCCAAAAATTGGAGCGTCCTCTAAATATCGTAGCCAATAAAGCGGCACAAACTAACAGTAACAGTTCTTCACTCGGTTTGGTGACTTGATGTCGTCTAGCTGTCAAGTGGGGCATCTGATTGTGTGACCTACACATCGCGCAACGCTAAATAATATTGATGCAAAATCAATATTAAGCAAGAATCCGTTAAACTTGAGTCCAAGATGATCGTCCCTAGTTATGTAAACTTATGAATTCCTTAAAGTAGCTCACCTTAGCAAAACAGGATATTTTGAGCAGTTCCTCATGAAGCCAGTGCAGTGCAAGACGTAGCGAATTCGTTGATTAGCGAGCCAACAACATTTCACTCGTTTTCGTGTTGAACAAATACACGTCGCATTCACATACTAATTATTTACGAGAGAAACGGCGCGTTACGTTTAACCGCGCAAACGGTTCGCCGTGTGCCAGAACACTGGAGAGTGCGTCCGAGTCGGTGGGCGAAGCGAGGAGTGGGCGCAAGTGACCACAACCGCACGCGGCGCGCGCAGTGAGAGTTGTGCCATGGTTGTGTCTGGGCAGTGCCTGGTGCGCTTGCCTTTGCTTGTGCAGCAGCGGCCAGCCGGTGTAGACGCATGCATCTACCACCGGCCTCTCTGGGAGCCTGGTACTCGTCCAGCCAATAATAGGGAACACAATCCTCCAGACTGCGTACCTACTCCTCCTCAGTGGAATACTGTATCCCGAATGAGGGATGTCCGGTATATAGAGGATAATCCAGCAGCGCTAAGTAGTGTATGACTAAATAAATGTGGGATTTAAGGACAAGTAGGAGAAGGTTATTGAGATAATTGACTTAAAAAAACATTAATATAACCTGAGGTATACTTTGCGTACCACTACCTTGTAAGTACTATTATTATATTATATGCCACTACCTACAACGCCACGCACATTTTGTTGCAAAATGATCCTTAACAACGGCATAATAATAATAGAATGTAATCTACGATTTCTGAATGAGTAAAATTACCTAAGTACTTATAATATCTTTAATTAAATGGTCCACTAATTAAATGGTACATCATCATTTTCGTCGTAAAAGTCGTAATCTACTTATTCCTACTCCGTCTGCTTAATTACGAGAATGAACGTACACGTTATCCATAGGTACTACATATTAATTACCTATGGGTGGGCAAAGGCCTCCTCTAAGGGATCAGATTTTGGCCTATAAGTAGTCTCCACGCGGCGCGGGCCCAGTGCGGATTGAGGGAATAAACACACGCCTTTGAATTACTTCGCAGATGCGTGCAGGTTTCTTCACGATATTTTCCTTCACCGGTAAATTCAAATTGAATTTTGTACATAAGTAAACTCAGATGTGCGAGCCGGGATTGAAACCCCGACCCTCTGTCTCATGAGCAGCGGTAGATTAAACCACTAAGGCCACTACCAATTTATTTATTTAGGCTATTACATGTATAATTTCCAACCAAATAGGGAGATAGTGAATCGTTACTTAGGTATGGGAAATTCCATAATATTCGAGTTTGTAAATAGAGGGCTATTTACAAACTCGAATAGGCCCCTGTAGAATTATTGGACTGAATTCATCGAAGATTCCTTTATATTCTGTTTTATTTATATTAACTAATCGGCCCGGTGAAATACGTATTACCACAAAGGCAATTCCCATAAAAAGTTATTTTTAACCGACTTCTAAAAAAGGAGGAGGTTCTCAATTTGTCTGTATGTTTTTTTCTTTTTTTACCCGAATGTCAGGGAGGGTAATGTTTTTCGTGAGTATCTATCTATCTATCAATCTATCTATCTATCAATCTATGTTTTGTAATTTCCTTTATTACCACGTTTTGGCCAAACGGATGAACCGATTTGCATGATTGAGGTATCATTAGAATCGTCTCGTCAAGCCAAATGTTGTTAGACGGGTCAGACGAAAAAACACAAAATGGCGGCTAGACGGTGGAGCCACCTGAAGTGGAAATCGAAAAAAAAAGTTTGTTTAATTATTATATTGGGTATCCAAATGAAGAGCTTGTCAAGACGATTGCGAAAAAGTAAAAATTGTTATCATAATTTTCAAAATGAAGAGCATGAGGTCCTTTACTTTTTCACTAAGAGAAAGTGCTTGGATGATTGAAACCGTAACAGATAAACATATGCTGTCAAAGACTTTTCCGTGCACCTTTTTGGGGTCTACAATTCTTTCATACATTGTTTTAATGTACCTTGTACGGTTTAGCCAGCATAAGTAGAGCAAAAATGTATCGATGAAGAAGAGCAACCATTATCTACTTAGTCGACCATTTGTATGGAATTTGACGTTTGGTGTTTCTATTATAATCTATATTAATAATTTCGCACCGGTCTACGGTAGACTCGAACAAAATGCACATCAAATTGAAGCGCGTAAAAAAATTGTCTATCCGAGTCGATAACTTATAGGCGGAAAATTCGAATTATCGATATAAAAATGAATAAATTGCTGAGTAAATAAGTGCGTTGCTAAGTAAACAATGGCGTTGCTAAGTAAACATGTCGATGTCATCAATGCGGCGTTGGTGCATGGCATGATGGATAGATATTTATTTCGTCAATATAAAATGATTACAATTTGAGAACATTTCAAAATATATGAATTCACATTGAGATCGTCAAAACGGATACATCATCATTTCAGCCGATAGACGTCCACTGCTGGACATAGGCCTCCCCCAAGGCGCGCCACTCAGACCGGTCCTGTGCCACTCGCATCCACCGCGTTCCCGCTACCTTTACAAGGTCGTCACTCCATCTTGTTGGAGGCCTACCGACAGCTCGTGTAACGGTTCGCGGACGCCACTCCAGGACTTTCTTGCCCCATCGGCCATCAGTCCTGCGAGCAATGTGCCCCGCCCACTGCCACTTAAGGTTCGCAATTCTTCGGGCTATGTCGGTGACCCCAGTTCTACTGCGGATATCCTCATTTCTGATTCTATCACGCAGAGAAACCCCGAGCATAGCCCTCTCCATTGCCCTCTGGGTGACCTTGAGCCTTCTTATGAGGCCCATCGTAAGCGCCCACGTCTCGGAACCATAAGTCATCACTGGCAACACACACTGGTCGAAGACTTTCGACTTAAGACACTGCGGTAATTTGGACGAAAAGACACTGCGAAGCTTCCCGAACGCTGCCCAGCCGAGTCGGATTCGACGATTGATCTCTTTCTCGAAGTTGGACCTACCTAACTGGACTGTTTGTCCCAGGTATACATAATGGTCAACAACTTCGAGCGCAGAGCCTCCGATTATTACTGGAGTTGGCACAACATGGACATTGGACATGATCTTCGTCTTGTCCATGTTCATTTTCAGACCAACTCGATCGGAAACTCTGCTGAGGTCAACGAGCATAGCACTGAGGTCTTCCATGGTCTCAGCCATAACTACTATATCGTCGGCAAATCGAAGGTGAGTGATGTACTCGCCATTTACATTGATGCCTCGTCCTTTCCAGTCCAGCACCTTGAAGGCATCCTCCAATGCAGCGGTGAACAGCTTCGGAGAGATTACGTCTCCTTGTCTGACTCTCCGTTGCAGTGGGATGGGCATCGTGGTCTGGTCCTGTGGTCGGACGGACGTGGTGGCATTTTCGTACAAACACTTCAACACTTCGATGTACCGGTAGTCAGCTTGGCACCTCTGGAGAGACTGCAGCACAGCCCAAGTCTCGATCGAATCGAAGGCTTTCTCGTAGTCCACAAATGCAAGGCAAAGGGGGAGGTTATACTCTTCGGTCTTCTGTATAACCTGCCGCAACGCATGTATGTGGTCTACGGTACTATAGCCCTTTCGGAAACCGGCTTGTTCGGGAGGCTGGAATTCGTCAAACCTGCGCGCGAGACGGTTCGTAATGACTCTCGAAAACAGCTTGTAGACATGCCTCAGAAGTGAGATGGGTCTATAATTCTTCAGCAAGGTGTTATCACCTTTTTTGAAAAAAACGTTGCAGTCAAATCGGTCCAGCAGTTCTCGATCCTTAGCTAGACTAACACACGGCAATTCACTTTTATTAGTCCCTGGGCGACCGAGCTTTGCTCGGGTGATCATGGCTAAAACCGAGTTTTCTCAGATATGAGGCCTAGCTAGATCAATTTGTCAACCCCGTAAACCCTTATATTCCAAATTTCGTCCAAATCGTTAGAGCCGTTTCTGAGATCGCTTGGATAAATAAACAGAGAAATATACAAGATTAGCGCGTTTAAAGTGTAGTCACAGGTTTAGTGTAAGATATACAGATTATCTTATCACGTATATATCTTATTATAAAATGGACTAAGTAAACTATTAGTTGCTACTTTTATATTATTAACTATCACAAAGGTACTCCATTGAATTTTCAATTTAGGGAGCCCATCGTAAGTAAATAAGTGAGTCCTCCACGTCCACGACAGTAACTAAATATCATAAATATGTACTCATGTATTACAGTCAGTAAGAAAATCAATGACCTCAACATATATAATACTGAACTAGGTATCTACTTACTTATTAAGTGATAACCTGAGAGCATCGTAATGACCGCGCAAAGCTACTATATAAAAATAAGTTATGAAGAATTGTATTTATCATTTTAATATTGACATATATTGACGAATGACACCCATTTAAGTGTAACGACTGCCCTAATAAATTTGCTGTGACACGGTTCTATGAAGCTTTAGAAAGAAAATTTTACAATCTGTAAGGTAAGGTACAAACTATTACACAGAGTTGCTAGTTCTAGGAAATAGGTAGTGCTGGTAAATCTGTGATACCAATGCAATCAAACTATCAATGTGTCATTTAATTGTATTTTTTATACAAACCTACTTCGATTATTATAAGAAAATTGTAGTTATGGTTATGACGTTTGAGCACCTGCCTGCATGCACTGACCCTCCCCGTGTCACTCTTGGGTGAGCACGCCTGGTGACCATACGTCACCAACCCCTATCTACTATCCCTGTTTCACATGTAGTTAAACGTATGTTCTTTTTCTTTTTGCCTCTTCGCTTCAAGGGCTGGTGGATTCAGTTGTTTAAACGTCGTCCTGGCAACCGGCCTCCGTCCACAAGACCCGCGGCTGCCCAGCAGGCTGACGTCCCCGAAGCTTCCATTAATAGACAATATCACTATATTTATACTATAAACAAATGTTTTAATTAAGTGCCAGTTATCGAATACCTCATCACAACAAGTAAGTACCTATAATTTTATTTTAATTATTCAGATGAAAAATTTCAATCGCACGCAGCTGATCTTAGCACATGGGTGACTTGCGTTTAGTTACGTAGTATTCTTAGCGATCGAGCTTTGCTCAGGTGAAAATAGCTATAAAATGAGTTTTCCCGGCCTAGGTAGATCGAGTTGTCGCCCCGTAAGCCCATTTATTGCAAATTTCGTCCAAATCATTGAATTCGTGTCAGAGATCTGGATTACACAAAATTAGCTCGTTTAAAGCGTAAAATATAAGATTTTACTAACTATAAAATGGCTAAAGAGCCTTACATAAGAAAAGCTTCTATGGCTTAATGTTTTGAAAAACGAATAAAACCTGAAATTTATTTGTATCAGAAGCCCATAACCGTTCTCATGGCTTTCCATGCTAATCTGCTACCTCTAAGCACATTTACTAATCTCAAAAAAGTACTTAAAGGCTAGGAAACGTGAGAAAGTAAGAACGATAATGAATCTACGCAGACAATTATAATAATAATAAGCGTGCACCAATGCTCACGAAGTAAATACTCGTGTCTATCTCTGGCGTCGTCGGTATGAAAATTGCTTCGAGAATGTCTTTCACGAGTGCCACGACTAAGCAACCAGCGTTTTTCTTTTATTATTATTTCCTTTGTTAAAATATATTTTTTGAGTTAGGTTTTTACAATATGAATATAAAAAGTAAAATACAAATTATAATACAAAATATAAACACATTATAAAAACCTAACCTAGAGTGCCATCGGCAGCGAAGCAGGGCTCAAGCTACCGGTGGTGACCGCTACAGAGAGAGGGAACCTCCCGACGATGCGCGCCTTGTCCAGGAGTACCACCTTCTGCATCTTATTATTATTATTATTAAATTAACGCGAATTGTATATTTCATTTATTCATAGCTTCCGGAGGAAAATAAATAGCTCTACCTATATCTCATTTTTCATAAATTTTCCCATAGGGGCCTCATTCAAGTTCGTAAATAGGGATGTGGGATCGCCTATCATGATTCACTATCTACCAATGTAGCGAGATAACTAGATACATCATAGGTCATTTAATGGACTTTTTGGGGAAATGGATCTCCTATTTCAGTTTTAAGGACTATCTATTGGAGTAGTATTCTAATAGAATCTGCGCTAAATAGGGAGATAATGTACTAATACAATACATATATAATTCATATTATAATTAGGGACGTGTCCCTATCCTATTTATAAACTCGAAGCAGGCCCCAGTATAAACTACTACTACTACAGCCTATTTGCGTCCCACTGCTGTGCATCACGAGAGGGTTTGGGCTGTCCCCGCGCGGGCCCAGTGCGGATTGGGGACTAAAAATAAAATGTCTTCCTAATTCGTCTACTTAATCCTCAATTTCAATTACCTGCTTAAAATACTTGCAAGCCCTTAGTAGAGTATCGTTTACACACGAAGTAATTAAGTTAATCCTTTACCCTCCTTCATGATTAAGTTACATGATAGGGGTAAGTGATAGACAATTAGAAATAACTTAATAAGTATGTTTACATAGTTATTCTGTTTCAGATATATAAGAATGGATGTCGATAAAAAATAAATGAAATATGTTGATAAATACATTGATCCAGGAAAAATGACTTTGACTAATACTTTTTCTGGAGACATCGGGTCAACAAATGGCGATGCCTCAACATCAAGCTGGGATCAGCTGTACTGTTCTCACCTTTGGTCGAATAGTAATTTCAGGCGAATCATATTGACCAATGTCCCAAGTGCCGACGACAAAGCTATCACATATTGTTATACTTGTAGGGGGAAGATGAGGAAATACGAGATTAAATCTCCCAAGGCCACATTTAAACCCAACGATCATTCCACTCCAAACTTGAAAATATGTATGCAAAATGCAGGCCCAAATTTAATTGAGGCACAAGAAGATGTAGGAAATGATCCTAACGATACAGAAGTTTTCTCATGTAGAGGTAGAAGGGATTCAATAAAAGAATCTTCCACTGACCAAGTGGAAATTAATCGCTGTATTCCGTCAATATCTCATCAAATAGACTCGAGTTTTCGCCAAAAATTTACTTCTTTTGAACCGCAGTCTAATGAGATCAATCCACGAAGACTGAGGAAAAGCCTGAAAGGCATCGGATGCATCGTGAACTTTGCTCTGGCTGAACCCGTGAAGAAACGGACTCAGATACAGGCGTGCTCAATTAGTGTGATGATCGTTGCTATTGTAGTGATAAGTTTCATTTTGGTAAATTTTACTACTCCTAGTTTTACACGTGTATCAAAAGTTATCAGTACAACTGTAGTGCCAACTCATCCAGTAATATTAAATCAAACTTCTCCAGCTGTAACAAATATCAGAGCATTACCTTCGGCCCAATTGCCGGAAATCGTAACCACCGAAATCTCAGAAACAGAAATAGACACCAGTACCACTGAAAATAATTCTTTAATTAACAATGTCATATCAAAAATTCGGAAAAATATAAGAACTTACCCAAGAAATTCCAACAAAAGTAAAGAAAGTCAAAGACCCAAAGACATTATAAATAGAGACATTGTTTCGCAAAACTTCTGCTCGTGCCAAACAGATGAAATTTGTATGTTGGACGAGAACAGTGGGACCCCAGACTGTAGAAAAGCTATCGATCCTGATGATCCTACGGGTAAGTATGTTACCATAGGTATTGTTATTTACAATTTATTTTTTTAGGGTGGCAGGACCTAGTGCTTGGTCCGTTCGGGGTTGGTACCACCGTCTTTCCTCTCTAGCCTGCCGCCAAATAGCAGTTCTTGCACTGTTGTGTACCGGTGGAGGGTTAAGACAGTCGGTGAAATTACTGACACAGAGGCATTCCATCTTAGGCCTCAGGGTAGGCAACGCATTCGAGATCTTAAATGGTTTCTTAATCAGAAATCATTAGATTTCGGTGTCCATAGGCCGCAGTTACCGCTTACCATGTGGCCTCGTTTACCTACCAATTACATAAAAAAAATACATCAATTACTTGTATTTTTTAACAACTTGCAAGTAAATTAAAAATGCTCTGGCTCTCTTCAGGCTGCGGAGGATTGTGCGCTCTAGAAACGGAAGCGTGCCAACTAGTGGACAGGATTCGCGGGGTCCGGGTCTGTCGGCTGCTGAGCCTCGTGACGTGTTCTGCGCAGGAGTGGCGTTGCCGTAACGGCCTCTGCGTCCCCGCCGCGGCGCGGTGCGACGGCGCCGTGCAATGCTACGACAAGTCTGATGAAATGCAATGTGGTACGCGCTAATAAAACTATTTGTATGCCTGATATTGAACAACGTTTGACATCGTTTATGTAATCATTTAGTAACTAGGTAAGGCGCTGATACCTCTTTTTGCTGCAGAACATCCTATGTAACTAAGTACTTAACAATTAACATTGAAAGACTTCAGTAAAAGCTAAACTTCGCCAGACTCAGAAACTCTAATAAATAAAATGCCAAGAAATCATGTGTTGTTAATGACCGCACGCAATAATAAAATAATATTTAATTCGAGAGCGCACCTATGTCATGAAAAATTTATCGCTAACAAAAATTTCCGTAGAAAATCTTTTGTTTTCTAGCTAAGTACTTTGTAGGTATCTACTGCTAATTTAAATTAATAACTTGAAACATTAGTGAGATTGAGATTTAATCACACAAAATGTCGTCGGTCAAAGGTGACGATAAATAAGACAAGACACTTACCTACACGTCGTCTCCAAATTAAAATAGGATGATCCGTCTTTGCGAATCTGTCTTTCTGTGAGTTTTGTGCCGATTGTATGAAAGCTTGTAACACTGTTTTAGAATGTGACCTCGGGAGCCAGTTCCGCTGCGGCCAGTCCATTTCGTGCTTCCCCAACTCGAAACTTTGCGACGGAGTCATCGACTGCTGGGACGGACTCGACGAAGTTAATTGCACGACAGGTTAGATTGTTATCTTATCTACCCACTTATAGCACCGATAAATGTTTTATGCCATCGCAATACCTACACTTACCTACTGAAAACCGATTTTTCTTATTCAAGGAAATTAACAAGTAGAAAATTTTCTATAGAACCCATATTTCTATAGAAAGAGTCCAATTTATGGACTTAGGTTTAGGGATGCCCTTTTTAAATGCTAATATGGGTTTATTTTTCTTAACTACGCATGGAGTTCGATTATCACGTTCCCGCGGGAAATATGCGGTTTTCTGGGTTGAAACGTAGCCCTATACTATATGACCTTTCTCGGGACTCCATTTAATTGGTAGGCAAACGAGCACACACGCCACCTGATGGTGAGCGATCACTGCGGCCCATGGACATGAGAAATCATAAGATTTGCAATGCGTGATCAACCCTAAGGCCTAAGATGGAATACCTCTATGCCAGTAATTCATAATATCACAACAGTGTGAGCTGGGGCTATATTCGATTTCTTAAAAAGGGATCTCCCTGTTCCCTATAGAATCGCTCACGCGTCAAGTTGAACTTTAAATATAGCTACTTAAAGTTCACGCGACGCGTGAGCGATCCTATAGGGAACAAGGAGATCCCTATTTTAAGACTTCGAATATAGACCCTCTATTTGGTGGCAGGTTAGCGAGTAAGACGGTGGTAGGTAACTGTCCACAGACCTTGCACCAGTCCTATCATCAGCAAACTGATCTACCGAATGTTCCCACAGAATGTCCAGAGTCTCAGTTCACGTGCACGGACGGCGAGTGCATCATCGGGCTGCGTTTTTGCGACGGGTTCGCGGATTGCGCGGACGGCAGCGACGAGCCGCGCGGCTGCGACGGCGGCTGCGGCGCCCACGAGGTGCAGTGCCGGAACCGGCGCTGCGTTCCCGGCGCCAGCCGCTGCGACGGACACGACAACTGCGGCGACGCGTCCGATGAAATCAACTGTTCTTGACAATGATAACATAATCTATCTATCTATCTATACTATAGTAAAAGAGCAGAACCCGGCATGTCTGTTCTGCACATAGAAAGAAAAGTTCAAAAAAAGGAACGGGGGGCCAAAAGATGTATGGTAGACCACAAAACAGCAGATGTCGCAAAGAAAAGTTATCGGCAATTATATTCCACGCGGACGAAGTCGCGGGCAGATACTTAATATATCGCACCCCCAGTACAACACTGTATTATGTCAAAAAATCTCAAAATTTACTTGAAAATATATAGTTGAATCGACAAAAATTTGCCGAGCATACCACGAAGACCAGCGTATTTATATTTATTTTGACTAAGTACAGTGTTGTACTGGGGGTGCGATATCATGTCGTCGAGACCGTATTCCGCCAATACCGCATTGGTGGCGCCTCTGGGGCTTTATTCGAAGTCTTAAATAGGGATCTCCCTGTTCCCTATAGGATCGCTCACGCGTCAAATTGGACTTTAAATCTAGCTGTTTAAAGTTCGCGAGATGCGTTAGCGATCTTATAGGTAACAGGGAGATCCCTATTTTAAGACTTCTATAGCCCCTGGTGTGGCAAATAAATGTACCCACTTAGTTATAGGTGGGCCGTCTGCGTGTATGTGGGTTAGAATTGCATTAAAAAAATATAATTAAATTGTAAACATCCAACTTTTTTAAAGTCAGTTAAAATATGAGTACAGTCAGCAGCAGAAGTAGATAAGCGGTCTAGGTGTTCAAAATGTCCTACACACGACCTTATTCTTAAGACGTTAAGGGCGTGTGTAGGTCATTTTGAACACCTGGACAGCTTATCTACTTCTGCTGCTGACTGTACCTACATACCCTGGGTGGCGACCGAGCTTTGCTCGTGAAATGAAGTCGAATAAATAGCAAAAAAATATTTTTCCCAGATATAAGACCTAGCTAAATCGTTATTTCGCACCTGTAACTATTGCAAATTGTGTCCAAATCGTTAGAGCCGTTTGTGAGATCGTTTGTATAAATCAAAATACAAGATTAAGCTCGTTTCAAGTACTTATAAGATAGCCTTCCTAATGTCCAGGGGTCAAAGTTAGTTATAATATAAGTCTACTTCCTATTATCGTTATCGAGCCATCTATGAGTATAGAACTTGTAAAATAGTAGGTGTTAGTAAAATATTACAAATGCATTTAAAGAAAGAATATCAGTCTACTTACTTAGCTAGTCTAAATATTGAACGTTAGGATTTAGTGTCGACATTATTTTGTACTCCATAAGGGCCTCATTCGGGTAGCAAATTGATTTAATAGCGATTCTATAGGGAGCATCATCAAGACGTCACGACATTGAAACTGAACATTAAACAGCTACATTAAAAGTTGAATTTGAGCGCCGTGACCATAGACATAAATAATACTTCGTATGGACCCGGCCTAACGTAGATACATGTCATGTTTCCCCACTTCATTGGTGTCCAATCCAAACTTAAACTTATATCGTGACACTAGAGCTGGGTCACATTTTTTCAACAACGAGACGAGTTTTTAGATACTGAGAAACAGTTTCGATTTTTTTTTAAATCGCTTATTGTCACGCACGCTCGGTGACAGAACTTTGGATTGGACACCGTGGAAGTGGGGACATATTACGTGTACGTTAGACCGGGTCTATATTATTTACGTCTATGGCCGTGACGTTTTGACTTTCCCTATAGAAACCCTACCCTATATTATTATGAAACCCCCTTTTCTTCTTTCTTCTTCCTGAATGAGGCCCCAGGCCGTCTCTTACCTACCTCGCCGCCCTATTTCACGAAATTTTATTATTTGAGAACATAATGGAATTTAAAAGTTACAATCAAGTTAAAAATGATATTTCCTCTAAGTAAATTAATATCATCGTCATATTGTGCAAATTTTGTTTTTCTTTACCTAAATCAGATTGTGTGTTCTTCGAGTTATCTTGTGCTGTGATGAAATAAATAAGTTATTTAATTTAAATATTTTGGCATTTTTGGTGTGGTGAAACAGCGTAACTACGTACGCTGATTGGTGAAAAACGCCCGCCACCTGCCAGGAGTTAATAAATAGTTATTTGTCGTGTTTGATTTCATCCAAGCTGAAGGTTTAATAAATGACGAACGTTTAATGAATGTTTATTTTCCGTGACCTTAGCATATCCGCATCACATGTCTAGTCTATTTTAACCCTTCGTACTTTTGCAGTGTCCCGGATCCGTCCCAAAATTACTTCTTTTATGATTTTAGATAGTACAAATATCGGATATCAAGGAGGCTCGAACTTAAAAGAGTAGAAGTAGAAGCAGTAGAAGTTAATGCTATTCGTAGTTTCATGTTCGGGGATTTAGGTACTTACCTAAAACATGCCTGAAGCCGGCCTAAAGACCCGAAACAAGCAAAAAAAACCGGCCAAGAAGTGAGTTAAACTCGCGTGGAGAGGGTTCCGACCCTTGATTATTTTCACGCATTTTCGAACCGTTTCACGGGATAAGCTCTTTTATATGGTGTATTTCAAATACCATGGACTTCTTAATAATTTTCCTGTAATCTACCTGTAGGTCAATAACTATCCTCCGTATTTTTTCCAAAATTTTAGGTCCCGTAGTTTCTGAGATAAGGGGGGGGGGGGTGGCACACGACATAGTTTGAAACCCTTCATTAATATTTTTTCAAATTTAGACCCCAAAAATAGGTTTATGTTAAAAATTCATTTATTTTCGTTACACGTCCGTCTTTGGGTCACCAACTTACATATACGTACCAAATTTCAACTTAATCGATCCAGTAGTTTTGGAGAAAATCGACTGTGACAGACACACGAGTGATCCTATAAGGGTTCCGTTTTTACCTCTTGAGGTTCGGAACCCTAAAAAGTGTAAAAAGTTGATAACCTACTTATTTCATTTTATATGCTGGCCCTCCTGTATAATGTTTACGGTCAATACGGCATTCCTTACCATTTCAAAGACCTATGTTTATAAGAGAAATTTTATCCTGCTTATAATCCTGTGTACCTATTATATAGTACTTAGGTATAATAAAAATAGCGAGTTTTTTTTTTTGTAATTTTAGCTGATTTGATTCCCGAATGATATTGCGATTTTTAGACAATTTTATCGCGTAGTCGCGTTGTAAGTAGTACCTATTAGAACGATCCCTCCACCAGGATCCCTCGCCACGCGCACGGTTAGTTTTTGCAGTGTGGAGTGGCTGGGCCGTAAATCCGCACATTGAATCTTACCTATGCGAGTATCCGAACTTGCGGTTAAAAATATAATTCATCAAAAATTTATAAAATCCGCGCGAATCATGACCCTATTTTAAGGGCCCGTTGATTCAAGCACAGTTAACAGACGTTAAATATGGCCTTCGAGCTGTCATTCTGTATAGATCCGTCATTTTAATTTTATCTAAAGCTTTGGTTTCCTAGGACAGCGGTGCCATAATATAGCGGCCATAATACAGCGGTGAGTGACGTCACTAGAACGTTGTCTATGTAAATACAATGGCGCGGTTTCCTAGAGAGCGGTACTCGACACCGTAGCGTCAAAATCATTTGCGTGACGGCCGTAATGGCGGTGTTGGATAGTTCGCCGACGTTTTTTCTCGATAGCGGTGAAGCCATTTTCATCAGTGTTGCCGTTTGGTTCCGTTTTACGGAACTTTTCTGTCGAAATTGACCTGACAACACTACTGATGAACATACATCAGCTGATTTTCATAGAATATTGTATTGTTTTGATCGGCCGGAGGACGAACAAAATGAGTTCCAACTCCTACTGGACCAGCGAAGACGACGAAGTTTTAATAGATTTCGTACGTAAAGATTTGCAAAAACGATTTTTTTATTGACTTACCTAACAAATATACACAGTTTTTGCTCTGGGCTTATCGGATTTCTGTGTCTATTGTAAGGTTTGTATATCAATTCATCTTTTATATGATTCAGTACATAATCATAAGAGTTCTGGCGTAAGCCGAAAGTATTCCCTAAATTTGTCTTCGTTGCTCCGTAAACGGCGACGTACCAAAAACTCGAATGCACCGAGCCACGAGATTTGAAGATACCTCCTTCCTCCATTCGTCCGTCTTCCTCTTCTGATCTTCTGATGATTCATCCTCCATGAAAATTATAAGAGCTAAATCGAGGTCGTCCATTGCATATTCCAATGAGCGACGCAAATAAAACACTTGAATGTTTTGACAGTATCAATTTTGTATTGAGGGCGGGAAACGCGAAGATGACAGCACCGTAAAGACGGCCGTGGAACTTTACACATGTCACGGCCGTAAAGGCGGCCATCTTTTTATGTCCGCAATCTTGCCGACGTAAAAAGACGGTATGTGACGGTACCGCTGTCCTAGGAAACCAAAGCTTAAGACCCAAGTTTTATCCCATAAAGATCCCATAGTAGTAATAGATTGCATCAAGAAACGTAACGTCCATTAAATATGGCGCCGATCTGTCGTTAGTTACAGTTACGTCATTTAATTTTTCTCCATTATAAACCTTAGTTTAATATTTCGGTGACAATATTTATCGAACGTCAAGTTTTCTTGATGCAATCGAGGCTAATGCTTTTCGCACGTGGCTTTGCTAGACTTCTTTTTATTCTCTGTCAGTTGGTAGTCTATGGTATAGAGGGGTACAATATGCCTTGAAAAAGTGTCCAGCGGAATGGCCGTAGTAAACCATAGTTTCTAATCCATCCAGAAAGGCGCTGGAGTTGCAAAACAGCTAAAAAAAATTCAAATAAATTGAACAAAAGAAAACTACTGTCAAATAACGTATCCAGTAATGAAATTTTAGTGATCATTTACTTATAACACTTTTTGAAAGTGAAGTTATTGTGATGTTTGCAAATTTTAGTAAATCATTAATAGTTAAGAATGTAAATAATTCTTGATATATTTAACGTTTAAAAATAAATACACGACAAACTACAAACCTTTATATTTGTTCTTTAATTTAAAACATCGTTGACGCAGTGGCGCCACCAATTTACGCGGTTAGACGGATACTTTTGGACATGCGTTATTTGTCCATACACCTCAGCATTTGGACTTAATCGTCTTCTCTGTGGTTAATGTCAAGAGAATGAAATGAAAGATGCGTTGATTTCTCTCATGATTTCTCTCCAGTTTTCGCCAATTTCATTGACGGATGAGTTTTGTTGATTTAGCGAAATTTGTGGCAATCTAGGGAAATCCGAGTATTGTTTTTAATTTCATTATGGCCGACAGTGATGATGAATATGATCGTAAGAGGCGCGATAAATTCCGCGGTGAAAGAGGTACGGCTGAGGGAAGCAGTTACCGAAGCAGCGATAGGCGGGAAGACAGAGGTCGTGGCCGCGAAGAATGGTCCGACAGGTAAATGTATAGTAGATGTGGCAGTTGATTTACGTTTACATCACTATGTTTGCGCTTTGTTTTACAGGTCCCAACCTCAAAACCAAATACCTATTAAAGTTCCTACCCAACCTCCTAGACCTTCAAAACGAAGCTCCGTTGCTCTAATAGTGAGGTATATAGCGTAGCAATATCCTCTCCCTGTCCATTCTATAGTTGTAGAAGAGCTTAATCATTCAATATTGTACCTTTAGAACTGCAGTCTGATGTATGTATAATAATTATTCACTTTCTTTTTAGAACTTGTAGTAGAATTGTTACATTTTGAATAGTATTCATTTAAGAAGTAGTTTCAAATGGAGTACTTAATTTGGTTAAAACATAACTTATTATCCCTAAAGTTATTATAGATTTTGTCTCTATGTAGCAGGTCTCGCGGGGGTAGATCAGGCCCTGATTACAGGGACTACCGAGGTGGGGCCAGTGCGAGTCGGGGCTATTCACCAATAAGAGGCGAGGGACCACCTAATAAGCGGGTACGGCCTGATTGGCCGATGGAAGATAGGAGATATGGGGGCATGCCTCATGACTCTTATGGATCTTATGGGTGGGCGCATGACCATTTTGGACCACATCCTGCCCATCAAGGTTATGGCCAACCTATGCCTCCAGTACCAGCAAGGTAACAATTTCCGAATGCTAAGAACATTATCAGTTTATTTGAAACTTTATCATGTAATGTTGAGAAATCTGTAGCATGTATGTATGTAGTGTTCTTACTTCTTATCTAATCTGATAACAATCGGATAGATAGGTAGCATAGATCCCTAGATCAGATAGAGTAAGAACACTCCTAGTGTATTTTTTCTTCTGATGTATCAGTATTATTGAAGATATATTTTTTCTTCCACACAAATTCATGAAAAAGCAACTTTGTCTGTTGAGTTTTAATAGTCTGGATTTTGCTAGGGATGCTGTGCTTCCCATTGGTCCAAACGATGGCCCTCCCACCATGATGACCTTCAAAGCTTTCTTGGCGGCACAAGATGACTCCATCACTGTTGATGATGCTATCCTGAAATACAATGAGTACAAGCTAGAGTATAGAAGACAGCAGCTTAATGAATTTTTTGTTGCTCACAAGGATGAAGAATGGTTAGTATCTTTTGTCAAAATAATATTTTAAAAAAAATACCCAATCTGGTGTAAATAAAAAAGTACTTACTGTTAGATTACACATCATGCTGTACTAGTAATCATGAAAAACATGCAGCATGTCTTTACTTACACCTGAGTATGACAAATGGATTCACTCAATATTGTATTTATTTGCTGGTACTTAAAATATTCTAAGCACTCTTAACGTTTTTGCATTAGACCATTGACTAACACGGATTTTGAATAAAATAAAAATGGCTTAGAATTTTTTAAAGACTTTCTGCAAATGTTAACTTGACCTTTTTTCCCTACAGTCAACCGCGTAAACGCGTGGAATTGCTGGACATCGTTAAGAACATTTTCTTGAAACTTTATTAAAATTATAATGGTGTGTGTAGCTAGTTGATCTCGCGTTGACCCGTAGCGCGCAATGCTACAGGTTTCGTTACAGTAGGGCGCTAGGGCTAAACTATTCCACACGTGTGGAACAGGTGAGATTGAAGATTTTTTTAAATTAGTAACTAAGTCCTTTAGTTTTCACCAATGCTCTGGATGAAAGAAGCTGGTATACTACGAAGGTATATTAATTTTACATAAAATCCTTCCAACTAATAAAGGCAAACAGATTCATCAAATGTTATAAATATAAAACTTACAGCACATTTATTAGTTGCCTGGTGTTTTATTGTCTCAATGTTTGTGTGTGAGTTAAGTAGAAGTGAATTTGTTAAAATTACATTTCAAATTTAAATGGATATGCTTCTACAAGACTTTATATTCATGTGTATGACAAGACTAGTACATTTTTAATGTAGTCATGTTATATGCTCTACATATGCTATTTTTGTCTTGATAAATTGTATTTTCTCGTTTAGGTTCAAAATCAAATACCACCCAGAAGAATCTGTTAAAAGGAAAGAAGAGCAACTGTGTTCTCTTAAAGTAAGTGAGAACATATTTAATTTAAGTACAGTTTGAATTTTTGGGGTCTTTCAATCGAGACTGAGAGATAAAATTATTCCAGAATCGTCTCAACGTGTTCCTTGAGTTATTGGAGATCGGGGAGCTTGACAAAGTGTCTGTGGATGTTGACAAATCGGAGAAGTTGATTCGTTTATTGGACACAGTTGTCATCAAACTAGAGGGTGGCACTGAAGAGGATCTCAAAGCGCTCGACCAGCCGCCGCCTCAAGAAAATACGAATTCAATTAATGACAAAACAGGTACTCCTTATCTTACTATAATAAAAGGGTAATGTTTCTGTCTCTTTCTTCCTTTCTTTCTGTCTGTCTGTCTGTCTGTCTGTCTGTCTGTTTGTTAGAGTTCATCTCCGGAACTACTGAACCGATTTGAATGCAGTTTTCAAAGGTAGATGAGCATTATTTGGAGCTGCATGTTTAATTAAAATCGGATATCGGAAAGAAAACTTATCCGCAATTTAATATTCCACGCAGACAAAGTCGTGGAGCACAACTAGTAATACTATAAAATAAATTCATAATAAATAGCCTTTATTTTTGAAGTTCTAAAAACTGAACCTAAGTTACCTTTAAATTTACTTGCGTCAACATTTTCACAACTTGTCTTGCGACAAAGGCTCTAATATATCCGTTGAGTAAGTTTTTTTTGTACAAATATTTATATTTATTGCTGATTTCAGATAAACGTGACGAAGCACCCGTAGTTATTGATGTAGATGCCGTCAAAGTCAAGGAAGAGAAAGAATCTGAATCAAAAGAGGACAAGGTTTCTAGCTAATATCAACATTTTCATTAATACTTGTATTGCCTTGGGCATTGGGGTTTTTAAGTGGTTTTCTTATCTTCCAAATTAACACATAGTCTATATTCTTAATCTTGTATAACACGACAAAACTTAGAAGGCGCGCGGCGAAGCACTTAAGCTATTTTTTATTGCTTAATCCACGCGCCTTCTAATCTAAACCTGTACCAACTTTTCCCCCGAAATAACATAACCTTAAAATCCGATAACTTTATCTTCCACTTTTTCGACAATAGCTACAGGTTACTAAAGCTATAAAAATCGAGTTTTAATTTAGTTTAATGTTGTCTGAATGGTTATTAGGAGAAGAAAGCCGAATCCCCCAAACCCCTTGCGCCGTTGTCTATGGAGATAGACCCCGACCTCCGTCAGTTGCAGGAACAGGCCAAAATGTTCTCACGCTTCAACTCCGCTCCCGGCACCGAACCTGAAACAGAAGTGCCGGAAAAGGAGCCCCGTAAGTTTTTCTTTTTAATGTCTAAATCTAAGAAATGCTAAAAGTAAAAAATATGAAAAAAAGCACATGTTATATTTGATTATATCATCCTTAAATTGTCACCTTTCGTTACACGTTTCACGAAACTTCGCTAGATACAATTTTATTCTAAAGTAACCTCTAACTCGGACCTTTAATCCAACTTTACTCTAGTTGATTATATCAAGCAGTGTAAAACTAAACATAACAGAAAAGTGATCCATATTAAATGCATAAATTGACAGCTTTATAAATGCCATGTTTTTAGACGGTATTTTTATAAAAATTGTTACCTCTTCACGCCTACACCATTATATTTTATATTTTTTATAAATGGAGAAGATTGCCTGCCTAGTTACAGACGGGTAATCGATTTGTCCAGGAGCATTTTACCCATTTCCCAAAAATATACATTTTTAATTGAAATATCAATAATTTTCCAGTGACTCAAAGATGTTAATTAAAATTTAACCATTAACCCTGTAATTAAAATTTCCAGCGCCGCCAGGCTCTTCATCCAGCTCCTCATCATCTAGTTCCTCATCGTCGAGCTCCGACGAAGAAGGGGAGACGACAACGCGACGCAAATCTAAATCCAAGTCCAAAACACCAGAGAAACTAGTGAAGACCGAGGAGAAATCGCCACCAGGCGTTGATAAAATTGAAGAAGCCGTTGAAAACAATAACGAGAAAGAAAAGACGGGAGACGACAAGAGTGGCGACGAGAAAGCGGAGTCCGTCGCAGATGTGGTGGTTGAGAAAAAGGAGACGACGGCTCTACATAAAACCACTTCAATATTCTTGAGGAACCTTGCGCCCAGTATTACGAAAGCGGAAGTAGAAGCTGTAAGTAAAAAAGACTTTCGAACTTTGGCTGCTGAGTGCAATAAGTTGACTCCAGACAAACCTAAACACCGCAGTAATGCATTTCCAACTTGTGTGTTGTCATGTCGTAGGTAGGTAGGTAGGTAGGTATTCAAAGACATAAGATTTCGGAGTCCATGGGCCGCAGTGACCATCTCGTAGCCTGTGTGCTAGTTATTGACTACAAATTACACGAAAAAAAACCGGTTATTTTCAATGACGTCATTCTCAAACCGTTCACAGGATAAGCTCTTTTATATGATAGATTTCAAATACCATGGACTTCTTAATAATGTTCCTGTAATCTATAGGTCAATAACTATCCTCCGTATTTTTTCCAAAATTTTAGGTTCAGTAGTTTCGGAGATAAAGGGGGGGGGGGGGGGATAATCATTTTTCGCCTATTTTCCTAAATAACTCGAAAACTATTGACATAAGAAGTACTTTCATTTGATATGTCACACGATATATGTTTAAAACTCATTTATTTTCATTACACAGCCGTCTTTGGGTCACAAACTTGCGTATACGTAACAAATTTCAACTTAATCGGTCCAGTAGTTTCGGAGAAAATCGACTATGACAGACGGACGGACAGACACACGAGTGATCCTATAAGGGTTCCGTTTTTACCTTTTGAGGTTCGGAACCCTAAAAACATATGGCCTCTCTCTTATGGGCTTATGGGTACCCTGATAGCGCCTAGGGCCTCCGAAGATTGAGGCGAGACCAAGGACAAAATTAGATATTCGTTTTAATTATAAGTAATCTTAAGATTCGCGAATCGATTTGTTCAGACTGGGACCTAACCCGTGGTCTGAACAATTTTATGGTCTCCATTTGAGTGAATCAACTTTTACTTGGTCTCATATTTTAAATTTTCTGTCCAATGGACAACCCAAATAAATCAGATTTCCATTTGTCTGTTTCATAACTACAGTGAAATTAAGGTGTCCGCTTGTTTCTTAAACGGTTGGCACCACACTGCTGTGACCGAGCCGACCGACTCGACTCCCCTTCGCTCGCGTTTGCGCCACTTTCCACGGAGTAGGGGAATTCTCGAGAATGCGCGAGGATTCCCCAGAAGACGCGCGCCCTTTTTTGTCTCGTATTTAGTTTGTATGCTGTACAATTGAGATACAGTTCATTATTCTATGTACAATTTCGTTGCAAAAAGTCGCTTTTATTCTATTCCGCGGCGGCGAAATTGAGCCTAAGTTGTGTGCCTGTAGTTACCCCAAAACGTTGTCTCGTGTTTTGACTCGCAAGCGTTGCGTTGTGAACAGATGTGCAAGCGCTACGGCGGTTTCCTGCGAGTTGCGCTCGCCGACCCGCTGCCTGAGCGCCGCTGGTTCCGCCGCGGCTGGGTCACCTTCCGCCGCGAGGTCAACATCAAGGACATATGCTGGAACCTCAACAATATCAGGGTGAGACTCCGAAATACTACACCTCTTCAAGAATAAATATACCACACAGGAAAATGCGTCACTTCTTCTATTGCCCTACTAAATAAGAATGTCGTTTACGCTAGTGAATTAAAATACAATTGGATTATTTATCATATTTCGGGACATTGTGCAAGCTTTTCCACTCGTATTATGGAGACGCTCTGCTCTGTCGCTGATCGCGCAACCTTCTTCGTTGTTATAAATATACATAGGTTACCGAGTTGGTCTGACGTGATTCTCTTGTGATTAGCTCCGCGAGTGCGAGCTGGGAGCGATAGTGAACCGCGACCTGCAGCGCCGCATCCGCGCCGTGGCCGGCGTGACGCTGGAGCGGCCCGTGCTGCGCGCCGACGCCCGCCTCGCCGCGCGCCTCGCGCACCTCCTCGACACGCGCACCAAGCTGTGGGAGCGCGAGGACCCGCCGCCCCAAGACCCGCCCGCCAGCCTGGTGAGTGCACTGTAGCGGCGTGTCTCCTGTAGCGCACTGCTCGACACGCGCACCAAGCTGTGGGAGCGCGAGGACCCGCCGCCCCAAGACCCGCCCGCCAGCCTGGTGAGTGCACTGTAGCGGCGTGTCTCCTGTAGCGCACTGCTCGACACGCGCACCAAGCTGTGGGAGCGCGAGGACCCGCCGCCCCAAGACCCGCCCGCCAGCCTGGTGAGTGCACTGTAGCGGCGTGTCTCCTGTAGCGCACTGCTCGACACGCGCACCAAGCTGTGGGAGCGCGAGGACCCGCCGCCCCAAGACCCGCCCGCCAGCCTGGTGAGTGCACTGTAGCGGCGTGTCTCCTGTAGCGCACTGCTCGACACGCGCACCAAGCTGTGGGAGCGCGAGGACCCGCCGCCCCAAGACCCGCCCGCCAGCCTGGTGAGTGCACTGTAGCGGCGTGTCTCCTGTAGCGCACTGCTCGACACGCGCACCAAGCTGTGGGAGCGCGAGGACCCGCCGCCCCAAGACCCGCCCGCCAGCCTGGTGAGTGCACTGTAGCGGCGTGTCTCCTGTAGCGCACTGCTCGACACGCGCACCAAGCTGTGGGAGCGCGAGGACCCGCCGCCCCAAGACCCGCCCGCCAGCCTGGTGAGTGCACTGTAGCGGCGTGTCTCCTGTAGCGCACTGCTCGACACGCGCACCAAGCTGTGGGAGCGCGAGGACCCGCCGCCCCAAGACCCGCCCGCCAGCCTGGTGAGTGCACTGTAGCGGCGTGTCTCCTGTAGCGCACTGCTCGACACGCGCACCAAGCTGTGGGAGCGCGAGGACCCGCCGCCCCAAGACCCGCCCGCCAGCCTGGTGAGTGCACTGTAGCGGCGTGTCTCCTGTAGCGCACTGCTCGACACGCGCACCAAGCTGTGGGAGCGCGAGGACCCGCCGCC
Source organism: Aethes cnicana (assembly GCA_963971205.1). Classification (NCBI taxonomy): domain Eukaryota; kingdom Metazoa; phylum Arthropoda; class Insecta; order Lepidoptera; family Tortricidae; genus Aethes; species Aethes cnicana. Next base: position 8,008,449 of record OZ020274.1, on the reverse strand, counting down.
CCAAGAACCGCCCGCCAGCCTGGTGAGTGCACTGTAGCGGCGTGTCTCCTGTAGCGCACTGCTCGACACGCGCACCAAGCTGTGGGAGCGCGAGGACCCGCCGCCCCAAGACCCGCCCGCCAGCCTGGTGAGTGCACTGTAGCGGCGTGTCTCCTGTAGCGCACTGCTCGACACGCGCACCAAGCTGTGGGAGCGCGAGGACCCGCCGCCCCAAGACCCGCCCGCCAGCCTGGTGAGTGCACTGTAGCGGCGTGTCTCCTGTAGCGCACTGCTCGACACGCGCACCAAGCTGTGGGAGCGCGAGGACCCGCCGCCCCAAGACCCGCCCGCCAGCCTGGTGAGTGCACTGTAGCGGCGTGTCTCCTGTAGCGCACTGCTCGACACGCGCACCAAGCTGTGGGAGCGCGAGGACCCGCCGCCCCAAGACCCGCCCGCCAGCCTGGTGAGTGCACTGTAGCGGCGTGTCTCCTGTAGCGCACTGCTCGACACGCGCACCAAGCTGTGGGAGCGCGAGGACCCGCCGCCCCAAGACCCGCCCGCCAGCCTGGTGAGTGCACTGTAGCGGCGTGTCTCCTGTAGCGCACTGCTCGACACGCGCACCAAGCTGTGGGAGCGCGAGGACCCGCCGCCCCAAGACCCGCCCGCCAGCCTGGTGAGTGCACTGTGTCTCTGACGTGAGCGTTCACTGTGGCGGAAACAGGATTTTACTGTCGCGTTGACATGAGGACGTCGACGTTATTGGTCTCCGTAGCGCTAACATCACTCTTTAGACAGTGACGCTTTCTTGACGTGACTAACGTTACTTATCGAGATCCAAAACTCAAGACCTAGAGATAGTTTACAGATCTCTCGGCCACATCATAGGTACGAGTTTCGAAGTAACCAGTAGGTACCGAATATTAGGTTTTAGGTCAACAAAATGACCACAATATTATTAAAAAACAATGCAAAAAAAACGCCGGTGACTCACTGCCGCATCATCTTTCAGAACTTCAGTCTCAACTCCAAGAACCCGGTGCTTCACAAGATCACCGAGCACCTGATCGAGGAGGCTTCCACCGAGGAGGAGGAGCTACTCGGCGTGGACGCGGCAACTGAGTCGCCGCAGGAGCAAGCCGACCCGGAGCTCATGCGGGTGAATGAATTAATGAATTACCGTTTATTTGATTTTAATATGGTAAACAGAAGTTCCACATATTTAACCTGGATAGATTAAAAAAAAAAAACAATATTTGCATGCCTAGATAGAGTTATACATGCAAATATTGAATAAATAGTTTTTAACTAAGCAATCTATTTTACAAGCCCGGAACAACAATGTAATTCCATGTATAAATTGACAAAATAACGTTTTAAGATGAAAATAGATATGTCCTAAATTAAAAATAAATAAGTAATTATTCGTGAATTTAAAATAACAATGTCATAGATAAATAAATAAAATAAAAACTCAAAAATAAATTACCTGTATTTCTCAAATTGAAAATGGTCATTAATATCATATAAATTATTGAAATTAGGTGCTGGACCGGCTGGTGCTGTACCTGAGGATCGTGCACTCGGTGGACTATTACAACCACTGCGAGTACCCCTACGAGGATGAGATGCCGAACCGGTGCGGCATCATGCACGCGCGCTCTGGCCCGCCTGCCAACAAGGTTAGTATGCCGTTACACTGTTTATTGTTACAATTTATTCAATTCAATCATTTATTCAGCAAATTGGCCACATAGGGGCACTTTTACACATCAGAAAAAGAATTTACCAGCGCTTCCTAGACCCCTTGCTTGAGAAGAAGCGCCGCAACAAACTCAAGCAGAAGGCCTTTTTTCAAATTTTCCACATTGTTACAAAATTTACATTTACATTACATGTATAAAATTTACATATAGGTACGTACTAAAATTACATTGAAGGAATGTATAGTCCCTAACTTAAACTTAAATCTAAGATCTTATAGATGTATAGTCTCCAAGGGTCCAGAAAAAAAAACGGACATATTGCGCGATCTAAATATGTCAGTAAAACGCCCGCCGCTGCCGCTATCGCGCGAAGTCGTGCCCGAGCGGTAACTGATAGGCAGTCATCACCGTTACAATACACGTTAAAAACCAGAGGCGAATGCGTTGCCGGTTGAACGGGGATAATCGCCCTCGCCCACGGCAGGCGCGGCGCACTCTTTGATTTCTTCGCGCTCGATACAAGTACCCGCCGGCTTCGCACCGTGGCGTGATGATTAGTGGTTGCCGCGCACTGCTGGCGAATGCACGCGCGCGCGTTTTCTCTTAATGTACGTCGCGACGCAAGAGTCAAATGTACTATGAAATTTGAATTATGTCAAAAAAATATTGTATAGCAGAAGGTTAGAGTAACATGATTTGGTAAAAAGTAAAGATTTGGTAAAGAGTAAAATGATGAAATTTGTTATGGAGGTAGTTCAAGACAACCCAAATTTATCTATAAGAATAATAACAATCTATGTAAGTATGTACAGTATAGTATCATCGGGTACGCAAATTCTATGTACGCGGGACGAAGTCGCGGACAACGGCTAGTATATTATGATAATGTAGTTGTGTGACTGCGTATCTTAATTTTGAATTTAGCTAATTCATAAACTGACAGATAAAGTATGTGACAACTTAGGAAATACTAAATTACGTTGTAGCATCTGTGTAGAAGCACAGGTAGAAGAGTGTTTTTCAATAAAATAATAATAACTATAACTATACATTTTGTTAATAACACTATTATACCTAACCTATGTACTAATACTAGACGCATGATTTAATATGTTGTCGAGTGCGCCAGCCCTAGCCCTAGGGCGTGGCCTCCGAAAAAGTGCGCTGCGTGCGATAGAAAGAGAGGGCCAATTTGGGGGCTTGCGGCGCTCCAAAACCGGTTTTTTGTTAGCAGTCGTCCTTCTGTACGTTATTACTATTACTTATTCTGTGCCGCGCTACTCATATCGCTATCCTTTTTACTCTTTGGTGTAAAAAAAGGATGGCGATATGAGTAGCGCGGCAGCTTCGCTACAAAAAGTCGCCGTGGGCTAGGGCCCTTTTGTAGGTGTTTCCACAAGTGGCTCTATACTCATTGTGCTCATATTTTTGTTCCTTCCCTCCTTAATAGTTACTTCACTACCGTTGATCTTGTCTCCTATACCGTCATAATCGCCTCCATGTTCATTACGGTATTTGCCCTCATGTATTAGCCGCATTCATATAATGCATGTA
>OZ020274.1:7896460-8005013 GCA_963971205.1 Aethes cnicana | reverse complement strand
TACAAAATGTATGTACCACTCACATTCAGTTCGGAATTCCGAACGCAAAATTACTGCTTGTATGTGGCAGGTCTATACATTTTGTATGGCGGGCATGCGTTCGGAATTTCCGAATCGGAATTCCGTAACGGAATTACGACTGTATGTGGCGGGCCTTAGTCTGGTAATCTGTGAGACTGTTCACTGATGACATTATAGCCATTCATTCATAATGCATGACGAGGAGTAAAAAAGCGTTAAGTTACAGTCTACTTATTTTAATCTTTTCAACGCCATTGTCAAATACAAAAGCCGTCACTCACACGCCAAGGGTGGGTGGCTGACGTCCAAAGTGAATATGAATCTTACACATTCCGTATTTAAACTCTTAATTACACCTTAGCTTATGCAACATTAGATGTCTTTGGCGTGGTAGACACGGCAGTGCATGGCAACTTTAGGTGTTCTTGGCGTTCAAAGGGTTAAGATACTTTTCCTAGCATTTCAACCAAAGATTTGGCAGCATTGCCACGTTGAATGGCTGTGCAAGTTAAAATAGTTCAATCTTAGGACCAGAATATGAAAATGGATGTAACTATAGATTCATTATTATGAGAGATGCTTTATTTTTGTTACTTACGCTTAGCTTATGACCTTCATTCTAATGGAGATGGCCTCACTTCGTTAAAATAAATTACAAGTATTAGTATTATTGCTCAGAAACCTTTGAGAATCATCTCGATGGATTTTATAATAATCACTTTAAAGGTGTGCACTTGAGTTCTTTAATTTTTTAACGTTTTCTCTGCATGTGGTGTCGGTGTCGCGTCTGAATTTTGCATATTTTTGTTAAGCATCAGCTATCTCTTATTGCCGTTGAAGATATCCAAGGTTTGACGTTTACAATGTAAATAATCAAATACGCAAGTCTCATATTGAAGGAACCAATAATAATCATGTTATAATAAGTAAACGAGAATCTCTTTTCCAACAGTGTCGCCTACAACTGATTACAAATTCGTCTACCACCACAACAACCTTACGTCCCACTGCTGGGCTTATGCGGGCATCCCTTCACAAGAGGGTTTGGGCCATAGTCCCCACGCAGTGTGAGGACTTCACAAACTTATATTTTAAATATACTTTGCAAATACTTGCGGGTTACCTTAGGATGTCTTCCTTCAGCGAAAAGCTCAGTTATCAATTTAAATTGGATTTCGCACTTAAATATGTACTTATACTCAGAGATGCGAGCCGATTTCCGACGTCTTCAAATGAACTGCATACATTTCGTAACTGTTCACTTGGCTTAAAATTAACTTCCACCGAAAATGGCCTCTAGTCTTGACAAGTAAGGAATTCAAAATTTTTACATGTTGTTAACTACGCGTGTTAGGTCAGTGAGTGCAATATGTTCTCAAGTAATAAAGTTCACTGTTCTCTATTTACAGAACTATACATATTGCCCGCCTTAAGAGGGTTTACTCTGAAAGTTGGCAACGCCGCAAATAGCTGTCAAATATTACGCTGTTTTCATTAATTTTTGAATATTACTGAATGAAAACATGAATTATCGTTCTATGGTTGAATAAAACATTAACTATGGATTGCAACAATTATCATAGGAACACGAAATTTTTAGGATTATGGAAGTACTATCTTTTGAAAACTTTCCATCGCATTTTCCATGCATTTTAATGTAATCTTATCATTTGAATGCCTAAGCAACAAATGTAAAATGAGACGCGTCATACAACCATAGAATGATAACTTCTATTTTAATTCAGTTATATTGAGAATTAATAAAAACAGCGAAACATTTGACAGCTATATGCGACGTCGCCAACTTTCGGGATAAGCCCTCTTAAATGGTTATGGTTGATACTCGACACTTGTTCGGAAGTGCATTACCTATTTCTGAGTTTTGATTTTTTTTAATGAGGGCCACTGTCACCTGTTGGCGCCACTATCATTTGAGGAGTCGGTTGTAAATGTCAAAGATGACGTTCAAGTTTCAAAACGTTTGACGTCAAAACGTTTGACGTTTCGGAGATCTCAGTGTTGCCAATTTAGCGTACAACAAACAGTGTTGCTAATTCAACGTACAACTAATATGGAACATAATGTACTAAAATAGCAAAATTACGCCTCACTCTACTCAAGCGCCTCTAGCAGTGAATTCATTAGCGGTTACTGTCATTGTGAACCTCGGATATCTTCATGGAATACGTGACCGGTGCCCTTCACGCACAGGGAAACGTGACAAAGCAAAGGTGGTTAATAAAACAAATAAACGTGCTTTAATATTCATGAACCTCGAAACGCATCACTTATTTGCGAATTAATCTGCATGTAATGAGATAATTTACTAATAACTTATTTTTCCTTAATCCGTATTAGGAATAATATGATAAATATACTTTTAGCTCTGAGAAAATGTATCAATTATTCATAATACAACTCATCGATGGTCACGATAAAAAGTCGCAATATTATAATAATAGGTTAATCGTGCAGTCCTTTGGTTTCTTTGGATATTTCTAATATCATCATGACCAGGTTTTTTCCTGGCAAAGACGCTACAAAAAGTCTACAATCAAAATTATTTATTTATATTATTTAAATTCTATTTTTTTTATGAAATGAATCACTCAAGTACGTATTTTAGTGCACTATCCATACAATACCTACATTTTATCAAACTCTGTTCTGAAACTGACTACACTTACTCTACACTTGTGGAAATAAAGTGTATACACATTAATTTTTGTTAACATTTTTTTTAAAGGTCTTAAATATGTCCTGTTCCTGTATATTCAAATGATTCAAGGATATGAAAACGCTACACAAAGCTCAAGCACCTACATGATTATTATTGAGTAGTGTAGGTGTAAGATTTACATGTTATTATCAACTATAAACTGATGTTGAACTGTACTACACTCGTTAAAACCTCGTTAGCGTATAAATCCGTGTCATCAATGCGGAAGCGTTCACAATTTACTTAATTTCTTTAAATTATCTCATAAATTGATGTCTTGACAAGTTAAGTTTTATTGGTTAATCATATCATACTAATAACCGATACAATTCACAACTCATAATAAATATCACGTAACATTAATGACTAATATAAAAATTGTACCAACCACTAATCATTCTACAGACGCTAATTTGAATTTGCATGATGGAAAGTTTTGTTTTAATTATTTTGTTCAAGAAGTCTTATAAACATTTTCTCTAATAAAAATAATAAATAATGATTAATTATTTTACAGTATCTATTTAACGCAACAAAATCATATTACACTTAATGTACATTTTCGTGATTGGGTTCCTAAAAATAATTGCTTCATGGTTATGGCATGATAACGATAATGTACGACTCTAAATAAAGTGATCATAAATATCTTCTTACACACGATCTTATAGTTAAGACGTAAGAGTGCATGTTCATATATTTATGATCACCCTTATTAGTTCACATTATATATAGGGTCAACTAAAATGTTATGAGGACGTTTTAACCACAGTATCAGATCGATTCTAAGCATATTTTTTAGGTTTTTATTATTTTCGAGTCGGTATTTTTTTTTTGTATGTCCCAGTATGGGATTGATTTTGTGAGCGATCGATACCTGAATACCATTTTTTCTTTACCAACTCGAAAAAAAAATATTAAACCATGCTTAGAATCGATAGTTAATTCTGTGGGTAAAGAATCGTCAGAACGTTTTACTTGACCCCGTATATCCAATGGCGACCGTACAGTCCGCGAGTTCTTAGAATCTCCTCAGGTTTAAAAAAAAATACTTCGGATTCTTCGGTGACACGCGAATATGATACCGTTATTCTGCTTTCCTAAAAACTTGTTAATTTTCTTAAACTTACCGTAAAAAGTTACGTAAAGAATATCTATCATATGAATCCCAACGGAGCGGTATTATGCTCAAAAAATATGCGACGTTGTGTCATCATAATCTAAATAAGGTGGAATTGGAATTTTCATGTGATATTTCTTGTCTCAGTTTCCTACACTAAATCAAAGACATCATGTCATTTTCTATAACACGATTACGTCCGATTTCACCCGAAACCCGAAGGACATTCTCAGAGCTTTCCGACTGTATGCCCATAAATTTGATGGCTTGAATCCGATCAAAACATATTAATATTTTAAAACTCAGATTAAGATACATTTTCGTGTATCAGGAGACTTAGTATGCATGGAGAATGTTATTTGCTTATTTTAGTTTAGTGAAGATCCGATCTTTTTTCAACCAAAGTTGGTAACATTTGCAGGGAAAACATCGACCGCTCCCGGCCTATTATTGCATACAACGATCTTGACTTCCCGGAAAGTGGCGATATATTCTAAGTTATTACTTAGCATATGACAATTGACTCAATCTTATATTATATAGACATTTTTTTACTTTGCATTCCGAAGAATAACTAATTAATGTACACTCAATATTTTATTTTAATAGCACATTTAATATTAAAATACTTAAGTTATCAAGTTTTCGCTGTATTATGACAATTTATTTTATGACCTCAAATATTATTTCATAATTTGTCATAATCATATCAATCATTACCAATTAATCTAGTGTCACTGTTTTATTTATTACATCAATCAGCCAAAAAAATACATGTACATGACAAAACGTACTTAGGTCCCGAGTATGATTTAAAATATTTGAACGGATTTATTGATTAACCTCAATAACATCATTGCTCGTTCGGCACTTTATTAAATGTGTTCTATTGTAAATGACAAACTTACTTTTGGAAAAATTTACACTTACAACTATTTACATAACAAATAAATAATATTTAGATGTATATAAAAATAAAATAAAGTACATAAACCACGTGTTACAACATAAGATCCTATATTACCATTTGTATGAAATATCAAAATAAACTGCATTCAAACACAAACTGTGTGGCGTCTGTTTTCCTTGTTCTGATCCTGTCCTCTTTTAATAACTATGTAGTTAACCACCGGGAAGCCGAGATTATCTTTTATGACCGTCAATAGGATAGTTAACGCATCTTGAAAGTCACATTCCTTGTTTTCCTTGTGGCCTGTTACAAGTCTTACTAAGTAACAAGTACACGGATACATACATAGGTACCCATTCCTTTGGAAATGTGTTGATCTTCTGTGCGTGTTTACAATGTTTGTACCTATTTGTGTGCGAGGTTTTTAGTAAGAGTTGCCGAGTGGTGGTTAACGGTGTGGTTGCTTGTTAAAGGGGCGGCGGCGCGGACTTCCGCCCAGTGATACACTACCGCGATTTGGACGCCCCGCGCGAACCCGACGAGTTCGTTTAACTTGGACGCACGCATCGCCACTTCCCAAGGACCTCAAATACTGAAATATCTATGGACTGACTGTCATGTACAAACGATATTTTTATTTTCCGGCGTCATTGCAAGCATAGTTGCTCGTCATGTCTAATGTAATCCTCATGTCAAGTCATATTCACAATGGTTTACCTGCCGCACGCCACCTACTAAAACTTCACGCAAGCTCCAGAATATAAACTAAGTATCATGATTGAAAATCATTTCACCGACATTTGACAGTCACCAGTACAGATATAGAAATGTAGCAGAAACACGTTTTGTTTGTAACTTTTCGTACACCAGCTAAATTAAGTATTTAGAAATTTGTTTAGTACGTGTTTCTTTTCATTGTGAGTGTTTTATTTTTAATCTAGTTGCATTAGTGATTGAAATATGCATATTTTAAATAAATACACATATTCTATAAATGCTGCTTTGATTCACCGCGTTTTATGCTCAAAATAGGTTTACCCAGTATGTAAATAGAAGTTTTAGAATCGGAATTTGAAGAAGGAACAGAGATCGTTTACCTGGGAATTTAGTACGTGCTCGTACTCGAGAAATGATCATAATGGACGTATACGAGTACTTAAGCATGAGTAACATCGCGGATGCTGCCAGGGTAAGCGACGTATAAGAGTTAAATAGGTAGTGAAGTTCAAACTTAACAACCTTGTAGCGTTCTTCGAAATAACATTTCCAAGAAAGGATAATAACCAGCAAACTATACGGATCAAAACGCACCACAAAGTCTTTGCAGCACAAATAAATAAGTTGTTATAAATTGTTTACTTCTAATATTATGGAGTCATATCAATATAATGTTATACACAAGTTACGATTCACGAAACCTTGACCTATAAAGCACGAGTTAGTCATAACATTCATAATTTTTTGTGTCGAAAGGACTTGTAAATCCTCGGGCTCAAACGAAAAATACGATAAATAATACCGTCGAATAATTTTAATTTTACAAAAAGTACCATATCGTTTATAATCCAGTGTAATAAAAAGCGTAACAGACATCAGTGATTTAAATGCATTTTATTTCGATTGCAAAAACTCGAAAAAGCAACTGAATTTTGGTCTTTATCTCGTGACTTTCTCGAGAAAAATTGTCAAGAAATGACTTGTATTCTTCTGGTACAGTCAATTTTATAGACATTTCCATGACAAACAGCGAGGATCTTAACATTACACATACTCAGGTAACATTTTCCCAGCCAACTTAGAAGTTTATTAAGCCATAAAAGTAAAGGAATAATATGTGAGATCTTTACTTTATTAACCGTGTAAGTACAAGTCAAGTTCATGGCATGATTTATAAAGTATGGATGTTCATATATAGTTCGGAATGTATCAAGAATTAGTAAGTATGTGGGCGGTACGTCACCCGGATGCGTGCTGGATGCAGGCTGCAGATCGTACGAGTCGCGTGTTGCTTTGTCACGTTTAAAAGGCCTGGTACGTATGGCGTGGTTTAAGGCAAGTAACGTCGCCTTCATGGCTTCGACTTAGGGTTCAAATTAACAATACGAGCTTATTCTTTAAGAACCACACATTGCTCAAATTCAAGTCACGTGGTAACTAACATTTCAGGCTTTAATAAAATTATTATATTTGATATAACAACAAAACCAGGCACCTTGATACTATTTAATCACCAAGACTCTGGTTTGACTATGACGCACCAAATAGTTACACTTGAGATCAGCGGACCATATTCCATAGACATAGGTTTAACTAGACCCGTTTCGAATGTTATTGATTGTAGCCTGCCTGGATTTATAAGTTCCACTATCACTTGTCCTCGCTAATTCGCGGATCTACGACCCCGCCTAGCGATTTACATAGTTCATGCAGTCATTCAGTTTTCCCCATTGTCATCCGCATCGAGATCAGATTTTATAGGCTCTTATGATGTCATTCATGTTTATTTTTGCATACGATTTGCACGTATGGGAACAGTAAAAAACTATTTGTATACAATTTATAATAGTTACATACCTACAGACTGACGAAGACAGAATAGATAGGGTAATTAACGTCTGTTACTCGGAACGCGGTTATTGTCGTCAAAATATTTGATCGATTTTGATTAGTTTGTCAGAAATAGGTAATAGCTATATATTATAGTGTAATCTAGCGATGCTGATGGGCTGGTCTGAATATGCTCTAAAAAACAATATCTTGGTAGGTAAAGATTTATTATTTCCGTACTTTTCATAATTAATTGCTCATTTAAAATGTAACTTTTGAGTACATCAACTAAAAAAGTAAAGAACAAAAAAAAAACGAAATCTTATGGGAGTTTTTTGTTTTGGTAACGAATTGGTTTTTTTTCCAATGGGCTTGGAAACAAAAAACGCAGAGCGCTAATAAAATTAAGTAAGTAAATAACGTTTCAACGAGACCGTGCTGTACTATAAATATTTTGAGGGTCAAAGTCGAAGAGTTATATATCTAATACCTAATTAATATTAGTTACGTCGTCGCATTAATATCACACTAGGTGGTACATACATAATATACTAGATATACCTAAGTATTATGTACCACCTGGTGTGATATTAATGCAGGTCTTTAAAAATTACTTATATTTAATCATTATTTTTAATGATGAACAAGAGTTAGGCGGGTCGACTCTGTAAAGAAAAACTCATTGTGTATGAAAACATGAAATACCCCTCCACATCGCTAAGAGTGTCTATAAATTCTATTGCCTATGTAAACTATTAAATATCGAAATAGTAGGTATACCTACCTATCCCTTGAAAGGTACCTCGTGACGGTTAGAGCTGAACGTCATAAATTAACATGCTTAAACGTATAGATTCAAACCCATTAGAATGTTTTCTTTCATTATTCTAAACTAAATCATATCTCCACCACAACCGCTACAGCCTATTTTGCGTCCCACTACTGGGCACAGCACTCCTCTCATCACTAGAGGTTTGGACTATAGTCCCCATGTTGGCCAACCACAGATGCGTGCGGGTTTCCTCGCGATGTTTTTCTTCACCGAAAAGCTCAATGGTAAAATCAAATTGAATTTCGCACATAAGTAAACAGAGGTAGTACGAGCCGGATTCGAAGACCCGACCCTCTGCGTGAGAAGAGATTTTTACATGAAAAAAAAGTTTATCTACCTTCTGACCTCATCCTCAATTTAACAATGCCTATAATATCTAAAATATGCACGTACAGTGTTTTCCCCAACAATGTCTGCCGGACATGGGATATATTCCAACTACCTATACCTACGCAGTAAAATTTGGTATGGAGTACCTTAGCACCCAATTACCATGCACTGCGGAGCTTCGCTTCTAATGAATGCGGGAAACATGAAGACAACATTTGATTCGCGGTAAACGCCGACTGGTTTTTTGCTATATATTATGAACGACTAGCTATTTGTGTATCGCTTTATAAAGGCAGGCGCTCGGAGGTGGACTACATTGTAGTCGTGACGCTTCATGATGATGGAGCTCAGTTGTGTCTTTGTGTTGACCCTAGCGGGCCTAGTGGCGGGCCACCCTTACGGATACGGCGCTAAGGGAGGCGCCGGGGCTAAAGGTCAGTGTACACTAAGGTGTATTATTTTATTAGTTGATAACTTTAGAGTTTTATTCAAGGTCTTGTTTAGGTAATTGCGTGTCGTCCAGTGATTTAAAATAATTGCCAAATTATGAACAAGATTTGTAACTTCACTTAGTACATGAATAGCCGGTTAAATTAGATTTTATCTTCTTCTTATATATAAAAATGAATCGCCGTGTGTTAGTTTGGCTAAGGCTCTAGAACTTCTGGACCGATTCGGCTGATTCTTTTTTTGTTTTATCCCCTGTGATACAGGGAAGTTTTAGAAAGAAAGAAAAAATCGGGAAATTCAAAAGGAATAGCTAAAAAACGAATCGCCTTCGGGTGATACGAAGTTTACCGGGCCAACTAGTACAATAAATTTTAGACTTAACTAAAGACTTAGTTAATATGAAGGTTAAGTGTCCAATCCTTATATAATAAAGAGCTTGCTAATGTTGTTATTGAACATATTTATAACTTGACAAATTCTTCTACTTATAGCTGACGCAACTGCTGTAGCCGGCGCCCTTGCTGGTTTGGGAAACATCCCCAGCGGTGGTGCATTCTCTGGAAGTTTCGCGAAGTCGTCGGCATCGAGCTTTGCCTCATCAAGCGCTAGTTCTAGTTCAAGTTCATTCAGCTACAGCGGCGCCGGTGGATTGACTGGGCCCGGTTGTACGTCTGACGGGTGCCGAAAAAGCTCTGATGGCGGATTATCCCTAGGCAACGGCGGCGCAACTAATGCAGGATCTGGATTTCCTGCTCAAACCGGCTCCAAAGCTGCGGCCATAGCTGGAGCATCAGCTGGCTCATACTCACAGATTCCCGGAAATGTTCCGTGCGTTGGCGGTGATTGCACAAATCAAAAGTCACCTAGCTGTCAAGGTTCTAGCTGCTCCGATACAAGCAAATGCTCTTCTGGGCAATGTGGGACGTCGTCATCCTTAACGAATGCTGAATCTGAAGACGGAAATAACGACATTCAAGTCGCTGGAACTGCGGCTTCAAAAGCAAATTCTAATGTGCAATCCACTCAATATGACAAGGCCGCTAATGGCTATCCATCTCCGACAGCGGGATGTTCCAATGGAAACTGTGGATCGGGATCCAATGTGAATCCTCAATATCCTCAAGCCAACATTAATCTAACTCCTGGCTCCAATGATTTCAAGACAAAGTGTAATACGCCTTACTGTAATGACAATGGTCAAAGAGGCGATGTCCCCACTCCCTCTACTGATTTGACCGCGCCGAAGGATTACCCAAATCCGGGAACAGGTCGTTTGCCTTTGAATTATAACACTGCTAGCCAAAACGCTTACCTGACTCCGGCAGCCGGCGATAAAGGCAGTCCATGCTCCGCTGGTAAATGCAACAACAACAATTATCAAGATGGTGCCTATAATCCCGCAAACGGAAATTCTTATACCAATAACTATTTGGGTCCAAATTACCCAAATACGGAGTTAAATGGAAACGGTTGTAAATCTGGAAACTGTGCTTCTAATACCCACAACAATGAAAGCCCTAAAACTTCTAGCTATTCTCCTACATCTTACCAAACTCCTTCGGCTTCTGGAGCAAACTGTGCTTCTGGAAATTGTGGCAGCTATGCCGCACCGACACCCAGCCATCATTCGAGTGCTGTGTCACCTTCAGCTTTTAGCGTAAACTGTGCCTCTGGCAACTGCGGCACGAATCCTTCTTTAGCACCCAGTCCCACGGGTGCTAGTACAACGTATCCAAGCTCCAAATACCCAAGCTATTCCCAGGCACCTTCAAGCCCTGGAGCAAACTGTGCTTCCGGTGATTGCGGCAGTTACCCCTCACCAGCACCCAGTTCGGCGGGTACTACTAATTACCCAGGAACAAAAATTCCCAGTTATTCACAAGTGCCTTCAGCAAATTGTGCATCCGGTAATTGTGGCCATTACCCTGCACCAGTTCCCAGTACTACAATTACTAGTACATATCCAGGTACAAAAATCCCTAGCTATTCTCAAGCATCTTCTAGCCCTGGGTCAAACTGTGCCAACGGTAATTGTGTCAGTTACCCTTCCGCAGCTCCTACAGGTGCTAGCACTAGCGGTGTTAGTACGTATCCGAGTTTCAATGCCCCAACCTATTCGCAGACACCTTCGAGCAGTGCAGGACACTGTGCCTCTGGCAACTGCGGAGCGTATTCCCCTCCATCGAGTGCAACTAACGCTAGCCCTTATCAGAGCTCTAAATTCCCAAGCTTCTCACAAGCAACTTCGTCAAATTTCGGTTCAGTAGGGGCAACAGCACCCACACTCTGTGGAACGTCCAACTGTGGCCAGAGTCCTTCATCTAATCCTAAACCGAGCATTGTATACACTCCTCCCTTTACTACCTCTTCTTCCCCCGGCTACCACGCTTCTGCTGGTGCCAACACTGGTGCTGGTGCTGTGGGTCATCCCAATCCAAGCAACGCCTATCCTTCCACCGAAGAAAAAGTGCATTATACCGGGGGCTTTGGAGGTCCTTCAGGAATCTTAAAACCCAATGAGTTCTCACTACCTTCAAAGCCAGCTTACCCAAATCAGGCGCTAGCTATACCCACTTCAAACCCAGGATCAAGTGCGATTCCATCCACTTCATATGGTGTTGCTCCGACGTCTCCTTCGGGTTTACCTAAACCTGGATCGTGTACGTCAGGCAATTGTGGATTTCATGCGAGCCCATCAGCTCCATCATCTCATGAATCAAGTAACTCAGTTAAGGGTATCGATGGAGGTAACGCAGGTGCGAGCGCGTCCGCCAGCGCTAACGCTGTTGCTTACTCCGGAGGATTCGGGGGTCCCCCAGGACTGCTCAAACCCTATGACGGAGGGAAGTTAGATGGCTCTCACGGCTCTATTAGCAAGCCGAATGCTGGGTATCAAAACGCCGTCCAAGCTGGAAATTACGGTATTAACGCTGGTGGTAGTGGTACTAGCAGTGGTCCACATACCGGTTCTGCTGGAAGTGGTAGTTTTTCGCCCTATGGTAGTACGGGAACTGGAAGTGGTTCTCAAGCGATTGCAGGCGCCCATTCTATTGCTGCGGCCGGTGCCGCTGCAGGAGCATTGAACGGTGGCAGTAAGAACCATGGCAATGGTAGCGGTAGTCCTTCAGGCGGTTGCAGTGGGGGTTGTGGCGGTGTCGGAAGTCCGTACGAAGGTGGTAACAACTTCGGACTGGGCGGTGCTGTAGCGGGTGCATCTGCCAAGAGTGTTGCCGGGGCTACGAGCGGCGCAGGCGCTGGCCCCTACAGCCAAGCAGGCAGCTTTGCCAGCGCTGGCGCACATGCATCGGCAGGATATCCAACTAAGGGAGGTCAGTTCAGTAATGATACTTAATGATCGCTTTGTATTCCCATTCAAAACGATTTCAAATAAATTATAATCATTAATATCCATATTATATATTTTTATATATAAAACTCAAAGGTGACTGACTGACTGACTGACTGACATAGTGATCTATCAACGCACAGCCCAAACCACTGGACGGATCGGGCTGAAATTCGGCATGCAGGTAGATGTTATGACGTAGGCATCCGCTAAGAAAGGATTTTGATAAATTCCCACGGGAACGGGAAAAAACGGGATTTTACATTTTAATATTTCTGCGCATACGAAGTTGCGGGGAACAGCTAGTTATTATTATAAATGCGAAAGTAACTCTGTCTGTCTGTCTGTATGTTACCTCATCACGCTTCAACCGCTGGATTTGGATGAAATTTGGAATGGAGATAGTTGACGTCCCGGGAAAGAACATAGGGTACTTTTCCCGGCAAAACGCGTAGTTCCCGCGGGAATGTGATAACGGAATTCCACGCGGGGGATGTCGCGGGCAGAAGCTCGTATTTTATAATCACACACACACTGGACATTTTATACGCGATAACCGAATTCCACGCGGGCGAAGTCGTGGGCAGAAGCTCGTATGTTATAATCACAATTGTCATTGTATATAGGTATATAAACAATTTATATAATTAAGTATAGAGATCTTCTACTATCTAAAGTCCCGCGCCTTCACGTTTCAAAACGCTTCATTTTTTTTCATTATTATTTAAAAAGCACCACCAACACTCTCAACGCATAGTTGATGGCTGTTTCAGCACGCACACATGTGTTGAGAGTATTGGTGGTGCTTTTTAAATATATTGAAGCGTTTTGAAATTTTAGAAGTGTTTAGAAGATCTCTACTTAATTAAATTTTATTATTTATAATTTGTGGCAGTAACATTTATTTATAAGGTATCTGATTTACAATATGCTGATTACTAAATTGATGAATTTTCTTCTTCCGAAGTAGTTAAAGAGTATGATGTAATACGAGTATATAGGTATTATTACTAAGAAGAGAGAAATTTAAAAGTTAGGTATTGCTGATGGTAGGTTTAAAAAAACAATAAAAAAATTAAACCGCCTTCTAACTCAGGTATGCCGCAAAGTCGATGTCAAGTTCAGTAGGTTAGTATAGGTAAGATTGTTTTGGGTCGGTTTACTTGACACCGACTTTGCAGGCTGTCGGAGTTTGAAGGTGATTTTTTTTATTTAACTTTTTTTTCGGCTACAGTTTCCAAACGAGGGTACAACGGGACATTAATCAAAATCACACATGTGCTAACAAATTTTGAGGAGCTCCCTCATTTTCTCATTGATCCCTTCATCAGAACTGAACCAAATTGGCTATGGGTGAAAAATGACAATGTGCTCGATTATTTTTTTATGGATAGGAATAACCTTCCGTATCAAGAGAAAAAAATATCTGAATTTTCCGTGCCGTCCATTTCGCGTAAAAAAAAGAAATTGATTATGTGTTATGACGATTGAAATAAAGGTGTTTCCTTGGTCCAAGTATGCAGCAGTACTTCTTGAAAAAATCAATAATGTCAATAGTGTCAACACTTTTTTTCAAGAAGTAGTGCTGCATACTTGGACCAAGGAAACACCTTTATTTCAATCGTCATAACGCAAAACCAATTTTATTTTTTACGCAGAATCTACGGCACGGAAAATTCTGAGATTTTTTCTCTTGATACGGAAGGTTATTCCTATCCTTGAAAAAATAATCGAGCACATTGTCATTTTTCACCCATAGCCAATGGGGACTATCGTTTCTTTGCTCACCAGTTGGCGCCACTGTTGACTAAGGTCCAGAGGTATAGCTGTCAAAGGGGACTTTATAAGATCGGCGCCGAAACAAAGTCTTCAATCTTGAATCTCATTAAGTTTATTAATCATAAATAACTATCATCATATCAAGTAGCTATGCCGCAATGTTGTGCAGTTCCGTTTTGTTTGGAAAAAAGATTTTTTTTTCAAAGCGTTTACATTCATAGCCAAATAATCCATATTTGCGATAATTTCACGACGGAGATCACTTTTCAACAGGTAAATTAAAGAAATTACGATTTATATCACGAAGCCCGCCAAAACCAGTGAAAACTGAATGTTATTGGACCTCACGCGACACTAGCGCCTCTAGTGGCAAATTCACACGCGATAGCCCCCATTAAAATGGGACCATCGATTAAAAAAAGAATCATCGAAATTGGTTCACATTTCACATTGACTGAGTAATCGACAAACATGACGAATTGAGAAACTCCTCATGTTTAAGGCATTCACTGCCACCAACGCATATATGCGTTTTGCTGACTTTCCCG
The DNA here is from genome assembly GCA_963971205.1 of Aethes cnicana. Classification (NCBI taxonomy): domain Eukaryota; kingdom Metazoa; phylum Arthropoda; class Insecta; order Lepidoptera; family Tortricidae; genus Aethes; species Aethes cnicana. Next base: position 7,990,411 of record OZ020274.1, on the reverse strand, counting down.
CAGTGCCTCGAACGCACATGTGCGTTGCAATGTTCCCTTAATGACAGATGTGGCACCTGGCGAAAGTTCGTAAAAAGAAGTGGCAGTGAATGCGTTAAGAAGTCGGTTAAAATAATTAAACGACTTGTACTCAAAGATGTTCTTTACTTGTTTCAGGTTATGGCAGATGAACAAAGTGGCAGCATCGGTACTTATCTTAAAAGTATTTGGCGGACGAAAGAATCTGTTTTTATGGAATTTAAGACTTAACTTTAACGTTATATGTATTTATTACTTAAATATAGCGTGATGTAATTTAATGTGTTACGAAATGTGATATTCTTTTAGTGAACTAGACTAAATTAAACTTTATTGCAACAGTATTTCCATGTACACATCAAATGATCGATTGTTGGTTAGGCTGAGCCATTATTTTATTAATTAAACAGTAAACAAATTTCGTTTTTATTTTATTTTAAGAAACAAATTATCCGGCGTACCTTACAATAACATTTGTTTTAAAGGCAGTATAATTATTTCAACACGCACTATGGAGAGACCGCGTCGCAAACCTAATTGCTTATAGATAAAAGAACAGGTGTATCAAAAAAGGTACACCTAATAATATTACAAATACCTACATAATAAGTATTGTAGGTACTCGCTACTCAATTTGACCTAAATGCATGTGGTCCTAGCCTCCATGAAACTCACTCTGCACGCCTTTAATGTTTGTTTTTATTTATTTAAACTTTATTGCACATTAGTAAAAAACGAATACAAAAGGTGAACTTAATGCCATAAGGCACTCTCTCTCTACCAGTTAGACAATTGGTCAAAACAGAAATTGTAGTGGCGGTGCAAAAAATGGATCGGTTTTTCTTTAGTGTTTGTGTTTAAAGTTCAACTTGAGCGCCAAGGCGCGTGAGCGTAGCGATAGGGAATCTTCCTTTCCCTATGTAACACTTTGATTGAATAGAGCCCCTGGATTTAACAATAAAGGTGAGTACAACACTCGGCCGAATGATCGATATTCTACTCGTAATCTAATAGGTAGTTAAAGTAAATTTTCGTATTACTCATAACAAGCCGAACAAAAAATGGGAAACTAAACAGGTCGTCCCATGAATAAATTACCATTTAAAAAAATATAAAGAAACGTATTTACCTACACACTCGTGCCGTATTTTTTCGCATCTACTAGAGTGTTTTTTTGGATGGACGCATTTCTGACGTCATAATTATCTACTCGATCTCATTTTAAGTTCAACGATTACAGACTTCCTTTTTCGTTAATGCTTCCGCGAGCAGAGTGCTCTCAAAACATGTGAAACTATTTTATCAGACCCATTTATAATATTGAAAAAATATAGTACTTATGGTCTTATAGGTTTTGATAGAAGTAAGTAGGTTTACACAACTCAATAATCAATTGTTTATGGCTTCCATAATGTAAGTACAATAGGATGGTCTTAAAATTAACTTAAAAGTTAAGAGATCATTATGGACCCTGTCGGACACTGCAACTTACATAGTACTCGTACTGCAGATACATAAGAATATGTTTAATTTATTTACAAATGCTTATTATATATTTTTTTATAATTCTATTTTATCTTCTAAATATTCCTTAACGCTTTAACATTTGGTGCTCAATAATAAGCTAGAAGGCGCGTGGATTAAGCAATAATAGACACTGCATCAACGGCTTAAGTGCTAAACAAGTAAAACAATATTAATAATCTCACGTTATGTGCAGCTGACAAACAGCGTTGTTTCTCCAAGCCTGAACGCGTTTCTATTTCTACTATCAAATAAGTAGGTGCTGAAGTTTGTAATATTCCAAAGCGTAGAGATGTGACAAGCGTAATAGGTATATTGTGCATCGTTATCACAACTCAACAAAATTACAATAATTGCTCTATTATCCATAATCGTTGCGCTAGGACTAGGATGACAACCGAACGATCGATCGTAAATCACATAACCCGTCTCATACATCAGAATCATACTCTTCTCGGGTCCATTGTTCACGACTCTTATGGTAGGGCATCATGGTGGCTCATCAATAAATATTCATCGAAGCCGCCAACATACAGGTAAGTATATGATTAATATGAATTTATTAATAAAAAAACCGGCCAAGTGCGTGTCGGGCCACGCGCAAATTATAGGGTTCCGAAGTTGAGGATGTCCACAGTACCTTTCTAAGACTTATTAGCATCTAGCTAGCCTGTGGTATGACGTGCCCGCCCGACGCCCCTGCCACTCGAGAAAAATCATCATTATAAGTTGGTCGACTATTGCTCGTAAGTTTGTACAGCCTACTTAGCTCTGATAGTTTTCCTTTCAACTACGTTATATATGCCACAACCGTCATTTTTTTCAGCCATCCAAATACCACCATTTAGCTGGCAGGGGGGGGGGGGGGACACGTGACCCTAACAAAAAATAGCACTTTAAAGCTTAATATTTCACAAACGCATCAATTAATCAAAAAATGGTTTTAACAAACCCACAATATTTTTTAAGACCTATTCAACGATATGCCGCACCATGGGGTACGCAAGAAAAAAAAATTACATCCCCACTTTACGAGTAGGGGAGGTACCCTATAAAAAAATATATTTCAAAATTTTATTGTACCACTTTGTCAGCGTAACTAATATGCATATTCATGCCAAATTACAGCTCTCTAGAACTAAGCATCTCCGAGCAATAGTGCGGACAGACGGACGGACGGACGGACGGACGGACGGACATGGCGAAACTATAAGGGTTCCTTGTGGACTTCGGAACCCTAAAAACGAGCAATCGAGTCATAGGACCGCCACCATATACGACAGTCAACGGCTTATTAATAAATAATATCGAAACAAAATTGAAAATATCAACAACTAGCTGGTGCCCGCGACTTCGTCTGCGCAGGATTAGTATTTCGAGTAGCTTATAGACACAATATCTTTATAAATTGTAATAGCCTACCTATGTGTTATTCTGATGTATAAGCTATATTATTGTAAAGTTTCATTAAAATCCATTCAGTAGTTTTTACGTGAAAGAGTAACAAACATCCATCCATACTTACAAACTTTTGCGTTTATAATATTAGTGGGATGGGCTTATTAGAGGCGCAAAAGGGATTTCATGGGGAACGCCGAAACGTCACGAAGTTGAAACTGAACCTGAACTTTAAGTAGGTTTAAACTTGAATTTGAGCGCCGCCTTGACGTTTTAACGTTCCCTTTAGATTCCCTATGAAATCCTTTATGCTCCCCGAATGAGGACCCTGGGGCTTTATTCGGAGTCTTAAATAGGGACAGGGAGATTCCCTATCGCTCACGCGTCGAAGCGTTGCAACCGAACTTTTAGCAGCTAGATTTAAAGTTCAACTTGTGCGCCGTGACGCGTGAGCGCAGCGGTAGGGAATCTCCCTGTCCCTATTTAAGACTTCGAATAGAGTCCCTGATACCTATTATTCGCTTAACCTTCTTTTCTCCGTACTGTAATTAAGTAGTTCTTATTTAGGTAAGTTAAATAATAAAGCGGTGTCATTAATTACATTAAAAGCCTCCCCTATAAAGCCTCGGTACGGTACCTACTTAGGCCATAGTTTTTCACTTAGGCCGTAGTAACTATTTATTAATCTGTGTTAAGGCCAAGTCGGAATTATCAATCAATACCGCACCGTCTGCACAATTGGCTACCTAGAACATCCTGGGGCCTCATTCAAGTTCGGAAATAAATTGGGATATGGGAGATCCCATATCCCTAAATTTAATAACGGTTCACTACCTGCTCTCTATTTACGAGTAGATACAGCAAATAATTAAATGAGGTATTCAGGGAAATGGACCTCCAATTTCAATTTTAAATTCCAATAAAATCTAGGCGAAATAGGGAGATAAATGTATTAATAGGGAAATCCCATATCCCTATATGTATAAACTCGAAAGATGCCCTTGGCGGACTACTCGGTTCTGCAAATGATGATTCCTATTTCCCTATTTACTGAGATGTGAATTCTCAATAGATTTCCTATGTAAGAAAGCAAGTTGAGTTTTTCGGCTATTACTGTCCGTCCTAATACTTTATATAGATTAATGCGTTTTTTGACACGTGTTCATACCTTAACTACTGAAGCGGCCATGGTGAAAACATACAGTTGCTGTAGCTTATAGCCGTACTTAGGATACCTATACCACATTAACGCGAGAGAAGGCATGGCAAAAGCAAGCACATCTACAAAATAAACGTTAATGCAAATGTATGCGGATTTATAGCCTTCCTTTTTATATTATTACTGCGAATCAACGTTGGTTACGTACCGGCAAGTTCTTACCGGATTGAAAAATAAACTTTGGGAATATAATGAGGTCATTCGCGTTTATACCTAAGTTACTCAAATACGATATGGTATATGGTCGAGTTTAATTAAATTATATTTAAGTAATCCCTGTAGAAGAGTTGTAAAAAAGAAGCGTCCCTAAAGTAATACTGCATTTATTTAATGTTTGGACGTCAGCACGCGATTCTGTGGCCTATTTCTATATTTTTCTTGGTACCCACTAACATGTCATGTTCCCAATAGCGAAGTCGTCATATCGCTATCATTGTTTGCAAAGATGGTGTAGGCAGATACATTTGTTGATATCGTTTCCGCTGCCTTGGCGGCCACGCCTTCTAATATCTTCTAGTGTTTACTGCAAGGGCTGACTAATGAAGTTCGTCAGTTTTCCTTCACCCACTCACAATATCCACAAAGGCTCGTCATGGCCTGCCTTGCACTGTGTTTACGAGACCTATTTAATATTCTATGATATTCAGCCGCATAATGAAGGCGTTTTTTTAGTTCGGGTTCCTTTAAAAAAACGGACTTGTTCAACTTGTTTAAATGTGTATTACTTAGGTAGGCACTAAGACTTGTATCACTAGGTTACCATTATAATAATACGGTACAGTCGCCATAAAATCTAGCTACCGAGGTAAATATGCACTCTACAGTCTTGACTATAAGATCGTGATGAGTTATTTAAGATCAACTTGTTCACTTTCATATATGATATATGGCGACTGGACTACAAAAGATTCCATTATCATAATTTCAGCCAAAAGAAGTCCATTGCTGGTCACACACCTATACGGAGTCCTATGCCTATTTGCCGCGAATTTCACTAAGGGCGGGTTGATTCAAACCGTCCGTTAAAGTTAACGTTAACGTTAAATATTGTACTATGGGACAAAATGACGTTTCTGTATAGACGGCCATATTTAGTGATCAGGAGTCCGTCAACTGTGCTTGAATCAACCGACCCTAAGTAGGTAGGTCATTATTTACATTTTACTGACTTTACCTACTGTCTGAAGTTTTTAATACCTATACACGCAGGAATCCTCAATTAAGTGATAAAGATGCTCCTCCAGAATGCGAATGGGTAGGGCTATATAATATAGGCACTGTCGCAACTCCTGCGAAAAATGAAGTAGTAAATTGTAAAAAAGGCCTCCTTGTTAATTAAAGCTTAATTAAAACGGCGGCGTTCACGTTTAACGAGGTATTCTTTAACGGCAAATACACACTTTAAATGAGTTGGAGAAATATTGCCCGGCCGGCCGTGCACGATCATTCTCATATCCGGGTCAACGTGCCGCGGGCGTTATATCATACTAAATATACCTAAATGGTATAATTTTCTGTCATCCGTAATTCATCTTAGAACAATGTCCGCAGAGTAGCCGAGCAAAGTACCTGTAGATAACGAGTTTGACATCGTTCCGTAGAACTGCTAAACGGTACCCCTCTGGGGCCCGAGTCGTCATAGGGCAACCTTGAACTAGTTCAACTCACTATTCTCAATTGTCTCATCCCTTCAAAGGAGACTGCTTAGACGAGCTATATTTGAAATTGATCAAATTGCATCGTGACGTATTTTTTTTATACCAATGGTATAGGCAAACGAGCCCACAGCCCACCTGATGGTAACAGTAAGAGGTCACTGCGGCCCATGGACACCGGAATCCTATGATCCCCCATTAAGAAACCATAAGATCTCGAATGCGTTGCCTACCCTGAGGCCTAAGATGGAATGCCTCTGTGCCAGAAATTTCACCGGCTGCCTTAACACGACACAACATTATTATTTTAGAACTCGTGAAGTATTTAAAACGAAAATATAAGATTAAGACTAGCTAGTCAATGAATATACCAAAGCACACACTTGGTAGGTATATATAAAGATACATATGCTATTTTATTTCTCACGCTCGCTCTAATAGAATAAGAATATTTATGAGTATGTAATTAGTAAGTCTAATTAGCGTTCCAAATCCGTTCATGGTTATACCTACTCAGTAAATGTAACATATTATTTTTCTATTACATTTTAAAAACAATACTAAAACTGATTTCTATTGAAACAATTTTCAGCTGCAATTACTTAGTTTTAATTTGATGACAAGGTCTATATCTACACTCAACAGCAACGAAAATGGGTCACTTTGTATAGGATTTTCCATACAAAGTGACCCGTTTTCACTGCCGTTGAGTGTATTTATTTTGCGGCTGCACTTAATGTGCTTATGAATAATGATTAAAATGTAGATAATGAAAAGCCTAGCTAGGCAATTCTATCTCAGATAGATAGATTCATTGGTTCCGTATGAATGCCATATGTGAATATGAACTTTCTTAGAAATACTGAAATCTTTCTAATAATATCTATACCTATTACAAACGTGAAGTCTGTATGGATGTTTGTGATTCTTTCACGTGCTAACTACTTATAGAACTAGTTTTGATGTGGTACGGAAGGGATACACCACGGGATCAGAATTTCCGGCTCAGTTTTTCAAGTAGTTTAAATCATAGGTATACGTATAAAACTCTTCCGTTAATGTGACTGCCTGATGACAACGCACAGCCGAAATTACTGGTCCTAGAGAGCTGAAATTTGGCATTTACCTAGATTCCTTGGGGAGTGTAGGGTAGCGCTAAGAGAGTATTACCCGAAATTCCCATGGGAACAGGAGAAAATGCGATTCTACATGTTGTTTAATGTCGCGATGTAACATGTACCTAATGTCATGTCGCGGGCAAAAGCTAGTACCTAGATAAATATAATCTAACTTATTATAAGTATTGTATGTAGCTCTGTGATTGCTCGAAAATGATTCTCCTACCCTACTTTAAATAGTTACCTATATTTATCTCTATCGTAACCGCGGGAAACCGGTGGAAGCAAGTAGCACAGGACCGGTCTGAGTGGCGAGCCTTGGGGAGGCCTATGTTCAGCAGTGGACGTCTTTCGGCTGAAATGATGATGATCTCTATCTGTCGAATTTTATACCACCCAAATTGCTGAAAAATGTGGTTTTGTTTTGTTTACTTCATAAACTGTAGCAACTAACGGTAATATTTAGGTCTAGTTTTTCATTAACTACTAATCTTAAGTATACCATGTTATATGCTAACAGTCACACGTAGGTACTGGCGGTCAACCAGTTTAAAAAAAACCGCTTGTACCTACAGTGCATTAAGACATCTGCACAGCTTTGAGATGCTTCATTCTAGTCCGTATTAAGGACGCACACCGCCAATGTTTGCCGCAGTTATTTGTCAATACCAATAATTATTCAATTTATTTATTTATTACATTTTAGTTTTTGTATAGCGCTCCGCGTGGGTCACCTAGGTGTTGACTGAAAATCAGCGCTGTAGGTTTTGACACCTCAGCATTTATGCTGAGCCAGCATAAATGCTGATGCCTCTCCGCTGCCGTGAAGACACACACACTTGTTCTTATGTTTTTCTTTTTTGTTGTTGTCGTGTTTGTAATATTATTTTTGTGCATTTTTTTGTGTATTTTTTTTGGTGTGAACTGTGTCTTCTGTGCAGCGAATAAATGCCTCTCTTCTTCTTCTTCTTCTTCAATAGATGAGACTGTACTCTGCAGTGACGAAGTATTTAATATCATTATTAACGTTACTACGGAGCCCCAAAATTTAAGCCTGCGATTGCAAACTCGTAAAAGTGCAGGCAATGCGTATGCAAATATTAAAAAAACCTCGTGTACATATTTAGCCAGAAGAAGTCATTATTGTGCAGCTATCTTGTGTGTCCTAGATAGCAGATTACGTAGGATTAGTAAAGTTTGGATAAATATGAATGAAATGTGGATTTTCCTAGGCGGGTTCTTGTAAAACTGCTATCAATTTTGTTTGCGTCTTTCGGCTTAAATGATGATGATGATCTCTATCTATCGAATTTTATACCACCCAAATTGCTGAAAAATGTGGTTTTGTTTTGTTTCTTCATAAACTGTAGCAACTAACGGTAATATTTAGGTCTAGTTTTTCATTAACTACTAATCTTAAGTATACCATGTTATATGCTAACAGTCACACGTAGGTACTGGCGGTCAACCAGTTTAAAAAAAAACCGCTTGTACCTACAGTGCATTAAGACATCTGCACAGCTTTGAGATGCTTCATTCTAGTCCGTATTAAGGACGCACACCGCCAATGTTTGCCGCAGTTATTTGTCAATACCAATAATTATTCAATTTATTTATTTATTACATTTTAGTTTTTGTATAGCGCTCCGCGTGGGTCACCTAGGTGTTGACTGAAAATCAGCGCTGTAGGTTTTGACACCTCAGCATTTATGCTGAGCCAGCATAAATGCTGATGCCTCTCCGCTGCCGTGAAGACACACACACTTGTTCTTATGTTTTTCTTTTTTGTTGTTGTCGTGTTTGTAATATTATTTTTGTGCATTTTTTTGTGTATTTTTTTTGGTGTGAACTGTGTCTTCTGTGCAGCGAATAAATGCCTCTCTTCTTCTTCTTCTTCTTCAATAAATGAGACTGTACTCTGCAGTGACGAAGTATTTAATATCATTATTAACGTTACTACGGAGCCCCAAAATTTAAGCCTGCGATTGCAAACTCGTAAAAGTGCAGGCAATGCGTATGCAAATATTAAAAAAACCTCGTGTACATATTTAGCCAGAAGAAGTCATTATTGTGCAGCTACGAGTATCTTGTGTGTCCTAGATAGCAGATTACGTAGGATTAGTAAAGTTTGGATAAATATGAATGAAATGTGGATTTTCCTAGGCGGGTTCTTGTAAAACTGCTATCAATTTTGTTTGCGATAAAGTTGCTTACGTTAGTTTCTGAATAGCAATTTGAACGTAACGCTACTTCGATCGCTAACTATTGCATCATTTCTAGGCGCTCCAAAATAGGCTCCCAAATACACACAACAGAAAACGGATGGAAAATCCTATACAAGGTGACTCGTTTTCATTGCTGTTGAGTGAATTTTAAATATTGTCGGTCTTACAATTTTTCACAATGTCATTTAAAAAAAGTAAATATTCATCACTTGTGTTGTGATACGAAACATCGTAAAATCGTAGCTTTATCTTGAAATTACGTAAATATAGGACACATCCTAGAATTGAATTGAATTGAATTACTACGTGTTGACATATTACGAGTATGAACATGAGTGTTTGCCTTTCTGGATGGATGGTTTATATATTTCTTTTACGCAATTAGCACTGAAGAGATTTAGATCAAACTTGCTATGGAAATAGATGAAACAAACGAATTAGAGTGAGGCTATTTTCACCCAGATATCCTGAGCTTTCGTGGAGTACGGCTGCATGTCGTTTAATGTAATAAATAAAGGTCGCGGGAACGCGGTGGATGCGAGTGGCACAGGACCGGTCTGACTGGCGCGGCCTATGTCCAGCAGTGGACGTCTTTCGGCTGAAATGATGATGATGTTGAATGTAATAAATAACAGATCGCGTTTTTACTATAAAGTGATATTTGCTGCAATTGTTGAGGGAGTACTTTCAGTTAATCATTTTGTGACAGCGAAATTTATTCGCTTTTTTTTATATATTGGACAAAAGTAACTTACGTCACCGGTGCACATTTACTATGCAATGCTTTTTATCGATACAGCGAGTATCTCATCAACCTTTATCAATTTAAAGACACTTATGGCAATACACCATTGTTTACATGTTGACCTTTTTGTCTTATGTATTCAATTCATATATTCATAAATCATAATTGCCCATTTACATATTTTAAAGAAGCTTTTTCTCCATGGTTTGCGGGTGTCGCCATTTATCTCGCACCGACGGTAACACGAGTGGCTCGAGTCTTGACCCGACGCTAGCCACTTTCCCTATTGCCATAATCAACTTTAAACTTAAGCTGGTCAGATTAAGAGATAAGTTAGGGATTAAAATATACGCATTAGAATCTCATAGATTTGTCAGTGCCGTATTGCACAAAGAGACGCCCACAAGGCGACGTTGCCTTATCTTGGTAATCGCTTGTGGCAAGCCCTCATAGGCTTGACCACTAATTTTTGGTCCATTAAAAAGACATAATCGTAAAACATTGGTTATTGAAACATAGAGAAGTTAGAAATGATTATTACTATACTATGCTAAACAAATATTAAAACTACTTAAAAATAACTTAAATACTTAAAAATACATGAAAATTAAACAAAATCTAAAAACGGCCCCCGCGGCATGGTACCGAAGATGCTGGCAGCAGTTCCCCGTTGTATAACGATGCTCAAGCTTGGTTAAATATACACCTTGGGCCCGAATAACTCAAGAGATATTAACCATCTTATCCTATTTGGACAAATATTGCTAGATAGAACTTCATTTTCAAAATATTGATTATTTTTTGACACCTTATAATTAATATGAAGTAAAGGCACGAAATCGTTTATTTAGAAGAAGAAAAAAGAAGAAGAATAGTTATTTGTTATGCAAGGCTGCAAAGTTGTTGTTTGCTGTGAGTGCGTGATTGAGACCCGAGTGAACGAAGGATTCTAGGGTTGAACCACGAGCGAAGCGAGTGGTTCAAATATAGAATCCTGAGTGTAACGAGGGTTTCAAGGCACGAGACAGCAAACGACTTTGCTGCTGAGCGCAACACGAAATTTTTCACCTCACGCGCGATTTTTCGGGAAGAAGACTTAGTTCGGCGTCACGTACAGTTTGTGCTAACTCTGGAGGAGTTAAATTCGTATCTTCATCGCTAGAATCGCTCATATTTTCTTTATAACTTCGTATAGGTATTCTAAATTACAAAACCAGCAATCTAAAACTTTTTTTTCATTTTTATTTTTTAATGTTTTTTTTCCGGAGGTTGCGTTCCAAATCACTCCTACCTGTACGTCAAGATTCAAATTATTCATTGAATACAGTTAAAATATACACATATTTAAGTATTTTTGTGATAAAACATAGTGAAATAATGAAATACATCTGAAACGGTGTATTATTAATATAATTTTATTAATGATGATATTAAGTAAATTGAACCTTTATTTTAATAAAACTCTCACGGCGAATTGCGTTTCAGAACGTATCGTTGTTTTTTTTATTGTGACAGTGGCGTCATGCGTCGTTCGAATTTCAAAAACACTTTCCACGCTAGCGGATAAAAACAACTTTTGCGCTCAGATATCAAGCTGCAAAACGACCACTTTCGAGCCAGTGAGGTGAAAAAACATTTATTCGTGACGATAACACACAACATGAAAGCATAAAAAGACGGGTTATGGTTGGTCACGAAATGGTCCCAACATTTATTAGCAAACTTACTGGTAAAATACTGGCAATCATATTTCGTCTGTGAAGTCAAATCAAATCATTTGTTTTAAACATAGGTGTGTACGTTACATAGGAAGTGTCGAGTTTTCTTTATTAACTCCCTAGGCTAAGAATTCGTCCACAAAACAGTTCTATAGTCAATTGATTTCTTTAACTCAAAAAAAAATTGGACCTATAACATTATTACATACTCATTATACGATGGTACTAAGCATAGAAATGCGTGGTTATAATATTTCAGGTTACTCGGGCCTACGTTTGAATTGTATTTCACATGCAACATTTTTTTGACGCGAGTAGTTTTTATTCAGGGAAAAGACATCAACGCGCTCGCCACTGTAAACAAAGAGCTTGACATTATTTTCATGAGAGCGGGTCAGTCTAGGAATATTGTTAAGCCATCGGGATCTTTGGCTAGACAGTTAATGAAATATTCAGGTTAAGTTGTTCTTACACTATGATTTACCTCTTTGTAAAGTCACTGATCACACCTAACTATACGTCGTATATATGCTTACTTATTTAAGTTAATTGAGATACATTAACCCGATAGCTGAGAAGTTTAGTGTCTCAAATTCCTTTACGTCACACCAGGCCGAAAAGCGGGATTTACCGCCCTTGGGTGCTACGAAAAATCCCTCTTCACGGCCAGGTGGTGACGTAAAATCGTATACTAACCACGGGCGGTCGTAAAGAAATCCTCAGACCGCTAGATTATAGCCCTCGCCTCCGGCTCGGGCCTCAATTACCCGCGATCTGAGACTTTCTTTACTTGACCGCCCTAGGTGTGTAATGTACTATTATTCCCCTTTTAGGATTTCATTTCACTATAGTTTTTCTTATTACACACGCGTCCTGTCTGCACCGTCTTAGCTCTACGGAGATTCCGTGACTACCGAGTAAGCTCGCTTGAGTAAAGGTTTCGCAAAACGCTTCTTCGGACAATGCCGACAACTGGCGAAGACAAATACTTGTTATCGTATGAATAATGCCGATTATGTTGGGTAAACAAGCACGTTCCAGTGCATTTCGAACAAAATCTTATCATCTACAGGCTGTTTAGTTCGGTTAATGCTAAACCCGACCTAACCCATATTGATATCAACCGTAACGCTTCTTAAAAACGAGACCTACCAATTACCTAATTCATGATTGATTCATTCATACACATGTTTGTGATACCCTACAGGTATCTTGGAATCGCAGGGCTACTTTTTACCCTGAAAAAAAAAACGGTTGCTAAATGCTTTAACCGAATTCCACTCAAAGCTGATGACAATCTTATAGTTATTCTTTGTCTTATTTACAAGACTTGATTTTTTCTTTGAGTATTTTCAACTTTTTCGGTGGGCGAAAATGTCGCTGCCTACTACATAGGTATACTTTATGGTTAAAATGGTTCCAAATAGAGGTTTCCGCCTGGTTTCAGTCGGGTAAGCAGTTCTCACTGCTTACCCGACTGAAACCAGGCAGTCGTCCACTTCTGAAGCTACATAGGTATTTTCAAAATACCTCGAGAATATTATATTCCCTACGTATAGGTAAACACAACACTTTTTTAATTATTTTAAAATTAAAATTAAATTTATTTTACAGTGGCAGGCAGGCAGCGGGTGTAATAAAATCAAGTGGTGTTTTTTTTATCAAGAATCTGACTAATCGACGTATTGTTTTGAATTGGATGAAAGCAATGTGTAAATTACTGAAAACTATAATAAATACCGTGCCTCATATATCTTATATTTCAATAGGTAGCTATTGAAATATAAATCTACAAGTTTAATATTCTATGGTAAGTCTCTCATTGAGTATTTTCTGCCTTATCTGCATCAGTCAGGTATACAAAAAGCTGGAAATGACTTATGCATGTAAGTATATGCACGTTCTTTCAACTGATTTGTGACTCTAAAAGCGTAATTAAAGTGGTGATAAATATGAGCAATATTCTGAAAAAAAAGTCAAATTAAGTATATTATTTCATTAATTGTTGATACTTAATTGTGAGCCTTTATTCTTAAGACCTCACCTTCCCGATAAAAGATTAAGCAATTAATTATCTGTTGATTCGCCAGCAATTCCCGAAACACGCGAACCTTCAATAAATCTCGTAATACATGTTTTCTCCGCTTTCGCGTGCATTATGTATTCTGCATCCAGTTCGGGTACACGGCCGTTTCGTCGCGAAGTTTAGGAGTTTAGCATACAACATACAACACATGCAGATTCGGCACGGCCTGTGCAGCGCACGAGTCACCTAGTTGTCGCGCCTATTGTCCACTGGGCGCGCCATTACCTCACACTATCAATATTGGGTTACAAGAAGTAAGCTCAAGGTCCCCTTTTGGGAACAAATAGTGGTGGTATAAATACGAAGACCGCCGAAGCCACCAAGCAGTTGACGACGTAACTCGCTCAAAAATGAATGCGCCCCTTGTTTTTCTTCTGTGCTGTGTTGTGGGTACGTGGAGTGGTTACTTTTAAGAACTAAGTGTATCAAAACTTATATACCAGGCAGTGCTGTCTTTGTCGACTTCTTAAGTGAAGCCACTCGCCAAATTGTGTCTTGCTATAAAAGTTTACTAAGTAATTTATATATTTTTTATTTTATTTTAGGTAGTGCACTTGGGTATTACGCCCAAAGAGATGCGCCCTACAACCTCGGCCCTAACGACCCGTACTCCGTTGCGGTGAATCCGAACTTCATTCCCGAGCCTTCGCAGCGGCTGTTCTGGAATCGCGGGAATAACGGACAGGGGAACAACCAGGTCGGAGGGACTGGATTATGGGCTACGTTAACCAACAAGTTCCCGTTCTTAGGCAACATGTTTGGGCGACTGGAGCTGCCTACTCAATACGGCCCTCCTCAGTTTAATAACCAGTACCAGTACGATTACTCGCAGTACAGCGCACCAGCGTTTCAAGCTCAGCCGCATCAGTACAACCAAGTACCTCCACAGTTCTACCAAGCACCCCAGTTTTACCAGCAGCAATATCCTCGTAACTTCGCTCCTTCGGGACGCGATGTGGCGTTGACGGATGACGCGGTGATCATAACGCCGCCGCAGGTGCCCATCGCGCCGCCCGCGCCGGCGCCGGCGCCCGAGCCCGCTCCCGGCGGCTACCAATACAACAAGCCTCAATACAGACTCGAGCTACCCCATAAATAATATATACCGAAGCGTAAACGCACACTGTAATTGGTTTGTTTTTAATAACGTATGCGACATATATGGAAATTAATTATTGATGCAAAATAAAAAGTCAAAATATTAATTTTCTTTTTAGCATCGTAACTGTTTTTGTAGCAACGCGCAACGTTAAGCTTCACAAACTGAACTTTATCGAAAATAATATTGAAATATAATGAGTGGTAGAATATCCCATGACAGAGAAGTGAGAAATTTGACTCCACTTCTCAATATAAAGTAAATTCATTACATCACAAAAGCAAGCCAATTTTTAAATGTCGAAGTTCGCGCTTCTTTTGTCACCGCCAAAATATATGTAAGTATAGTGGCACAACACGATCAAAGTATGTATTTGACACGACTCTACTGTTCCAAAAAGCGTGTCATATACTTAGATATTAATGACATGTTTGGCCATCATATAAATTTGCTGGTCACTGGAAGTACACTGACATAAAACCTACGGTATTAGGAAAGTTAAAAGAGGCTCTCTTCAGTATTATACTTATGTAAAATTTTATTTATACATATATACCTACTGCCTTATTCAAAGTCTTTCAACTGACATTTTAAATGTAGATTACAAATACATTATGTTTAGTACTTACACGTTTGTGCAATTTTTATAGAAATCAACATAAATAATTTATTGAAATTTTATTTATAAATCCAACGTGAAACATAATCTCTTCTTTAATTCTTCCCGAACATCCCGTCTTCCTGCTTCAATGTGTGCTACTGTGTTCCTGCTCACTAGTTGGCGCCACTATCTGGTCGTTTAATGACGTATTATCGTGGTCATACAATAAAATTCATTTTATAAAATCGAATTCGATGTTGTCATGACGTTCAAATTTCAAACATCGCATCACAATTTCGAGCAATGCCCGCCTATAATCTTCAGTCAGACAGAAATAAAGTTTTTTCCAAATTCAAATGTGCTCTATTCCTGACGGCTCGTTCCATAAAACCCCACTCGTGTTTTAAGAACCTTTATTATGTAGCAGTTACATAAACTACTATTATGCAATCGATTTCAGAAATACCGGCTCTAACGATTTGAAGGAAATTTGGAATATGCGGGTTTACGGGGGCGATAAATCGATTTAGCTAGGTCTCATATCTGAGAAAACTCGGTTTTAGCTAAGTATTTTCCCCGAGAAGCTCTGTCGCCCAGGTTAAGGTTAATTATTATGTTCAAACATGCAAAATACACTTAGATTTGCATTCAATAATACATACAAGAACACACACCGTGTTCTTTACAATAGTTACAATAAAATTAAGGTGGACCAACATATCGGTCAGTAGCAGCCAGTTTTACAGTTCAATTTGAGCGCCGGTGACGCTTTGATGGTGGGGATAGAGAATTTCCCTTTCCCTATGTATCGTTTCAAATACAGACCCAGTACGTACGTATAATAGAAATCTCATTTCAAATTACTTATGACTGTTTATTCATATTCTGCTGAAGGTTATCATAAAATTCACACATACTTAAAGTGCAATATTATGTGGCATTGACATGAACCAAATCCCAGCAAGTAACAAAAGATGAATTAGTTAAACGGTTCCAAGCAAGGTGCATACAATTTTAACGGCGGTTCTATTCAATTGTTCGTAGAAGAATAGGATAAAATTTACATGATTTTCAACAGCCGCTTGAGTTTATGGTCCCAATTAACATTTTGTGTCAAATAGGTAATGAAAATTTTCGACAGCTGGTGCAGTAACTAACAAACGGTTGTAGGTAATTAGTCTAGTCTCCACTTGTTAACACATCCATACTAATATTACAAATGCGAAAGTAGCTCAGTCTATCTGTATGTCTGTTACCTCTTCACGCTTCAAACTCTGGATCGATTTGGATGAAATTTGGCAAGGAGGTAGTGGGACTCTACATAGTGGGAAACATAGGCTACTTTTTATCCTGGAAAAACGCATAGTTCCCGCGGGGACATAACCGAATTCCACGAGGGCGAAGTCGCGGGCTGAAGCTAGTGCGCCTATTATAATGAAGATGCCCTAAAGTAGTCAGGTTTGAAACCTAAAGTTTTCAATGAAAAAGCTTCATAAAATGCGAAAGTGTCTGTATGTTACCTGTTCACGCTGGAACCGCTGAACCGATTAAGATGAAATTTGGTATGGAGGGAGATAGACTACTTTTTATCCCAAAAAAATGCTGTAATCAAATTTCGCGCAGACGATGTCGCGACGTGTAAAAACTTCTGTAGGAGTATACTCCTAATTAATATATTAATTAAACATACGTATATTAGCAAAAAATACTTTACTAAATAAATAGGTAAACAAAACATAATTCAAGTTATAAAATGTTTTATATAATAACTTCTATAATAATATTGTAAATATATTATACCTAATACCTCTAAGTAAAGTAAATAAACTTACACATGCAAACAATGTTATAAACCGTAAAAACGATGATAGTAAAATTAACGATACATTAATGAATTAGAAAAACGTTTGAAAAATTATTAGCTATTTAAATTGCATTGAAAGTTTCATTGTTTCATTTCCCACCAATCATAATCAAATTTAGCATACATTAAAATTTGACAAATTACATAGGATATCGGACGTTCTTGAATAAGACGCGGATTACGTCATGCAGGACATAATTACGGGTGTGCATTTTCTTAGCCGAACCATGGAAGAATCCCATAACACGATCTAATGATGGTCACCGTGTTTTTGGTCACCAGCGGGCGCCATATGGCGTTGGAGACTGCGTGTGAGGCGGTGGTTGGAGGGTTGTGTAGCTAATATAAAAACTGCGGAAATGAGTGTTACCGCGAATGAATTCGCCGCTAGATGAGCTTCAGGTATGGAAGGTGCAATGTTGCCAATAAGCACATTAAGTGCAATATTATATGTATAATTTGCTGCACGAAAATGAAGATGAGCGGGTCACATATGCCGTAGAGACGATGGCAGATGGGGCAGGAAGGTTCTTTCAGGAACAATGGAGCTCGAGAACCGTTAAGCGCAACATGGGCCGTCAACCAGCGCGATGGGCAGATGACTTGGTGAAGGTCGCAGGGAGGAAGTGGATGCAATTGGTGACCAACATATGGAAAAAGCGCCAACATGAGAGGATGTAGGTACATCTGAACGGTGGATGAAAGAAGGTTGACGACGGCGATGTGCCATACTATACGCTGAATTAGCAACACTGAGGTCTCTGATACTTCAATTGGCTATGGGTGAAAAATGACAATGTGCTCGATTATTTTTTTATGGATAGGAATAACCTTCCGTATCAAGAGAAAAAAATCTCAGAATTTTCTGTGCCGTAGATTTCGCGTAAAAAAAGAAATTGACTTTGTGTTATGACGACTGAAATAAAGGTGTTTCCTTGGTCCAAGTATGCAGCACTACTTCTTGAAAAAATCAATAATGTCAATAGTGTCAACACTTTTTTTCTGAGATTTTTTTCTCTTGATACGGAAGGTTATTCCTATCCTTAAAAAAAATAATCGAGCACATTGTCATTTTTCACCCATAGCCAATTATGATGACAATCTTTGACATTGACAGCCACACACGACAGTGGCGCCAACTGGTGAGCTAGCGGATTTTTCATGACCCTCATTCTAATAGTTGACAGATGTGTCGTAGTACCCTTGTCCCTGGCTGTTTACGTCTACAGAGGCGCTGGCGGATAGTGAACGGGCGTCTTGCACGGCTCCTGCTAGGCGGTGAGACGTCCTGTGAACAACCAGCATAAGGTCAGATGGAGCATGTGCACCGGCGGAGTAAGTGATGCTAAAGAATCCTTAGATTACCTACCCTGTCAACAGAGCCAACATTGAATGGCAGTGACATTGTGTTTTATTTGTTGCATAGACGTAAGATATCGATAGTAGAGTACCTAGTAATATGTATTTGTAGTAATAATTATGGTAGGCGCACGTACACCGACCGACCTGAATAAAGTGTAAATACATCTCTGATAAATTCGGCGCTTGTGTTCTAGCTCTAGACCTCTAGTTACATCCTCCAGTACCACAACATCCTATTTACATCACCTGCTGGGCACAGACCTCTTCTCGTACGTTTAGGCGCGGGCCCAGTGCAATATGGGGACACACAACATCCTTAAATTACTTCACAGTTGCGTGCAAGCTTTCCTCCGCCAAAAATATCAATGTTAAATTTTAATTGAATTTGACACCGAGTTTACTTAATTGTGCGAGTCAGGTTTGATCTACTTGCCTGTCGTGCAGAGGGTTATGGATTTTGCATGAGAGGCGATAAACCACTAGGCTACCACGGCTTCTTCAGTCTTCTCGTTACAGTCGAGTTCATTAATATGTGTATTGTGTACACTTTTGGGCCTTAAGGCTGTGCCCTGACCCAGCATCGTCAAATTGCTCATGTAAGATAATAATTTTCTAAGAAAAGCTAAAAGTTAAAAACATGAAAAAGAAACACATGTTATATTTGATTATATAATCCTTAATTTGACACCTTTCGTTACACGTTTCACGAAACTTCGCTCGATACAATTTAATTCCAAAAATTCAATTATCCAATCGCGCTGTGACCCGTAATGAAATTGATTGAAGGTTATTCCTATCCATAAAAAAAATAATCGAGCACATTGTCATTTTTCACCCATAGCCAATTTACTTATAAAGCTGTCTCATGTGTTCAGTCGCAAAATTGATCATGACCATCACTTTTTCGTGAAAATAGACATTTCCAATGTCAAAAGTCTTGTGCTATGCATAGATATAGATTAGATAGAGACAGTCTACGTCCGTCCCGCCTTTGAGAAAAGGACTCGTGCAAGTAATTCAGCATCTTAAGTGACACATTCCCAATTTAATACTTACATGCGACTGTACTGTACACCAAATTCGAGTAGTCCCGCTCAGAATATCGTATATTGAACTTTTTAGCATTTCGTGGGTCAGTTCGTGAGCTTCAGGAACTATAATTAATAGAAAAATACCACGCTATTCTATGAAGTACAGTCAGCAGCAGAAGCAGATAAGCTATCCAGGTGTTCAAAATGACCTACACACGCCCTTAACGTCTTAAGAATAAGGTCGTGTGTAGGTCATTTTGAACACCTGGACAGCTTATCTACTTCTGCTGCTGACTGTACACATATTATGATTTCATTAAAATCAATCAAGGTCGTCATCTATGCCGGCAATTATTTTTACTTAAATGTTTCCTAAACTCGAATTGCCTACAAGAAGGCATAGTTTTTGTCCAGTTTTTTTGCGCGTTTAATTATGCGTGAGACATCTAATAGCTGGGCAGTGATTAGGTACCTGTTTGAAGAATACGTTCGTTATTATTTTGCTTTGGATCCTCCAACTTTGTTTTCGTTCCTAGATTGAAATTGATTACAATAAATATCATACATACCTATATATTACCTACTCTACTTGTTACCGACTTTGTGATGGATAACGGATAGAGATAGTAATAAATAGCAGTAACTACCTATTCATTCTCCGTAATATAATATTAAATACTAATATTATCGCACTGATCAATGATATCACGTCAGTATGCAATAGTTAAGTGAAAGATGTAACTATAATATAACGGCTTCAATCACAAATACGTAAGTAGTTACAGAACTAGATAGAAATTAGAATGATGTATGTCAATTTACCTTGTCACAGCACAGCGAAGTCTAGTTATAGTTATTAAAATGAAAGACGAAGTTATATAGGTTTCATTAATATATTGTTACGTATTAATTACAATAAATAGAGTCTTCCGGCAGTTGCACGGGTGGCGCGAGCGCAGCGGGAGCGGCGCGCGCGCTGCGTGCAACTGATGGAAAATGGATGGACCCACACACCATGGGATTAGTCACTTATGGCCGCTCGTCTTCAAATCACGCCCTAGGAACACAAAAAAGGTCGAGTTAGTTACTGATGATTGAACTGAAATGAACAGAAATAGCATCTTATGCTTGTCGTTAAAGGCACGACTATTAGCTTGAATTTTTTTAGACACGCTAATTTTGCAGCCTAGAAAATTATCAAAAACTTAGTTCCCGTGAGAATCCGGGAAGTCCTCTCTTAGTTCCCCCTACACTCCCCAAAGAACCTAACCTACATGCCAAATTTCAGCAATCTACGACCGGTGGTTTAGCCTGTGCGTTGAGACATCAGTCAATCACTTTTGCCTTTTATAAATAGGGTCAAGCAAAACGTTTTGACAATATTTTACCCACAGAATCAGCTATCGATTCTTTTTTCGAGTTGGTAAAAAAAAATGTATGGCCGAGCATGGGATTAGGTAATGGCGTGAGAGATACCTGAAACCCATAAAAAAAAATCTACCAACTTGAAAAAATTAAAAACCTAAAAAACATACTTATAGAATCGATGGCTGATTCTGTGGGTAAATTATCGTCACAACGTTTTCCTTGACCCTTTGTACAGATGAACGTATCTATTTTACACGAAAAGGAAAACTCCGCGGGAATGAATGAACGTATTTTCTAGAGAAAAAGATCCAAATCCACAACACCAACATTTTAAATGTTATGGCGATGTGTTCTAATATTTGTAATCTAATTGTGTCATTAGATAGGTTTGGATCCTTTTCCCTACACAGCGTTAAAATCCAAACGGACCATGTGTTATTCTAGTCTAGACAACTCCGTCAATACCACATCAAAATCATGTCTAAGTTCAGTTCACAAGTTTCGTTCAGATTATCTAATATATAAAATTCTCGTGTCACAGTGTTTGTAACCAAACTCCTCCGAAACGGCTCGACCGATTCTTATGAAATTTGGTGTGTATGTTCAGTAGGTCTTAGAATAGGACGTAAGCTATTTTTCATACAAAAAAAAAACTAATGCGGTACGAAGTCCGCGGGGTCAGCTAGTAGATATATGTAAGTTATTCGTTAGCATGAGAAATAATTTATGGCATTGTTGGCAAACGAGCACAGCACGCAGGCCACCTGATGGTAGTGGCCTCGGTGGCTGTCAAATTATCAGTTGTCAACCCCAAGGACCAAGATTGAATGCCTTTATTAGCAGATAATTTCACCGGCCCTCTTACCCCCTTACCGGAACACTAAACAGTGGACAGATTAGCGGGTTTCAAATATTTATTTTTCTCAAGTTCTAATCATCATGGTGGCCTCATAAGTATCCATTCTTGGATGTAGGCCTCTGCCCTTAGTTTTCTTCGCCGGAAGTGGCGGCGGTCTTGCGCCTATTTCATCCAGTCCCGGCCTCCGTGTCGTCTGATGTCATCGAGCCAGCGCTGTGGGGGTCTGCCGCGCCCTCTAGTGTCGGCTCTGGGCCTCCACTCAAGGACTCTTCGAGTCCAGCGACTCACATCCATCCTAGCAATGTGTACTAATCACAATTAAGTATTTCGAGATGTGGATGTTATCATAATTTTTTTCATTCAGAAATACTAACTTCATCGACTTGTGATTTCAGTACTGACATCCAAATTGTTTCTCAGGAAGTTTGGTACTTACCCCTGGGGCTTGGCAGAGCCGTAGTTCCCGCCAAGTGACCACCCGCCGCGGGCCGGGGGGGCGGGGTTAGCGGGGTTCGGGTACGACGGGTAGCCTCCGGCATTGGCGTTCGATGTCGCAGAGGCTGAACCACCATCAGCTGAAAAAGTAAGTGGATACAAATCATGATACAGAAATATTTCATAAGGAATTTACAGTTGGAAGAAAATCTGTCTCACCGCAACTATATTCGAAGTCTTAAAATAGGGATCTCCCTGTTGCCTATAGGATCGATCACGCGTCGCGTGAACTTAAAGCAGCTAGATTTAAAGATCAACTTGATGCGTGAGCGATCCTATAGGAAACAGGGAGATCCCTATTTAAGACTTCGAATATAGGCCCTGGCCCATCATAATTAAGCTACAACACGTCACATCAATCCTATTGATAGCGAGTCTTCGATTCGGTAAGGTGCGTTTTTTTTATAAACCCCGTAATAAACTCCTATAATGCAAATATTGTCCAAATCGTTAGAGCCGATTTTGAGTAGGTACGTTTGAAGTAATCATAAGATAAGATATTCCACACTACACCAAGCAACCGCATGCACGTTACCGCTGCTACACACACAGCTACAATGTACTTTTCACCTCAGCAGCTCGAACAAGTAGACTTTGCTGTCAGAAATTAGTGAGCAAAATCGTGTTTGTTTCACTCAGTGAGACAAAGTATTTTTTTAATTCGTTTTTTTTTTAATCCTTTTATCCCATCAGACAATCCCATGAGGCAAAGGCAAAGGCCTAAGCCTTGCAGCCACAGTTAAATCGTTTCCGCGCTTTTTCTTTTTTTTTAATTTCATTACTGCGAATGGTCATTTCATACTGCGGCATCTAACGAGTAATTACGAGTTATTAATAATTCAAACTATCTTTATTTTATCCGCTCTCTTCTTTTCATATCTTTAAGAAAAGAGGTAGAATTATACTAGGCAAGTCTTACTGCGAATCTGTTTTCGTAGAAAAAAAAAACTGAGTTAGAAACGTTCGGATACGCGCAACGCATCAGTACCGCCGTATTTTTAGACATTAAAATTATACGTTGATTTAACTTCTGAAAATCTTACAATTTTCAAACGACTTATATTTCATATAATTATGTTATTTGTAATCTAAACTTTTAATTTAAAGTAAACTCAAAGTTTTCAAATATTACCGAATAAATTCGAAATTTATCATCAAATAGTTTCCGAACATGCGTTTGGAAAATTGCCGCCATTGTCTCATGTCAAATCATGTCTTTCTTCTTAATTTTCGATAACTAACTTTTAAGTAATTCTTTTAAAACATGAAATTCATGTAATAATTTGAGTGAAAGGAGTGAAGAAGAAATGTTATTTCATATTTTTCGTGTTGTAAGTATTCTTTGCAAGTTACCTTTTATGTGTTCTCGCTACTGAGGTGAAAAATTGTATGTGCTACTCGAGAGCAATTTCTTTTACTTCTCGTGCCCTTGAGTCCTTCGCTAGCTCAAGATTCTAAACTAGAATCACTCGCTGAACGCTCGTGATTCAACTATAGAATCTTTCGCTAGCTCAGGACTCAAACGTGGCACTCGAAGCAAAAAACAATTTTGCTCTCTTGTTGCACAAATAACTATTTCACCTCAGCAGCTCGAACAAGTAGACTTTGCTGTCAGAAATTAGTGAGCAAAATCGTGTTTGTTTCACTCAGTGAGACAAAGTATTTTTTTAATTTGTTTTTTTTTTTAATCCTTTTATCCCATCAGACAATCACATCAGGCAAAGGAAAAGGCTTAAGCCTTGCAGCCACAGTTAAATCGTTCCCGCGCTTTTTTTTTTTTTATTTGATTACTGCGAATGGTCATTTCATACTGCGGCATCTAACTAGTAACTACTTCTTATACCAATAATTCAAACTATCTCGATTTTATCCGCTCTCTTCTTTTCATTTCTTTAAGAAAAGAGGTAGAATTATACTAGGCAAGTCTTACTGCGATTCTATTTTCGTAGAAAAAAAAACTGAATTAGAAACGTTCTGACACGCGCAACGCATCAGTACGCCGTATTTTTAGGCATTAAAATTATACGTTGATTTAACTTCTGAAAATCTTACAATTTTCAAATGACTTATATTTCATATAATTATGTTATTTGTAATCATTTTAAACTAAAGTTTTAATCTAAAGTAAACTAAAAGTTGTCAAATATTACCGAATAAATTCGAAATTTATCATTGTACTAGTTTCCGAACATACGTTTGGAAAATTGCCGCCATTGTCTCATGTCAAATCATGTCTTTCTTCTTAATTTTCGATAACTAACTTTAAAGTAATTCTTTTAAAACATGAAATTCAAGTTATAATTTGAGTGAAAGGAGTGAAGAAGAAATGTTATTTCATATTTTTCGTGATGTAAGTAGGTATTCTTTGCAAGTACCTTTTATGTGTTCTCGCTACTGAGGTGAAAAATTGTATGTGCTCCTCGAGAGCAATTTCTTTTACTTCTCGTGCCTTTGAGTCCTTCGCTAAGCTCAAGATTCTAAACTAGAATCACTCGCTAAACGCTCGTGATTCAACTATAGAATCTTTCGCTAGCTCAGGACTCAAACATGGCACTCGAAGCAAAAAACAATTTTGCTCTCTTGTTGCACAAATAACTATTTCAGATCGATTAATATAAGCTAGATACCTACATCAGTGACATTTTCAGTCAGGTCATCAACCTGTTCCGTGCACTCTTGCCACCGTTAGACCGCCTACCGCGTACATAAAACCAGCTCTACATTTCGCTACGGGTAATTGAAGTCTCAAGTGGGTTGGCACTAGTTTTTGTCAAACTTTTTTGAGAAAGTAAAGTAGTTAATGATTTCGTGGTTCGCTTTTTTGTCTGTTTGCCCATCGGCCGGTGTTTGACCGTTACTCGACGTGCGGCGCGGCGCCGGTAGCGATACTGCTGTTCCACACGTCCATACAATGCTCCACTTCGACTAAAAGCTCATGAAGTGCATATCAATGATCATTCCGTTGGAACCAGTATTAAGATTGATAGAATGAGAACGGTACACGGTACGTAGCTAAGTTTGTAAGTGTAACGGAGCTCTCATTAGTCATTACTGACTGAATACGTCTCGTCATTTGATCTTCTATCTATATAGTTATTTTTAATGAACAACCTACCTAGATAGGTAGATAGATATCTATACAACGTGTAACAGATTGGTTCCAAGGGGAGGGGTCGGATCTATTTTTTCGGGGCATTTTGTATGGGCATTCGTATTATTTCGTACATACACGGTGTACGCATACCTATGTATAAATACATATATTTCATTACCAGTTCATTAATAGGTCGGGTGCTGCTTTAGGAAACTTCATAATGATGGTTTTTACCTGTAGTCAATATTGTTTGTTTATTTAATTAATTACTTAATTAGAAAGTCGTGATTGAAATCACCTACCTATGTTTGCGAGGCACGTCAAGGGCTTCCTTAATCTATCCTATCATTGAATGAATGTTATTTCTACTTTATTGAGTTTTCGTTGATTGGATCATCCGTTATGCACGTTAGCAATTTCCGGTTCTGTGTGATGAGGTAAGCACAACTCTATAAATATACCGTGATTCCTTACCACAAGGTTTTCAATAAATAAAAGAAACCATGAAGTGTGGTATTGTACCGCCTCAAACCTATCAATAAAAGTATTAACTGACTGGGCAGAGGATCAATGCACCGACTTTACCACCACCGGCAAACTTTGTACAGGTGTTTCTTGTAAGCACGTGATGTAAATATAAAGTACTTAAGGAGGAAGACAGGGATTTCGGCCTACGTTATTTGCATCATTCACTGGTGAAATTTAAGGGTACAAAGTGGTAGACACATTCTTACTACTACTACTACAGCCTATTTGCGTCCCACTGCTGGGCACAGGCCTCCTCTCATCACGAGAGGGTTTAGGCTAAAGTCCCCACGCGGGGGCAGTGCGGATTGGGGACTTCACACACATCTTTGAATTAATTCGCAGATGCGTGCAGGTTTCCTCACGATGTTTTCCTTCAGCGAAAAGCACAGTGTTTAATTCAAATTGAATTTCGCACATAAGTTAACTTAGAGGTGCGAGCCGGAATCGAACCCCCGACCCTCTGCATGAGACGTATCTCATGGGTCGAACCACTAGGCCACCACGGCCTCTCGTTAATTAATTAAGAGCTAGATGTACTTACAGGCGGTAGCTACGGAGTTGGCATTGGCGCTGTTACTCGGGTAGGGGTAGAAGTTGGCCGAGCGGCGCAGGCGCCGCAGGGGCACCGGTGCAGACGCGTGGCCCTCCGCGTCGATCGTGTAGTACGCTCGCGGCACGTAGTACTGGCCCCCTGGAATGTTGGTAAAACGTAACAGTACTGCATTGTTTGGCCAGCGCGTACGGAGGTACCTACGTACCTATTAGATATGCTGTGCCAGCGCATTGCGACGTTAGGCTGTTCATATGATCGCGCGGACGAGTCACCTCGCGGCATGAGATAAGTACAATAGGTGCATAATACGAGTAGTAATCCATCGCACTTGCAAGGACTGACTGCAGGATTTATAGGTCCTTACCACGAGCGATAATGTGAGTCGGGATTTATTGTAAGGTATAATAAGGTTGCACTTGAGTCTAGTGACTAGACATACGTTACTTCATACTTTACTATACAGTAGAGTAGACGAATGATGTCTCCAAGATAAAGATAGTTAATTCTATTTTTTTTTATTTTTTTATTTTTATTTTTTTTTTTTTTTAGTTAATTCTATTGCATTGACATAGTTTTAACTTTTAATACAAAATATGCCATTAGGTACCAATCAGTTACCTAAGGGCTGTTTTACTTCATTGACAGCTTTTTTTAATAAATGCAATAGTTTTAAGTTAGTAGGGAACTTTTACCTCTACCTTTTCCAAGGTTTCCCTTAATTGGCTATGGGTGAAAAATTACAATGTGCTCGATTATTTTTTTATGGATAGGAATAACCTTCCGTATCAAGAGAAAAAAATCTCAGAATTTTCCGTGCCGTAGATTTCGCGTAAAAAAAAGAAATTGATTTTGTGTTATGACGATTGAAATAAAGGTGTTTCCTCGGTCCAAGTATGCAGCACTACTTCTTGAAAAAATCAATAATGTCAATAGTGTCAACACTTTTTTTCAATAGGTAGTGCTGCATACTTGGACCAAGGAAACACCTTTATTTCAATCGTCATAACGCAAAATCAATTTCTTTTTTTTACGCGAAATCTACGGCACGGAAAATTCTGAGATTTTTTTCTCTTGATACGGAAGGTTATTCCTATCCATCAAAAAATAATCGGGCACATTGTCATTTTTCACCCATAGCCTACCTAAGTATACACAATACCTAACCTACCTCCTTGGGCGCAATTAAATTGATGTTTTGTCAGATCATCGTGAATCACTTGATTCACGAATTCACTTGAATGGCGATGATCACGACCGCTTAAGGTCGTCGTTTCAAAATTGATTATTAAAGATGAGTCTTGTTAGTGATGATCTCAGCCTCGTGTCCAGCCTCCCGGTAAAGCAAGTCTCGTTTTTTTACTCCACCATTTTAAACATCGTAAATATTGATGACTTCAAACAAGGTGAAGGAATTCTCGAGTTCTGTTTTTTATGTTGTACGTGTTTATACATATGACTAGCTTCATCCCGCGACTTTGGTCAGCGCGGAATTTGGTTTGAGCATACCTACAAATTTCCAACCCCCGGTTGTTGAAGGATGGAATTTTCGAAAATCCTTTTTTTTTGCTCAGGGCCCTTAGAGACCAGCAGCTACGCCACTGTTTATAATTATCCATGTAATATTTATAAATGCAAAAGTAACTCTGTCCGTCTGTCTGTCTGTTACCTCTTCAAACTTAAGCGACTTGACCGATTGATATGAAATTTGGTATGGAGATAGTCTGAGTCCCGAGGAAAGACCAAAAATATATAACCCAATTTGGAGCCTACACATACAAACAAAAAATAAAATACAAGAATGTACCTAGGTAAACTAAATGCCTGCCTATACAGGTAGGCAGGCATTTAGTTTAGGTACTCCGACTACATTTGGTTCAGAGTTAAAAAGAGAAGAATATGTTTTTAGTTAAGCACATTATTATATTACGAGCTGCAATATTAATATATGTATCATTAATTCCAGACAGAACGGACCTTCCCATATCAAACTTTCAGAAGTCATTTCGTAACTTTTACTGTGACAAGGTTCTTTAAACTATAAATAACCATAGATGCTTGCTTGTGTGCACAATATTACAATGTGTACCGCAGCCTGCAAACAATGTTCAGCTTTGAGCTTAAACGATGTAAGTTCCCAGCCAAGAAATAGGCAAGGCCGCTCTAAAACAACCTAAAAAAGTAGTATATCGTATGACAGCAAAAACTGGCAAAGGGGCACTAACCTGCAAGAGCCACAGCCAATACCGCCGAGAGTAAAAACAAAGTGAGTCGCTGCATTGTTGTCTACACGTCCAACCGGAGCAGATGCTGTGAAAGAACTAACCATGGGACCCGCTGCATCGTAATATATAGTATATCTCACTTCGACTTCAGTCTCAGGCGCACCTAAGCAAGTTACGCCCGCTACACACCATAACGGTTATGTGAAAAGCAATCATACAACGAAATAAGAAGGTATATAATACCTAATAAAGCTTAGTCTCCAGACTATGCTAGTGGAGCAAGCGCCGGCTTCTACTAGGTCACTGTGTAAATTGACTATCTAAGCCAAAAACACTTGATTAAAATAACTTGATGGGTAATAATAATAATCTTAAATTTCTTGAACCAGGGCGGCCTCTATTCGAAACATGGAGCGTCCGTATCCCTAAATAGTAGTATATTTTCTGCCTGACTATACAGAGAAGTCGAGTCTGAAAAGAAAAATTGTATGTATGTACTATGTATGTATGTGTGTACCTACGTACGGTATGTATGTACGTACAGATTGCAACAAAATTTGGTATGGGGGTAGTTTATAACACTGGTCAACATATAGGCTACTTTTTATCCCGGAAAAACGCATCGTTCCCGCGGGAACGCTATTTCCGAATTCCTTCGCGGACGAAGTCGCCGTCAGAAGCTGTATATTAAATATATTTTCACACTAATTAATGATGGTGTATCACTGACATAATATATAACTAGGTAAGTAGTATAACACGGGGGTCATTCCAGTTTATAAATAGAGACTTGGGATTTCCCATAATATCCCTAAATTTTGACCTAAATATTTTGGCAAAATACGAGTGTTATAATTAAGTAAGTATATATCTACCATTTAATGGGAACCCTTCCGAAAGGCCCTAATTTAGGTTTTTAGGTTATTTTTTAGCTTTAATTTTTCTTATTTCTGTAAATTTAAATGCTATTTGTAGTTTATTTTTAATATTTTAACTTGTTCTTTTCTGAATAAACAAATGTCCAATTTAATGACATATTCGGGGAAATGGATCTATCCTATCTTAATTTTTAAGACTGCTAAATGGGGAGCGGAGTTAATTAATTATAATTTTAGGTTATAATTTAGGGACATGGGAATAAATCCCTGTTTATAAACTCGAATGAGGCTCCAGTTCATCTTCAAAACATAACAATTGAAGAATAAAGCTTTACTTAACTAACGAGGTACTCCATACTAATATTATAAAAGCAAAAGTAACTACATATGTCTGTCTGTCTGTCTGTAACCTCTTCACGCTTCAACTGCTCGACCGATTTAATGAAATTTGGCATGGAGATAGTTCGAGTACCGGGAAAGGACATAGGCTACTTTTTATCCCGGAAAAACTCATGGTCCACACAGGAACGCGATAACCGAATTCCACGCAAACGATAAGTTGCAGACGGATGCTTAAGGCGCTGACCAGACCGAAATTGACTTCATTTAAACAGTATTTAAACGAAAACTATTTGATTTTGTAAGGCGAGAAAAATATATGTTAATACTAGCTGACCCCGCGGACTTCGTACTGCCTTGGATTTTTTTTTGTGTATGAAAAATAGCTTACGTCCTATTCTCAGACCTACCGAACATACACTCCAAATTTCATAAGAATCGGTCGAGCCGTTTCGGAGGAGTATGGTTACAAACACTGTGACATGAGAATTTTATATATTAGATATTTTCTATATACTTTACATAAAAAACTTTGCTGTTTCGTAAAAAGGATTTCATGAAATCGGTTAGATGAGAAAAAAATCGTGAAGTATTACATCTTCTGAGCTGTCGAGCTGTCGGTAGGCCTCCAACAAGATGGAGCGACGACCTCGTGAAGGTCGCGGGAAACTGGTGGAAGCAAGTAGCACAGGACCGGTCTGAGTGGCGAGCCTTGGGGGAGGCCTATGACCAGCAGTGGACGTCTTTCGGCTGAAATGATGATGATGACATTTTCTAATCCTATTTAAACGGTTGTTCAAGTTTATTTTTTTAACGCAGATTTCTATAATTAAATAAACTATTCAGTCATACTCATACCAAAATTTGCTGATTTATATTGTATCGACTTTAGGTAGGTATATACTGAATTACGTTTTGTGCTAACGGGCATTTACTTTAAATTGATCTTTTGTGTTTGTTTTAGTTAATTCTTCTGTTGACATTGGTTTATTAATTTTATTATGCAATAAAGCAAATTGCATACTTAAATCATTATTATAGATGTAAGAAGAATTATTTCTAAGATTTTGCCGCACTTCTGTATAAGTAATTAGGTGACATCATGGTTTCATGTAGTTAGGTAGGTAAATCATAAAATAAATCCCACCAAAAACATAAATATGAAAGAAAACCAAGTTCGCAACAAAAAACTTGCAAGAGTGAAACTAGTACACTCGTTTACATGATAGTTTTATTGACTTCTTTTTTTCATCCTTCCAAAACCTAAGTAAGTATACCTACTGTAAAAGTTGGTTTACGTAAAGTATTTTCAATGAAATCAGGTAGGTAGGTACCGAAATTACTGAAAAATATTCACGAAAAATCTTGCCAAGTTGTAATAATATTAAGTACTACTTAGCAAAGCATAGTAAAAACTAAACATTGAAATAGTTCTTTAAGGTAGGTAATAAGACATACGATCGGGATCGCCTCTCTCGAACTTGGCGACACGCTGCCACGAGTCTTCTGGATGAAGGACCATTTATTGAAATCGCGTAGGTACTCAAAATATAGCATTACGTCAAATATCTATAAATCTGTCGTAATTATTGTAAGAGATGATAACGACGATGGTCACAACGGCTGTACTGGCAAATAACAACAAAACATACCTAAGTGGTTACCAAAGAAGACTTCCAATAAATAAGTCACTACGAAAAAATTAGGTCAGTACAAGTTCGGTACCCATTGACCTATATAATAAGTAATAACATATGGACGAACAGTGCCTAACAGAGATATGTCAAGATATATGGAGCAAACTGACATTAGAAAATACGGTTGCCCAATCCGCACTGGGCCCGCGTGGGGACTAAAGCCCAACCCTCTCGTGATGAGAGGAGGCCTGTGCCCAGCAGTGGGCCGTAAATAGGCTGTTGTAGTAGTAGTTTGACATTAATCGTCAAAGGTTTGTCAGTATCAGCCGGAAAAGAAATGGGAGCCTCTGATTATTGGATTTACGTTCCAGGTGGAAGAGCTCCAAACGGATTAATTCAAATGGCGATTATAAAGCTCCCAACTCTTTTCAACGACTTAATTCTCCAATAACTTAAAAAAATACCAATTCTAAAGGACACCAGGAAAATAAAAACATATTATATTGTTACAAAATTTAATTTGAAATAAAAATAACATCAAGCTTTTAAAATTGACATCCTCGTGAAAATAATAACTACTTATAATATGAGCACATATTTCACATTAGGAAGAATAATTTCATTTATGCTTCAGTTCACATACTTTTTAACAACAATCATGGATTCAATCTCATGGTGCAACAGAACTCCGCCGTCCTTGGACTCGTCCGGAATCGAACCGACACATATTGCCGCAAGCGTGTCTAATAAATTAATGATTTCTGGAGCACCAACATAAACTTTTCACTCAACATTCTAGGACAGAATAAATAAATCGACAGAAAAATAAAAGTATGCAGTAAAAATTAATCCGCATTACAATAATAATTACGAATCATAAAATAACTCTCTTTATTGGAATTCTGATGAAATATATTGAAAATGCAAATTATAATGCAGTTTCCTCCGTTTAAAGTGTCTGAACACACAGTACCTCGTAATCCTTATCAATATATTCATATAAACAACATTTTTAACCTAGACATTTATTTTTACAGTTTAGGAGATATTTTACAACCCTGTATCCACTATACTTTTAAATGACATGCGATGTTTTACTATCCAAATTAAGATTGCACTGTTTATTTTAAATGTATTGTAACTGAACAATACTTCATGCCAACATACGGTAGTTTACGATTTTTTAAAATTACTATGAGAAGATACCTTATTCAGTTTAAACAAGATGGCAGAATAGATATGAAATAAACATCTAATTACTTTGTGCTCGGACGATTCTACGGCACATCTATTTAGGGCTACGTTACGGAAGATCGGTAAACGAAAGACTTTGTGTAGTGGAAAGACTGATAAACAACGGGATGAGGACAACCATTCATTTTTATTGTTAACTACTCTTTAGACGTGCACTTGCGACGGCCTCGCTATTTTCATAATTTTTTTAATCTAAATAGATTTACAAGCAGGCAGATGGCCCACCGCCTATAGACATTTGTAACACCGGAGGCGTCACCAATGCGTTGCCAATCTCGAAAGGGGAGGAGGATAGGGCGTATGGGATAAGGGAGGATAGGGGACAAGGGTATAGGGAAGATGGGATAGAAGGATATGGAAGAGGACAGGACCCCGGTCCTCTCACTCAACGTACGAAACGCAATAGCGAACTATTACTTCACGCCGATATTCTGTGAGAGTGTGGTACTCCGATTCGAGCAATAATTTAATATTATTGCAAGGCTCTACCACAATAAAAATTGCTGCGACAATTTAACGTGGTGTGTAAATGTCATGGTTCTGTTAATGTCACATAAGTACAGTCAATACGTTTCTGACATTTGTCATGTCAGTGTCAAATATGTGGTACACTAGATTCGGAAGCGGAGGGTCGAGTGCTCGTCTACAGGCCGTGACTTCACTTCGCCTTGGCCGCTTGACGCTGCCGAAGCGTTTTGTTCGTGTTCTGGTCCACTTCGGGGAGGTCGGAATCTTCTGCGGGAACCTTCTTCACTGTTAATAAAAAGCACTTAATTAAATACAGCACTGTGACAGCAACAGTTTTCAAATAAGGAACCCTCAACCCTTAACGCAAAAATAATGGTGTGAATTAAACACGTATATACCAACTTTTCTGTAGAGATCTTCTACTATCTAAAGTCCTGCCCCTCCCAAATTCTAAACGCTTCAATGTATTTAAAAAGCACCACCAACACTCTCACACATGTGTGCGTGCCGAGACAGCCATCAACTATGAGTTGAGTGTTGGTAGTGCTTTTTAAATAATAATTAAAAAAAACGTTTTGAAATGTGAATGCGCGGGACTTTAGATAGTAGATTTCTATGTGAGCCAATGAATGAACCGATTTTGATATGATTTTGCAGCGTGACCGGAAAAAAATATGTCATTTTCTAATTTTTAATTTACTAGCAGCCAGCTCGGCTTCGCACATGTAGTAGATCAAAAAAAATGTATATACCAAAAACCTTCCTCATAAACCCCTCTTATTCATTAGTGAATACCGCATGCAAATCTGTTCCGTAGTTTTCGCATTTATCGCGAACAGACAGAAGACGCGGCGGGAGATTTTATAATATGTATATTATATTTTATGATATGATGGTATACGGCACAAGATTAGTCTGAGCGAGTCTTTGGGGAGGCCTATGTTCAGAAGTTACGGCTGATATGATGGTGTTGATGAAAACAATTGGTATTACTTACCCTTTTCCTTTTTGGGTTTCTCTTTTTTCTCCTTCTTGGGCCTGTTGAGGGCCAGCTGGCGGGACTCCTGCCTCTGCTTCATGGCTTCAGAGATGAAGTTGAACATGAGGTACACCTACGAAGAAATAGACAAAAAATAATAATATCGGTACTTGCCGGTAAAAGTTAGCAAATATGGTATTTCGTTATGTAACAAATATAACTTTACTAAGTGTAGTGTCGTGGTTGGGTATTCTGTTTGTCTACCTACATACATATAATGATGGAGAACACTGACATTTGATTGCAACAATTGTTTTGGAACTTATATTATTATTTACTAACTAGCTTCTGCTCCCGACTTCGCCCGCGTGGGATTCAGTTATCGTGCTCCCGCGGGAACTATGCGTTTTTCCGGGATAAAAAGAAGCCTATGTCCTTTTCCGGGACTCCAACTACCTCAATACCAAATTTCATCCAAATTGGTCCAGCGGTTGAAGCGTGAGGAGGTAACAGACAGACAGACGGACAGACAAGGTTACTTTCGCATTTATAATATTAATATGGATAACAAAACTAATATTGACAAATGATGTGTTCACCTGTAATTGGGCTACATAAATGCCCAAGAATGTTTCTACAGTCTGATTAAGATCAATAGGATATAGAATAGCAGCGTAGTTATGACGTCACGTTTACACTGAAATACGATTTTCTCTAAAATAAATTAACTAAAAACTGAAACTTTTTGTAATGAATGCTTAAACCATTCATGGTTTTCGAATTACCACCACCGCCACAATAACCTATTTACGGCCCACTGCTGGGCACAGGCCTCCTCTCATCACGAGAGGGTTTGAGCTATAGTCCCCACGCGGGTCCAGAATAGGGATGACGACAGGGTGAAGAAATGACATTCTAATTAGTCCCTCAGTCAGGTAATAAAAAAATATTAGACACGTATTTTTTGTTTTATCAAATTAACAAAGAATGACTAAGTTAAA
This sequence comes from Aethes cnicana, assembly GCA_963971205.1. NCBI lineage: Eukaryota > Metazoa > Arthropoda > Insecta > Lepidoptera > Tortricidae > Aethes > Aethes cnicana. The sequence goes on along the minus strand of OZ020274.1, from coordinate 7,955,073 downwards.
ATACATTAAAGTTGGAGAGTGGGGGCTAACTACGTTACCGTTAGGTATCAATCGTACCTAACCGTGACGTCACGCGACTTTTCAACTCGATATATCTCCGTAAAAGTTTGATTACGTGAAAAAAGAAAAAATACGTGTCCAATACATTTCAATAATCTTCCTGATAGACGAAGGAAAAAAAAGTTGTCGTCATCCCTATTACGGCAAAGTTTCGAATTACGCCTTAATAGAAATTTGAATGGTTGTTACCTGGAAGGACACTAGCAGCGATAATGCTCCGACGCGCAGCAGCAGCGGCGCGGCGCCCGCGAGCCCGAAATAGAACGTGAGCACGCCGAGCACCAGCGAACAAAGCCGCACCAGCACGAACACTGCTCCGTTCACGAAGCTCACGACTGCACGAAATAATAACACATATGTTTTACCAGATACAAGGTATAGACTGACAATCTCTATACATTGTACGTGAGCAATATCCTGAAGGAGCTTCAAATTTTCATACAGGCTGCCTAGGCAGCGACATCTATCATCACATTTAGCACTTATTTCGGGCGTACGCTGACTTTTATGAAGGTTTTCTATAGCTTTACACATTGGCCGACGGTAGGAACCGATGCAGGGTCCTTTCCGATGGTTACACTTAATAATCATAATAATCATAGCACCCGTTAACCTGTTGTGTACGGTGAAATCACTGGCATAGAGGCAGCCCTCAGAGCTAGCAAGGCATCCGTAATCTCGATTCCTTATGTCCTTGGGCCATAGTGACCGCTTACCATATGGTGGACTGTGGGCTGGTTTGCAGCGATGCAATAAAAAACCGATTTTTATTGCTAAAGACACACAACAGACAGACAAGGGACAAACAAGCAAGTCCTGATGGAAAGTAGACACAGTTGCTTAAATATTTGCAACACCAAAAGCGTCACCTATTGCGTCACCGGTCTATAAAGGGACCCGGCCTTTATCACTACATAGTATAATACAAGGTCGCTTTCTCTGTCCCTATATCCCTATGTATGCTTAAATCTTTAAAACTACGCAACGGATTTTGATGCGTTTTTTTTAAATAGATAGAGTGATTCAAGAGGAAGGTTTTCGTATATAATTTGTTATAGTTTAACGCTCAATTCCCGCGGGAACGCTATAACCGAATTCCACGCGGACGAAGTCGCGGGCAGAAGCTAGTGCTGAATAAAGCGGAAATACTTTACGCCATGTTAAAGACCGGGGGGCGGCAGCCTTTCTGGTGCCCACCAGCTTCTAAGACCTATATTTTTAAATTGCCTTTTACTTATTCCGCGCAGGTCACCAGAAAGTAATCTTTCGCATTCGCACAGATAGAAGTTCCAGCGACCTCCATTATTTCACTCTACATAATACATACCTAGTACCTTTTTATACAAGTATGTGTATCTTTATATCTATTGTATCTTGTTTTTATGTATAAGTATGTTTTCTTTTGTGTGCTGCTTAATGGCTTTTTCTGCACCGTCACTACAAGTTCTGTTTTGCCCAAGGTTTAATTCATAGAGAATGCCTAATGGCATTAAGTTCGCCTTTTGTATTCGTTTTTTACTAATGTGCGATAAAGTTTAAATAAATAAATAATCACTCCAACAAGTATGATTTGAAAAGTTTACTCTCTGGAATACATTCCTTAAACAGCAGTAAGCCTACAGGTAAGTATTTCATGGCAACGAAATGTTAATTGAATTCGTAAACTGGAAATCACAGGTGAAGAATCTGATTTCTTTGTACAGTTACTGAATTGACATTACCAATTATTTAGTTTTAAATTGGAAAAGTTAACAATAACACAAATACCTCTATTAATTTTATACCTATAAAATATTAAACAAAGTACTGTATTTTATTATTGTATTATAATTTTCTTTTAACAGTTGTTTTGAAGGATCCAATTAAATAACTTGGTGACCTATTTAATTGGACCCTTCAAAGAAACTATTCAGGATTGTATGCTATTGCCCATGCTTATTTTTTCACCAATGTACATTTCACATTGACAATGTATTCACCCTAAAATTTCAGTGTGTCATCTACTCACACTTGTCAAAGACATCCTCTCGCTCGCCCCTGATGATGGTGTTGAGTCGGTAGCAGTGCGCCACAAACTCAGCCAAAGAATGCAGCACTATCAGGCTGACTCCGACACGCTGGAATCTATCAAGAGAAATATCTCTTTAATATCTTCACATCAAAACAATATCACTGATTCCATAGAATCTCTTATGAGCCAAGTTTTTGACATGTTTAAGGCAAAAAGATGCTAATATTAAAGTATAACATGAATATATTTGCACAGTGCTGCACAGTAGTGCAAAGTGCTGCTCAGTCAAATTCACTTTTCATTATTTTAAATATAGTATTTAAGGAATGTAATGTAAATTAGCAGTTTATCAAAACTAATTATGAAAGTGGGCACAAAATTAGCTGGACAAAGCATTGCTTACATCTAATTAACTGGGATAAGAGAGATAAGTGACATCATTTAATAGATTATGAAAAACTGTGATACAGAGGTGTAACTTACTTGAAGCCGTAAGCCAGGGCCACGAAAGTGAATGCAACGATGGCTTGACGGATGCGTGCGGACCATTCATCTTTCTTGATACGCTGGAAATAGAGTTCCGGGATGGTGTGCAGCCAGTATGCAGCCTGGACAATCCACCATAGCTTCAGTAGAAAGCTCATTGGGTGGTTAGGGTAGCCTAAACAGAAGAAATCAAATGATAAGTAAACATAAATACACAATGTTATGAACAAAATAAATGTTAAATGAAAATTATGTAAGAAATATCTAGTGCAGTAAAATATACTCATGTGAATATTATATTAAACAGTAAAAAACAATGTAAGAAAATTTACAATGATGATATTTTATTTGTTACCAAATTTCCTCAACTTGGCAAATATTTTCATGGTGCTGGTGCCAATAATTTTAAAACCTTTAGATCAAATGTTGAAAGATTTAACAGATTACAGAATCAGAAAAGCACTTACCATCCCAAAGCTGTGAAATGTTAAATGCAAATCCTTCTCGGAGGATAGCATCGCCTCCCCAGAGCAGAGTGACCAGGTGGAAAACGACCAACTGTCCGGACTCATTCAATGCACTCAAGCGAGATTTCGACAGATGAAACTTCTTGGAAATTTTCTGCACAAACAGACACATAATTTAGCACAAAATTGACATAGAGATCTTGAGATAACATCTGTTGTTTGTTAGGTACTTACATCTAAGAAGTATTCCTGGAGGATGGCATGCATGACGATGCATACGAGCGAGTAAAAGAACACAGCGCAGGAATCCTTCCAGCCAGCTTCGTACGAGAAGGGTTCCCCCTTAGGAGCTTCTCTCGTGGGTTCGACACCACTGACATTATGATGTAAACTGATGAATAAACTGGCTATCGGACTCGTCGACTGAAATAAAAAACAAATATTTGACCAAGGAAATATCACAAAACGTACAAAAACACAGGAAACATCAAAAAGCTCGGCATACGTGGCAACTGCTTTTAACTCACCTGCACCATCAGCCCGACCAGGAAAACCATGACCACGCATGATACTATATCCGCATGATTCTGGATCACAAATTCATGGCTAAAGATAGGTGGGTTTTTGTTAGATTTTCTTCCAATTGCAGGCTTAACACCCATCTTTCCCGGCAATAACCTAAATCTGAAAGGTTTCAAACTTTACTAGACGTTTTATGTGCGTAAGACGTACTTCATTAAACAAGCAATAGTTATTATTTCAATATCTCTTCAAAACAGCATTAATTCCGTACCAATAAGCAGCCAATAAGAAATTATATCGGAACAAAAATATTACTGACAGCAAATTGGCCGACGTGACACTTTCACTACGCACGTCAACAGCGCTGTCGTTTGTTGATTGTTGTGTTGGCACCGATAAAGGCCATATAACCAATTCTTTAAATTGTTAAATTGAATATTCTCATTTAATTTCAGAAATATTATATGGAAAAATAAAATATTTTTATTTATGTACTTTTTGAAATTTATATTTGGAATACTAATCAGTATTAGGATATCATAAAAGTATTACGAGAGGAAGGTCGTCATCTCATTGATTTATTCCTCTTGTATCCATTCGTTGTTTGCTGTTCATTGAATCCCATTTTGGTCTGTGGTATCACTAGCAATTACTTGTAGTAACGCAAAATACTTTCATTCATCGAATAAAATTTGCTTTGATCGAACGGGCAATAAATAAATCATTTATCCTAATTATTATTATTCACGAAAGCTGACATGAATGAATGGACGAAAGAACGAAAGTAATTTCACTTGTCAATTTCTTCAATGTCATTATTATAAAGGAGATTCGTAAACACAAATGAATGATTCGTAAGCTCGAGTCGAGGCGCTTAAATTCGGGCGGTTATTTTATATATGACAGGTTGGTCTAAAAACACGGTTGTTACTTATTGATTCAACCTGTACTGTATGTAACCAATTTGTGACGCACGCATGTAGATATTATAATTCACCAATTGAATCCATTCGTACCAGCTTTCCTGTATCGATCTGTACATGTCAGTGTGATTGTGGTCCTTCCTTCTCGTTGACACGGCTGGACAGATTTTGATGAAATTTGGTATGGAGATATACATATATAGTTTGAGATCCTGAAATTAACAAAGGATAGTTTTAATCCCATTCTATCAATGCATTCGTCAAATGTGAAGGAGCAATGATTTATCCCCAATACAACGTAAACGTTAGCGAGTTACTGTTACTCGGGCCTGATTGATTTATTTGTGTTCAATGCAGTTAAAATCACGAATATCAAAACAATTCATTCATCAACAGGAGAAAATAAATTATTAGCGAGTCAAATACATTTATTATAAAATGAAGCACAATTTAACAACATTTACATAGCTGCTAGAATAAATAATCTCTATTTTGATAGTAACATTTGTGATCAAATATTTAAATTACCTCACAAATTAAAAAAAAATACTGGTATTGAACTTATTTTCAATATAGATTTATTTTATAAACTTACACGACTAAATTCGATTAAAATAATAAACATAATGAATTATGTCATGATTAGTTGTGATTTATCAACCATTCAAATAACAAAGCTGGTACCTACTTACATTACCTACCTATATTTCATTCTAATACAACATTTCTTTATCGTCCCCAAGCTTGCGCAGTGAATATTAAATATTTAACTGTATCAAAAATAAACTGTCGTAAAGTAAATAAATTGATCTAACAATAAATACTTAGTTCAAAAATCAACGGCATAATAAAGTCACTCCACACACAGCCATTTGGTATTTAAGACTTGTCTTACTTCCTTCACATCAGTAATTGTTAAAACATTAATCATTGGTAAGTTAACATTGAAACTTAGTTACTAACATCAATAAGATAAATACCTATTACACTAGGTAAATAATGTCAAAATATAATTAAATGTCGATTTTATAAAATGTTATGTGTAAAATACATCGTTACATTCATTTGATCCATGAATCTGCACAACTTTGCACTTGAAAAAATCACAATCTAATCAAAAGTAAGTTAAAAACATTCAAGTATACAGCTACTTAAGTCAAGCTGTTGCGCAGTGTTGCGTTGATGGCCACTAGCTACTGGTCTTAACAAAACTACGAGATAATTCCGCTAGGGATGAATAATTAGCTAATGTTTTAAATGACGTGCTCCGGGTCCAATTCACCCTGTTCGACGGTCATGTACATGCCCTCCTCCTCGTAGGTCGAGTCGTGCTTCGCGAGGATGCGGAGGAGGGGGCGCAGCCTCATCCACCAATTATGTTTAGGTATTCTTTGACTGAAACGACGGAAAAATTAAAGTTAATCAAGAAAAATTGTATTATCAGTAGACAAATTTTGGCGCCCGACCTACGGCGGAAATCCAACTATAATTAGTCTGTAGAAGTCGCGTCTCTTCAACTTGAAAATCAAAAGAAATAACGAAGTCGAGGGGACTATATAAACGATACTGAACACAAATTAATGATTTTTAGAAAAATCGTCTGCATACATTTGTGTATGTATGTACGTCCGGTTTGAACTCGAAAGCCACTGGACAGAGTGCAACAAAATTTATGACACTGGTCAACATATAGGCTACTGTTTATCCCGGAAAAACGTGTAGTTCCCGCGGGAACGCCATTACCGAATTCCACGCCATCGAAGTCGCGGGCAGAAGCTAGTCATGAATATGTGTAAAGCCCGCTTTAGACAATTCATAACACTTCCAAATGAAATGGGGGTTTATCCCGAAAGTTGGCGACGCGTCCCAAATATCTGTAAAATATTGCGCTGTTTTCAATAATCTCTGTTGTTGACTAAAACATTCATTAAGGATTGCAACGCGATATTACTTACACAGTACAGGTTTACACAAATTAGAAGGCGCGTGGATTAAGCAAAAATTAACTCTGCGTCAACGGCTTAAGTGCTTCACCGCGCGCCTTCTAAGTTGTGTCGTGCTGTAATATCGTTTGAAAACTACATGGCATTTTCCATGAATTTTAATGTGGACTTACGCGAAGTTGGTCTGCGCCTTCAGATCCTCGAGCGGTGTGAACTTGTACTGCCGTCTGACGATGCCGAGCAGGCAGGCCGACTCGGCGCCGGTGGCGGGTCCGTTCTGGATCGACTCCACGAGCCAGTGCAGGCACTTGGCGGCCATCTTGGTGCCCATGTTACGGTCGAACGGGGTCGGCGAGCCGCCTTGCTGCATGTGACCTGTGGACAATGGTTTAATTCACGAAAGCACGTGGATTTAATGAGTGCATGATAATGTCTATGTGTGCGTCACATATTGTTTATAACCGACTAGCTTTTCCCCGCAACTTCGTATGCGCAGAAATATTAAAATGAAAATCCCCTTTTTTTCCGTTCCCGTGGGAATTTCTGGAAATCCTCTCTTAGTGCTCCCCTACGTTTCCTAAGGAGCCTGCATGCCAAATTTCAGCTCTCTACGATCAGTAGTTTCGGCTCTGCGTTGATCGATCAGTCAGTCAGTTAGTCAGTCAGTTTCTTGTTTTATATAATCACTTTGTTTTTTCCCGCAACTTCGTATGCGCAGAAATATTAAAAAGTAAAATTCCGATTTTTCCCGTTCCCGTGGGAATTTTGCAAAATTCTTTCTTAGCGGATGCCTACGTGCCAAATCTACCTGCATGCCAAATTTCAGCCCGCTCCGTCCAGTTGTTTGGGCTGTGCGTTGATAGATCACTATGTCAGTCAGTCAGTCACCTTTGAGTTTTATATATTTAGATTGATAGATAAATTACTGGCACAGACGCATTCCATCGTGGTCCTCAGGGTAGGCAACGCATTCGAGAGCTTATGATTGATAGGTGTCCGAAGTGTCCATAGGCCGCAGTGACCGCTTTCCATCATTAAAAAAAACATACAGATTGAATCAATAAGTAACAACCGTGTTTTTAGACAACCCTGTCAAATAACCACACAAATTTACAGAATATTAAGAGCCTCCTTCATAAGAATGACAATCACACAGTGACAAGTGACATTATTTTCGTTCATTCCATTCGTGCCAGCTTTTGGGAATCGATCTGTACATGTATACCAACGTGTAATCGATTATTTGGGTCCGACGAGTTAGGATTGCTCCTAAAGCACGAAACTGGTCGACGGTCGTAAGATCAGATGTTACGTGTATGTAGTAAAATAAAAAACCTAGTAAAGAATCCTAGTATGTTTTTCTGACGGATCAACTGGTACAATGGGAACCTGTGCTATGATGTGGTTACTTTGGACACAATAAATTGAGAGGTGGACGTCATGGTTTGTCAATGATGCAGGAATTCTGAACCAAATATTTATTCAATTAATAAAAACGTAATATTTACCCAGCACATTGCTCCTAGCGGTGAACAGCCCTTTGCCCTCTTCAGCGTACAGGCGGTAGATAAAGTCAGTGTTGTAGTTATCATTTGCTTTCTCGTTGCGCAGAATCAGCCCGCGTTGGATGCCGCCCGTCATTTTGGACGCCATATGATAAACGTCCTGTTGCAAATCTTTGATTGAGAATTTTTCCTCGTAAATGTACGCCGCGTCGGCGCCGCCGGCCAGTCCTGAACAATAATAATAAAAATGTAAGAAATGTGTATTGTTTTATGGCCGCTCTACACTCTCGAGAGAAACCGCGAGAACTATGCAGGGTGCTCTTTTCCTCGCCATATGTAAGAAAGAGACACCAGCATAGTTCTCGCGAGATTCTCACATGAATGTGGAGCGGCCATTACGATGCACGATAATCCATAATATTCGGTTTCTAACCTGCCAGTGTTGCCAAGTATCCGCAGTAGCCTCCCATGGTTTCAATGACGAAAACACGGCGTTTAGTGCCCTGAAAAAGAATGTAGATTCATCATTTGAGAGCTTGAGAGCTTTAAAATATACTTTACATCACCCTTGGCCGTAAAGTGGGATTTTCTGCCCGCTACGCGGAGAGAAAATCTCACTTCTTGGCCAAGGCAAGACGTAAAACTTTTGACAAACCACGGGCGGTAATTCGTAAAGCCCCAGATCGCATATTTATGGCCCTCACCTTCGGTCCGGGCCACAGAAACCTTCGATCTGGGACATTTACGAATTCACCACCCTAGGTTTGTAATGTTGGTAGAGGGGAAGTAAATTTTCTTATGGTTTAACGTTGTTTAGCTAAAGCCCAAAGGTAAAATTTCCAATGCTAAAAAAGTAATCTATTTGGTTGGTCCTATACTGACTTGACTCATCAGTTATCAGTAAGATGAATATTGAATAGTCAATCGTAACCTAATCTTTAAGTGAGAGGGACGTTCTTAAAAATCTGAACGGTATTTCGTATAATAGGGATGACGACAACTTTTTTTTCCTTAGTCTATCAGGAAGATTATTGAAAAGTATTGGACACGTATTTTTTCTTTTTTCACGTAATCAAACTTATACGAAGATATATTGAGTTGAAATGTCGCGTGACGTCACAGTTAGGTACTATTTATTCCTAACGGTGACGTAGTTAGCCCCCACTCTCCATGCGTTTTAACTTAGTCATTCTTTGTTTGTGTCTAATATTTTTTTATTACCTGACTGACGGACTAATTAGAATTTCGATTTCTTCACCCTGTCGTCATCCCTATTTTTACGTCATATGACCGTAAGTATTCGTCGAATAGGCCCTGAGACTTACAAGAAATATGATGACAAGGATGATCCCACCCCACCATCTTTTCAAGGTTCTACCCTTGTTGAGAGTGTCTTCTTATCTTATCTTTTATCATACCTGCGCGGACTGGCGGATGCGGTCGCAGATCTCGGTGATCTCGTTGAGCGCGGTGTCAGCGCCGAGCGAGAAATCGGTCCCCGGCACGTTGTTGCTGATTGTGGACGGGATCACGACGAGGGGCAGTTTGAACTCGGGGAACTGGCCGCGGGACTCGTACAGCTCGAGGCCGGCTTGGTATGCCTGGGAATTTTATCGTTTTTCATTGATACCGCGTATCACGAAGACCCTGGCGTGCTGAGGGAAGGGCGGTGCCCAGTATTGTATAATACAACTGTTGTGGTAAGCGATATTACTAGGTAACTTGTTTTGTACATAGGAGAGACATTCCCACAAAAATCTAGGTGATGCCTACACCTACGGCTTCCAAAACAGACGTCTCAATAGCTGGGCCCGTTTACTAAGACTGCTGTAACCGAGGGTATAGGTGGCGATAAACTGCAGTCACACAGCAACGCCTACAAGAATTGGTGTCTGCGAAGGGGTCTAAAATTTATTTGGTAACAATGATAATTCAGTACTTACAGCCGTGACAGCAATACAGGCCTCTGTTGGCAAGCGCCCAAGGGCCGTGAAGGGTGTGTATCTGTAGTGTGTAAAGTGTAGGTCTGAATTCCCTTCACCGGCCTGCTCGTTCCGCCGGGCCGCCAAGAGTTTTCGCACGCAAACAACCGCGCTCCCAAAGGATTACACAAAATGTCAAGTAACTAATCACAATTCAAGCTTTCTACACTCAAAACGCTCGTACGCGTTGTAGATTACAATTTATAGTTCAAGTATCTCAATAAACCACGCAGCGTCTCAAAAAAGTTATTCTTACAAGTTTTTACAATGACAATGTGACATCTGTCAAAATAGTACCTCAAAAAGCCACAGCTTCGCTAGTATCTATCAAGGGCTGCGTTCCGAATCGCGCTCAGTATTCGGTTCCGAACAATCCCCCGCTCCAGTCAGACCCATTCTGACTGCTAATAAATGGGGAGGCGGGCTAGGCTCGCCACCGCTCGTTTCAAAACCGAATCTCCGACCATGACCTCAGCAACTCTGGGAATCCCGTCAGGCCCATAGAACAACTCTACAATGCGTCCACGACGCCAATACAAGGGCAACAAATTTGATTCCTTAACCAGAACAAGATCTCCAACTTTGGGAGGATCAGTTTTGTCGGTCCACTTAACGCGCTGCTGCAGAATATGCAAATATTCCAGCGACCAACGATGCCAGAAACTCTGAGTCATCTGCTGGAGCAATTCAAATCGGCTCAAACGTGATGATTTTACTTCCCTGATGGGATATTCAGGCAGGGCGTTAAGGGGCCGACCAATCAAAAAGTGACCAGGAGTCAATGCTTCCAGGTCATTTGGGTCTGACGAGATTGGGCAGAGAGGTCGCGAGTTGAGGACGGCCTCAATTTTGCAAAATACCGTTGCAAGTTCCTCGAACGTTAATATCGTTTCGCCAATAACTCGTCGGAGATGCGTCTTTGTAACCTTTACAACGGCCTCAAAAATTCCACCCCAATGGGGGCAAACTGGGGGGTCAAATTGCCACCTAATGCCCATTCGGGACATTGCAATCCTCAAAATATCCTTATGACTATTCAAATAGTTACAAACTTCGTTCAAATAACGATCAGTGCCCTTATAATTAGTGCCGTTATCAGAGCGGATCAAGGACGGTAGTCCCCGGCGAGATACAAATCTACCTAGCGTCGCAAGAAATGCTTCCGTGCTGAGGGCACTTACCAGTTCCAAGTGAACTGCTTTGGTGGCCAGGCAGACAAACACACACAAGTATGCCTTGACACACCGAGCGTTGCGAAGCTGAGAGGTCTTCACCAAAAAGGGGCCAGCAAAATCGGTACCCACGCACGCAAATGGCCGACTCTCCGAGACTCTGTCGGACGGCAAATCACCCATCATCGGCTGTGTGGGTGCGGCCTTCAACCGATAGCACGGCATGCACTTAAAAATGACGCCACGAATAGTGCGTCTGGCCGACAAGATCCAAAATTCACGCTGCAAAATGGCTAGAAGGGTATGGCAGCCTGCGTGAGCGTTAGCAATGTGTCGATCTGACACCAACAAATTCACAAAGGCTCCTCCTTTAGGGAGCAACATGGGGTGGCGAGCCCCATACGGCAAATTCGAGTTTCGAAGTCGTCCACCGACTCGAAGCAGACCCGACTCGTCCAGGAATGGATTCAAACGAGCAAGGGGACCCTTCACAGGCGTTCCTCTTTTCAGGGATTCAATAGTCGGTTCAAAGTGCTCTGTTTGCACTACACGAACCCAAAACATCAAGGCCTCTTGGCGTTCCAAGGGCGACAAAACTGACGTCAAGTCCTTATTCAGTGGGTTCCGTCCGTTGCGTATGAAACGCCGGATCCAACCGGTAACCCCAATCAATTTTGACAGAGAGCTATATCTGTCCAACAACAGATTCAAATTGTACGCAGGTTGCGTCTCCACAACGCCAACACGCAAGCCTGGTAATTCCTCTGGAGAGGAGAACCGATTCTGGGGCCAGGACGCCTCAGGGTGCGTCAACCAATCTGGTCCCCACCAAAGAGAATGGTTCACAAGCGCAGGAGCCTCGCAGCCTCGCGAAGCGCAGTCCGCGGGATTCAATTCTCCTGGCACATGTCTCCAGATCAGCGGGGTCTCAGAGCTCTGGATCTGTGAGACTCGATTCGCAACAAAAACCTCCAAGTTATGTAGCGAGGTGCGAAGCCAACAAAGAACGATCTCACTATCAGTCCACGCAAATACTTCCGAGATCTCAACGGTACAACCCAAAGTACCACAAACATGATTGAGAAGCCTAGTAAGGAGGGCTGCTCCCGACAGTTCCAACTTAGGAATCGTCAACCTAGTCCGAATAGGGGCCACCTTACTTTTGGCCATCACCAAATGAACTCCCACGTGACCGGATGAACTAACAGTCCGCAAAAATACCACGGCCGCATATCCTCGTTCGGATGCGTCACAGAAACCGTGGAGACTGACTCGACACTTGCCAGCCGGCAAAAATAATCTAGGCAAGAGAATCCGGTTCACGTCCGGAAGTGAGGACACAAACGAACACCATTCTCTCAACAACTCTCCCTGGAGAGGTTCGTCCCAAGGCACTTCCGCAATCCAAAGCTTCTGCAAAAAGCACTTAGCCAGAAAAATGACTGGTGTGATCCATCCATTGGGATCGAAGGTCCGAGCAGTAGTCGACAAGACCGAGCGTTTCGTCCAGTTCTTCGGGAAGTCCAGCTCCACCTGATAAGTGAAGACATCCTGGACGGGCTGGTACTGTATACCAAGGACCGCAATCAAGTTAGGGTTGTCAGCATCTTCAAACAGGAGAGGGTCCTGTTGATGTTCCACTGGAAGATCACACAATAAGTCGGGGCAATTTGACAACCACTTACGCAATTCGTAACCTCCCGACTTTAGGATTGCAATCAACTCGTCCCGCAAAATCAAAGCCTCCGCGACGGTAGAGGCCCCAGTGCAGACGTCATCGACGTACACCGAATCTCCCAAGATGGCCGCCGCCCGGGGATAGTTCAATCGCTCACGATGAGCCAATTCCAACAACGTTCGAATAGCAATGTAGGGACTAGACTTAAGTCCGTACGTGGTAGTGTTCAACTCGTACACTTGCATCGGATCACAAGATCGCTCACGCCACAAGATCAATTGGTACCGCCGGTCATCTCGGTGCACCACCGATTGTCTGAACATCATTCGGATGTCAGCCACAAAGACAATTTGATGACGGCGGAAGTTGGTGAGAATATCCGAGATGTCCCTATGCAGTTTGGGACCGGAATGCAAACACTGGTTCAAAGAAACCCCATTCGAAGTAGGGGCCGAGCCGTCAAAAACTACTCTTATCTTCCCACCGGGAGTCTTCAAAACCGCGTGGTGAGGCAAGAAGTAGTGCTCGAGCGAGCGCCAATCAATGTCGGAAGGGGACATATGTCCCAAATCCTCATACTCGCGCATAAAGTCAATGTACTTAGTACGAAAGTCCGGATCCCTCTTCATTCGGCGTTCCATGGACAACAACCTTTTTTCTGCCAAGGCATGAGACTGACCGAGAGGGGGGCGTGCAGCCCTGAAAGGCAACCGAGTGACAAAACGACCATCAGCGCGGCGACCAGTATTATTCTGGTACGACAATTCACACTCTTCTTCCGCTGGGTCGACTCTGGGAGCCTTGGGGGGCTCTTCGACCTCCCAGAAACGCTGGACTGCGTCAGAGAGTGAGAGCCCTATTGCAACAGTTTGGTCTTCAACCCGTGGGACAGTACCCCTCAACACGGGACCACAAAAACTATATCCAAAAATAGTGCGTAACGCAATTAACCCGTACGGTTGCAAAACCCGCTTTTCCCCGGACAAAATCAAACCCAACACGTCTACTCCCAGGAGTAGGTCTACGGGTCCAGGTACAAACCACTGAGGGTCAGCGGGAGTCAAATCCGACGTCAAATTTACCACAGCAGGGGAGATAGTCACCTGCGGGTTTCTGCCCAAAATATCATTCAGAATGACCGCCTTGGCCACAATGGACGGCCCACAATTTACAGGCGAAAAACAAACCTTGACTTCACCCTTTGGTCCTTCCACCTGAAGGCCACCAATGCCGTGGATCACTACAGGGTGAGGTCTACATGGGAGGCCCAATCTCTCCACCAAATAAGAGGACGCAAGACAACCCTGGGCACCCGAATCCAAAAGGGCACGTACAAACAGGGAGTCGCCCTTCGGGCCCCAGACCCTGACACAAACAGTCGGCAGAAGAACTGTCTCAGGTTGGGCGGCGGTGGTGGGAGAGAGGGCGGCAACTACCTATTGGGGGGCATCGCGTGATGGCGATGTCCGATACGAGTGGAGGTAGTGCTCCACTGGTACCTCATGGCGTCTGCTCGGCAATCCTCGGCTCGGCGCGTAGTAGGCGCTACTGCGACCGAACTGGGGCGGGCGGCGTTCCAAACGCGGTCTCTCGCACAGCGGTGGGGAGAACCGCGGAGGCGTGGTGCGGCGCTGAACCGCTGCAAACCTCTCCTGCTGTTGAGGAGAGGGGGGAGGGGTTCCCCCGCCCGTGGGCGGCAAGCCCGGACGAGACTCCCTTTGGGGATGGTGGGGATGCGGGCCCCCGCCCGTGGGGGAATTCCACCCCGCATCTTCAACCCGAACACCACCATTCCTATTGGCACACAAAACCGGGTGGTGCTTCCCCTGGCAGTTCGGGCACGGCTCTGGCCGTGAACAGTCCCGCTGCAGATGCTGCCCCAAGCAGGAGTAGCACCACCGGCGATCATTCGCAATGCCTCGTCGATCTTTCACCTTCCTATTGAGGAATTGAGTACACGCAGAAACAAAATGGCCGTCAGCATTACAATATACGCAACGAGGGCCCTGGGCCGTTGCGTATCTGAGGGTTGGGCGGCGTGGCTCAGCCACCCCTCGAGGGGGGGGGCGAGCGACAACACGACGCTGTTCTGGAGGAGGCCGCGCTGGGGCCGGGGACGGGCCTTCAACGCCAGCGTTGTCCAACAAGCGGCACTCCTCTTCCAAAAACCCCAACAAATCTGCAAATGGCGGCAACTGCGTGGCACTGTCACCACCATGTTTTTGCTCAAAACGGACTTTCAAGTCCGTAGGCAAACGCGACAAAACAATGTGCAACAACATAAAGGACCATTCATCGATAGGCAGACCGAGCCGCCGCAAAGCATTCAATGCCACCACCATGGGGTTGACCAAGTCCACTCTCAAAGTGGCAACCCTATGGACGTAGGGCAACGACAACAGCTGTGCAACATGGGTATCTGCCAACCGCCTAATGTTGGCATACCGCTTCACCAATAGTTCCTTGGCAGTGGGGTAGTTTTGGTCGGTGACCGCCAAATGTGAGACAAGACCGAGGGCCTCTCCCTTTAATGTGGAGAACAAGTAGGCCAACTTCTGACTCGGTGCCAAGTCCGTCCTAGCATCTACCAGACTGGTGAATAAGTCATGGTAGGCGGTCCAACCTTTCAAATCCCCATCAAAATGTGGCAAGTCAAGAGTAGGTAAACGCCCCAAAAGAGCCATGGGTGGAGGTGTTCTGGTTTCCTCAGTCAATGCACCCCGCTCTACCCTGCTGGCGGCTTGGGCAATACTGTCCGTCAAATCATAAAACTGTGTGATGTCGGCCTCCACACAGTCATCCAGCTTTGGATCCTCGGTGTCCAAAAGCTCCGTATAGCAACTTTGTACAATTTTGCTCCGCTCCGTCAACTCTGCCGATCTTCGGAGCAAAGCATCAAAACGATCTGGTCGATCTATCAACGCAGCAGCTGAAGCCGCCCATCTCAACTCCGCTTTGATTCGGGCAACTAATTTTGACATACTTGTCCAAAACAACAAACAAAGCAAAAGGTATATAATTAAATTTAAATTCTATTGTTCAACAATCTAAACCACAAAAAAAGAATTAAATTTAAATTATTTTGTCAGCAACGGAACCCTGCAAAGTTGCCTGCAGATCCCTAAATCAATTGCTATTACAGTGAGAACCTACAACAATTAACAATATTAGTTCAAAACTATAATTGATTTAAACTATAATTCAAATTATATTAATCAGTACAGAACCCTATTTTAATATAAAATTAACTAGGAATCCCCAAATTCAACAACTAAAATATATTTACAATACAAAGGTGTATATTAATAGCAAAGGCCAAACCAATTAAATCAACTAGAGCAACTACTTCCATATGCACGAAACTACCCTGTTTTTTCATATGTATCAACTACCTACCAAATTTGACTTTTATCAATTTACATTAAAATTCACAAAAATAGGTGAGATTATATCTCCTCAACAATCTTTAGTGCAAACTAGTTACTTAACATAGAAATATCAATCAATTTTCAACAATGATTTACCAATTTTCTATCTTTGCCCGTAGCAACCCGAACATCAAAAAATAGATTTATCCAACAAAAGGTAAATTTAATGAACTGATTCCAACTGTGTGGGTTTATACCCATCAAACACAGTGGACTTGACTCTAAACAAGACTTCTAGACACCGTCGTGTAACAGGCAAAACCAAAAATTACTAATTAAATGCCCTGTTCTACGACTCGTGTGGATCTCAAAAAACCACGCTCTGCTACCAAAATTATGATGCCTACACCTACGGCTTCCAAAACAGACGTCTCAATAGCTGGGCCCGTTTACTAAGACTGCTGTAACCGAGGGTATAGGTGGCGATAAACTGCAGTCACACAGCAACGCCTACAAGAATTGGTGTCTGCGAAGGGGTCTAAAATTTATTTGGTAACAATGATAATTCAGTACTTACAGCCGTGACAGCAATACAGGCCTCTGTTGGCAAGCGCCCAAGGGCCGTGAAGGGTGTGTATCTGTAGTGTGTAAAGTGTAGGTCTGAATTCCCTTCACCGGCCTGCTCGTTCCGCCGGGCCGCCAAGAGTTTTCGCACGCAAACAACCGCGCTCCCAAAGGATTACACAAAATGTCAAGTAACTAATCACAATTCAAGCTTTCTACACTCAAAACGCTCGTACGCGTTGTAGATTACAATTTATAGTTCAAGTATCTCAATAAACCACGCAGCGTCTCAAAAAAGTTATTCTTACAAGTTTTTACAATGACAATGTGACATCTGTCAAAATAGTACCTCAAAAAGCCACAGCTTCGCTAGTATCTATCAAGGGCTGCGTTCCGAATCGCGCTCAGTATTCGGTTCCGAACACTAGGGATAGCGCTCGGAATATAATGAAACTATAAAGATATCAAATTCCAAAAGTCGGGAAATTAACTTTTCGTACCGATTATCTATTTATTTTAACTTTACTATACACAGAATTTGGTCTCACCAACCAACCCTATTAAAACTTAGTTACTGCACTCAACAAAATAGTTGATAGTTTAAAATGTCCGTCCTTCAGATCCATTAGTCTGCAATATACAAAAATAACTTCTGCCCGCGACTTCGCCCGCGTGGAATTCGGTTATCGCGTTCCCGCGGGAACTACGGGTTTTTACGGAATAAAAAGTAGCCCACGTCCTTTCCCGGGACCCCAACTATTTCCATGCCAAATTTCATCTCAATCGGTCCAGCGGTTGAAGCGTGAAGAGGTAACAGACAGACATACAGACAGAGTTACTTTCGCATTTATAATATTAACTAGCTTCTGCCCGCGACTTCGCCCGCGTGGAATTCGGTTATCGCGCTCCCGCGGGAACTATGCGTTTTTCCGGGATAAAAAGTAGCCTATGTCCTTTCCCGGGACTCTAACTATCTCCATGCCAAATTTCATCCAAATCGGTCCAGCCGTTGAAGCGTGAAGAGGTAACAGACAGAGTTACTTTCGCATTTATAATATGAATATGGATCTGGATAGCAGCTGTTTTCTAACCTCAAACCCGCCAATGATGAGCAGGCCCTGAATATTGAACTGCTTGATGCGCGCCGCTATCTCGGCCTTCTTGTCGCCGGGCAGAGTTCGCTTGGTGCCGAGGAAGGCGCCGCCCTGCCCCACCCAGCCGGTCACGTCGGCCCTAAAGCACAAAAAAGGCAAGAGGGTTTATTCCGAAAGTTGGCAACGTCGCAAATAGCTGTCAAATAGTTCGCGCTGTTCTCATTAATATCTGAATATTACTGAAAGGAAACCTGAATCGCTCTGTCATTGAAATCATTGACTAAAACACTCATTATGGATCGCAACAATTATCATCGCATTTTCCATGCTATTTAATGTAATTTTATCATTTTAAGGCGCCTGTAGCCGTCGATGACCTTGAGCGTTTTGAGCCCGATCCTCTCAATAATAACCGCGCCAAATACGCTAACGTAAATTACAACGATAGCAATGGTTAATTTCGCCCGCTGTCTTAAGTCTGCCGTGGCCCAGCGGTCCAAATTCATCATGACGTACATGAGAGCGCAAGAGGGGTGCGGGTTCAAATCACCGCTTATAATAACTTTTTGTATATTTTTTTTATGAATTGAATACTTTTTTACTTAATTTACATGCTGAACATGGTACTAGTGATATTTAGATATTTTTAATGTTTTTTCGTATCAAAGTCGTAGTTTAAGAATATGCAATGCAATTAGGCATTATGCGTATGTAGGGTAAAACCCCGATAAATGACTACATTCATAATAAAGTTCAAACAGCAGGAAAACTGGCCTGTCTGGAAAAAAAAATGTTCATGGTTTTATTAATTATAATCATGATTTTTTAATGTCAAATATTCTTGAATAAAGTCATTGTTAAAATCCGATCATTCTGTACAATCTAAATATATATTCTGTACATCTAAATATATAAAACTCAAAGGTGACTGACTGACTGACATAGTGATCTATCAACGCACAGCCCAAACCACTGGACGGATCTGGCTGAAATTTGGCATGTAGGTAGATGTTATGACGTAGGCATCCGCTAAGAAAGGATTTCCCGAAATTCCCACGGGAACGGGAAAAAACGGGATCTTTCATTTTAATATTTCTGCGCATACGAAGTTGCGGGGAAAAGCTAGTCTAAATATATAAAACTCAAAGGTGACTGACTGACTGACTGACATAGTGATTTATCAACGCACAGCCCAAACCACTGGACGGATCGGGCTGAAATTTGGCATGCAGGTTCCTTAGGAAACGTATGGGAGCGCTAAGAGAGGATTTCCCGAAATTCCCACGGGAACGGGAAAAAACGGGATCTTTCATTTTAATATTTCTGCGCATACGAAGTTGCGGGGAATAGTACAATATTGCAGAGGCCGCCAAGTAGCGCATTGCCGGACGATTCTATTAGTACGAGTCCGGCAATCGCAATTGCGGCCGAGGTATATATAATGCTTTTCTCAAACAGCGAGGAAATACGTAAGGTCAGTCGGGGCAAGTGCGCCAGGATGGGTTAAGTGCGCCTAACATAAATATATCGAAACCTATAAATATTACTCAACTAGTAGTTGGCTGTTTACAAGGCATAGGGCCGAATTAAATTTAGGCGCACTCACCCCAAATCAGTATTTACTACTTCCATGATCGTGGATGATTTGGCCATGGAAGTTGTACTTATTACCTCCATGGATTTGTCAGTTTCGGGGTAAGTGCGCCTAACATAAATATATCGAAACCTATAAATATTACTCAACTAGTAGTTGGCTGTTTACAAGGCATAGGGGCGAAATAAATTTAGGCGCACTTACCCCACATCAGTATTTACTACTTCCATGATCGTGGATGATTTGGCCATGGAAGTTGTACTCATTACCTCCATGGATTTGTCAGTTTCTCTACAGAGGTGTCTCAAATAGCAAGCGAATTAAAAAAAACACACACACGACAATAATGTTTTTGCTGGCCAAGGCCGGCAATGGACAGCCTGGCGTCTTCTTTTTTTGAAAGTAACACGAACATTACCGAGCATGTTTGAGAAAAAGCTAGTTACTATAAAAACATCAATTCAGATTCCTTTTCTAAGTTGGTGGACGCGAATTGGTCCATAGGTGGACGCAATCTGGATTAAGTGGACGCAAACTGGGTAAATCACCTAATTTGCCTATTTGTGTCGTTTTTTTGAAAACTACCAGATGTTTCGACCAAAACTGTAAGTTATATTGAAAAGGACTATATAATCAATACATTACATCCCTTTTATAATCAAAATTTCAATTAGAACATTTTTATTTTCACCTTCAAACTTGCCAACTCCAGTAAGTGGACGCAAACAGGCGAAGCGACCCTACTTTTCAGCGACTTTCTTGAGGTAATAAGCGGTTCGCCCTTGTCGCTTTCGTATCAACTTTATAGAGCAGTGTGATCTTCTCCCCTTTTTATTACCCATTTTAACACTAGGTAACAATAACAATATTATAACAAGAACACTATTACGGAGTAACAAAACAAACTTAACAAATAAGTATCTATAACAACAATAAAATGCAAATCCTCGAGACAAATCACTCCACTCGACTTACTCTCTCGCTAGTTACTCACTCGCTATTCACTCATTTCCGAGTGCCGGCCGGCAGGCCGACCATGCTGTGCGTCCTCTGATCGAGTTCGGGATACCTACCTAGCTGGCAACAGCGCGCGCGACCGCGAGGTAAACAACACGAGTGCCGAAACTCGCAACGTCGCCTTGTTCTCAACCACAACTTTCTGTTTAATGCAATGAAGTTATAGAAAAATAACACTACTTCAAATCCAATATAAAAGTCAAATTTATGAAACGAACTTTTATCCTTCTTTCTTTAGTAAACATGATAGTTTAGATATTTTTTAATCAATAAATAAAAATATTTAAAAATATAAAAAACGCCGCATAATTCAACAAAACGCCTACCATAACAAGCGCAGCAAATGTGTGTTGTGATACTTGTGATTATACACTAAGGAACACATAGGTTTTTCGTCTAAAAGCTATTTATCATATAAGTTAGAAGGTAAAGCCCTAGATAAAATTCTGAAAAGTACTTGCAAAAAATTTGGCAACGTAGATTTTTTCCTAAGCGGAAATAAATGGTTACATATAGGAGGATTAAGGATTTCTTAAATGACATCCATAGTACAAATCATTACATATAAGACGATATAAAATACCAGAAACACTAATTGACTATATTTGTGTTCCATATTCGTAAACTTTGCAGATTACAACTTGTTACAATTATAGAAAAATGGTTACAAAAACACCTCGAATTTGCATTTTTGCCTCACTACTCACCTTAATGCCTAACCAACAAATATAAAACGACACGCAAAACATTAATATCGAGAAATTAATAATCTTAATCTATTGGAGGGGCTAAAATTCTAAATCAGATGGCTAACTCGATCGAAACATATGAGGGTAGGGTAAAATACGGTATTTTTTCCTCACAAGCGGGCGCCACTCGCGTCGAATACTGCGTTCGTCGGGGTAATTGGAGAGATGTACAGACTCCGCGTCAACGGCTGAAGTGATTCGCCGCGCGCCTTCTAAGCTATATCGCGCTATACAGTTGTCAATGACAGTTTTTAAGAGTACCTACATTCAGCGCCAGAATCTCAGTAGGTTTGTTTTCCTACGGGAATGTTTGAGTTTTAAATGTTAACTACTACTACTACTACTACTACAACAGCCTATTTACGGCCCACTGCTGGGCACAGGCCTCCTCTCATCACGAGAGGGTTAAAATGGGTTTAAATGTTAACTATGACAACGTAAACTAATAATCGAAACCAGAGACAATGTAAATGTGAAAAATAATTGTAGATCGTTCATGGTAGGGGAAATTGTGTGGGTAACATGTTTCGAAAACAGAAAACCATTTTGGAGCAAAGGCATTATAACTAAGAAACTTGGCTGTAGGCTGTATTTAGTTAGATTAAATAATCAAGATACCAATTGCAAGCGTCACGTGGATCAGTTAAGGCGTTGTTCTGATAACGACCTCGTAAAGGAGGACCATTATTCACATGTATGTGACAAAGACATTGAGTCTCAAGGCGATAGTCGTATGCCGACTACCCAGCCATCACCCCCTGCTACGCAGTCAACGCAGGTAGATTGCTCTGAATTAAATGTAACGCCTCAGGACGGCCAGGAGACCGAGGACTGGCACGAAGCTTCGGAGGAGGGAGAGATGGCAGGCCTGGGAGCAGTTGACATGGGAACTGAGCAACCGACTACGGATGCGGCGGAACCGGCCAGCCGTAGTGAGAATGAATCGGACCGGGAGTCGAAGCCCATTTCCCATGGCATATGTTTAAGGCCTAGAAATAAAAACATTAGTTATAAGATATAAATATAATATTCTTAATTAGTTAACCGTACTTATTTTATTGTTAACAGAATTCAGAACTAAGAAGAGAGGAATTGCTGTGTATGAGAGTACGCTACGTGTGTGCGTGGCCCGCACACACGCGCCAGTATTAAACTAGCTATTGAATCAGACGCATGTGTTATAAAACATATAAGACTGTCAATCTCCTTACATTACGGCGTACATCGGAAATAACCAGGGAGCTTCCATACTTCGAGTGTACAGCGCCATCTAGATGTTGCTCATGGAGTTCAAATTTGTATCCAGACTACCTAGGCAGCGACATCTATTATCGCATTCACTTTTTTCGGGCCTACGCTGATTTGTTTGAAAGTTGTCATTCTAAGTCTACCTTACTTCTTCTATGTCGTAGCTTACCAGTCCATCTTCACGATGTTCCCGCTAATAAAGCCCTCGATGCCGTCGTGTATGCCCAGCACGGTATCACCGCGGTAGATGCAGTTCCGCACGAAGGAACGCACCGCGGCGTTCATACCGCACGCAGGCGCACCCACGTGCATCACCGCTAGGGTTAGACCTTCCTGCAACGATCATTTTTTTAATGTCTTGGCACACGGCGGACACTGCCTATAAAAGCATGATTTCGAACACAATTCGAATGAAGTGTCGTTGTTTGCGCATGCGAGGACGTCTGTAGACTTGTAAATGTGTGTGTAGCACAACGCGGGCCAATGATCGCTCTCCATCTCCGGATGAAACAAATGACGGTAAGGGCGAGTTGAGCGCGAGTTGCGCGCCGGCTAGATTCAGGCGGGGTTCCGAGGCCGTTCTGTATGTAGTATTATCAAATATTCTGTCTCATTGGTATAGGCAAACGGGCGCACAGCCCAACTGATGGTAAGTGGTCACTGCGGCCCATGGACACCGAAATCCTATGATCCCCCATTAAGAAACCATAAGATCTGGAATGCGTTGGCTATACTGAGGCCTAAGATGGAATGCCTCTGTGCCAGAAATTTCACCGGCTGCCTTAACCCCCTACCGGAACACAACAGTGCGAGCACTATATTCGGTTTAAATTTGGTTTGGTAGAAGGTCATTTCAGCCGGGTCACTGCGAATGAGTTCGCCGCTAGAGGCGCTTGCGCCGCGTAAACTGCAGTGTTGTGCCATATTATATGCTAAATTGGCAACACTGCGGTCTCCCAAACGGTCACATTGGCGATATGGAAATAGTACTAATAGCTGGAACTACCTCTGTGATCAAGTTTTAGGCGAGGTGAGCGAGGGTGAGGTGCGTGGAAGGCTTGTTTCTGTCTTTATATAACAGTATGACGAGAGATGAAGACAAAAGAAGGTTAACGACAAAATTTGGGCACGTTTCTAAAATATAAACGAAAACGACCTTCAGGCTAACGTCTTTAAGCTAAATTTTTATTGTTTCGAAATTCACACTACTCGCTCCAGATGTATCTATTACCTCCATGGTATGACAATGACAATATTTGATACTGCCAGTCGAAACCTCACACGACAGTGGCGCCAACTGGTAAGCAGGAATAATTTAATTATCATTAAAGCAGTATTAAGGACAATGATTTGCTTACAGAAGGTTTTCCTTCGGCGTTAAAAGCTTCCTTAGGAGGCTTGAGGCGAGTGAGCATCTTGTAAGTCTCCAGGTTGCGAGCGAAGCTGCGGCCGCGCAGCTGCACGGCCAAATCCCAGTTCTTGTCAGCCATGGCCTGAGGAAGGAACAAGGTACCTATCTATACTATAGTAAAAAAAAAAAAAAAAAACCGCCTTCAAACTGCAACCAGACTGCGATGTCAATGTCAAGTTCACTTGACTTGACACCGACTTCGCAGTCTGTCGGAGTTTGAAAGCGGTTTTTATTTTTTTATTTAAACATTTTTTTCGGCTACAGTTTCCAAACATTACTATAGAAGTACATAAGTAACTCTGAAGTCTTCGAAATTGACACCAAAATCATCTATGTGCTAGCAAATTTCGAGGCGTTCCCTCATTTTGTCATGGATCCCATCATCAGAACTGAAGCAAATTAATATGGGATCAACTTGGAAGTACCACTTTTCGAACAAAAAAAGTATCATCGAAATCGGTTCACGTTCACTATTTATCTTTGGTGAACATACATTAAAAAAAAGATTGAAATCGATAGAAGAAAGAAATCGGTTAAAAAGGGTAATTTTTCTGTCTCTTTCTTTCTTTCTGTCTGTTAGAGTTAATCTGCTAGATAGAGCGGATATCGGGAGGAAAAGTTATCGGCAATTTTATATTCTACGCAGACGAAGTCGCGGGGCACTACAGCCTATTTGCGTCCCACTGCTGGGCACATGCCTCCCCTCATCATGAGAGGGTTTGGGCTATAGTCCCCACGCGGGCCCAGTGCGGATTGGGGACTTCACACACATCTTTGAATTACTTCGCAGATGCGTGCAGGTTTCCTCACGATGTTTTCCTTCACCGAAAAGCTCATGGTAAATTCAAATTGAATTTCGCACGTAAGTAAACTTAGAGGTGCGAGCCGGAATCGAACCCCTGACCCTCGGCATGAGAGGCGGTAGGTCCAACCACTAAGCCACCACGGCTTTTTACATAACTACAAGAAGGGGCACAACTAGTAGAACCTAATAGAGTAATCTTTTTATTAATTATACTTACTAGCTTGTGCCCGACCCTGACTCCAACCGCGTGAAATTCGGTCATAGAGTTCCCGCAGGAACTATGCGTAGCCATTTTCTTCCCCGGGATTCGAATGAAATTTCATATGAATCAGCTCAGCGGTTTAAGCGTAAATAGGTAACAGACAGGCAGAGTTACTTTCGCATTTATAATAATTACTATGGATACAACTCAATTGCCGTGCATCAATTTGAACCAAATCGTAGTTCTTGGGGTTTACCCAAGAACTACTGAACCAATTTGGTTCTTTATTTTATTGCCATGTTTGTTAGGGTTCAGGGAAGGTTTGTTGTACATCCGTACCAAGCCACAAGAGATAAGTATCATAAACCTCGATATTCTTAGATAGGAATGATGATCGATACTGTGATTAAAGAAGTTTTTAAAACTTCACTTTTCAAAAACTGACTTTCTATTGCAAGTTTTGTTTTCATACCCACTTATCTCTTATTAAATTGTGTTATCAAAGCAATCCATATTAATATTATAAATACGAAAGTAACTCTGTCTGTCTGTCTGTGTCTGCCTCTTCACGCTTCAACCGCTGGACCGATAGATATGAAATTTGGCATGGAGATAACTGAGGTGCCGGGAAACGACATAGGCTACTTTTTATCCCGGAAAAACGCATAGTTCCCGCGGGAGCGCGATAACCGAATTCCACGCGGGCGAAGTCGCGGGCACAAGCTAGTAATATTATAAATGCGAAAGTAACTCTGTCTCTGTCTTTTACCTCTTCACGCTTCAACCGCTGGACCGATATGCATGAAATTAGGCATGGAGATAGTCGGAATCCCAGGAAAGGACATAGGCTACTTTTTATCCCGGAAAAACGCATAGTTCCCGCGGGAGCGCGATAACCGAATTCCACGCGGGCGAAGTCGCGGGCGGAAGCTAGTTTATTTATATTCCCCACAATATACCGCATTCCGTATAAACAAAGTAGATTACGAGACTGAGAATAACAAAGTTCGAAATGATTCATCATTGACGATAATGATAAGGGATTTGCATTAATCACTCGCTCACGTAAGTAGATAATATAGTTACACTTACCTATAAATTATGGAGTTTTTAACCAATATTACAGTATCGAATTCTATTAAAACACAATGCAAAGCAAATCAATATACGTAGATTGGATGTATGCAATGCAACTCTATATGCAGTTGGCTCGACTGCATTATGAGGCCACGACAAATACGAGTACTTACGATTTGAATAAGTATCTTTTCTTTTGCCACCTACCTACTTATAATAAGTAGTTACTTTACTTTCAATAAATACCGCTACACAGCCATTGATGCATAAAAACTAAAAAGCTATAGCATTAAACGATGCACGATGTAGGTACATTTGGTCTTAACCTCTGTGTGTATTCGTGAATATCAATGCAATTGTGAATGGTATGAGGAAGGTCACCCAAAAATTATACAGTATGTTGTGTGCGAGTGCTTACTTTAGTCACCGGTCGACCAGTTTCAAAGATTTTCGCTTATACTGTGCTGCGAGTCTACGCTCGTGCAAGCGATTGTGGTCCTTAGGTGGGATACCGCCGTTAAATGTCGGTTTTTATCAATAGGGTATTATACACCATTCAAAAATACTACCCAAAACATCTACTTTTAATCATAAAAATGCATAAATAATTTAATAATTACATTTATAAAATGTTGTATTTTAATCTGTCCCAAAACGGTAGACGCCATGTCGTTAGCTGCTGTGACGTCAGTCCTACTGTAAACAAAGCGTTACAAGTACCGTTTTGACTTGACTTGTTTGGTTACTATGTACTTATTGACTATCCTAGTGACGTCACAGACCAAGCTAACATGGCGGCTAGCTTTTTAGCGCGAAAACTGAAAACGAAAATTTAAAAGTACTTTTTAAGGTATTTATCCCATTCAGAAAATCGAAATAAAATATCTCGTGATGCAATCCGACATACGGATCATTTTAAACTACATTTCAAACAATGGTGTAATACCCTATTATGTATTTTATGAAATGTTTCATACTCAACTCAAGGTCAGTCGCACTTTCGGGCAAACTGCATTAGAGACGTATGATTAGACAAGCGAGAGTCAAATATCGGTGGAACTTTTTTAGCATTTGGCATCGTACCTAATTCATATTTGCGGTTTGCCACAGCTCTGCCCAGGTCTCTAATTTGACGCTGTTTTGCACTCAGGGCGTCTTGCTTCTTTCTGTGAATACCTATTAAGTGGATATTCTGCTCGTTTAACCTTTTCTGGAATACAAACTCTTGACTATAATTCCTAATCAAGCTACGTACGTACGTATAGCTATGTACGTATAAATAACTGCCTCGCTCTATCTCTTTCTGTGATCGTATAGTTAAATATAGATAATTTACCTGAGAGACGGCCTTGGTGCGTCGCACGCACTCCATAAGGGGAAGGCGGACCGCCTGGTTTCCATCTAGGGTCACCACGCAAGCCTCCGTCTCGGGCGTCGCTTCCATCAACGCCATCACTGCCTCGGCACCCATGCGGCAACCCTATCAAATATATTAAAACCATATGTGTGTGTAGGTACTACATCAATGCAGATATAAACACATTTTACTGACACGCATACTTAATTAACGTAGTCATATTTTCAGCTTTAAAATTAACACTAACATGTGTATAGTATTAAAATGATCATTATTCATAATACATACGACGACTCAGTTGAAAACGCAGCTGGGAATAAATTAATCAACCAATTGGCAAGAGAAATGTAGCGCTCTCGTTCAACGTACCGTGAAATACTTACCAATCTTACCATGCAAGTTCGACATCTTTGAAATGAATACCTACTACGTGCGTCAGACGATTGAAATTTTCATGAGATGAAAGCAAAGACCTCCATTTTTTTGCGGTTAAGACTACGTGACTATCACAAACTGTTTGATCATTTTCCAAGTGCCTATAGGGAACTGCGTTTCCCTTAGATAGGTAGTAAAGTAGAATATGAAATAGCACACTATACCTCATCATCATCATCATTCCAACCGAAAGACGTCCAGTGCTGACCAGTGAACACAGGCCTCCCTCAAAGCTAGCCACTCGGACCAGTAATGTGCTAATCGCTTCCACCGGATTCCCGCGACTTTCACGAGGTCGTCGCTCTATCTTGTTGGCGGCCTACCGACACCTCGTCTCCCGGTGCGCTTATACTTGTAAAAAAAAATGTCCTTACCAGAATCCTGTCGAAGGCAGACGGCGAGCCTCCACGCTGGACGTGACCCAGCACGGTGATGCGAGTGTCCTGCTGCAGGTTGTCAACGACAACTTTCTTCACCAGCTCAGCTGTGATCGGCTTGCCCTCGCGGTCGATCGCGCCCTCAGCCACTATGATGATGTTAAGGCGCTGCCCTGATTTTCTTTCCTGTTTAAGAGGGATAACGTTATATCTGTATTTTTGTGGACAGTTCTTGAGAGCGTAGGTTCTACGTTTGTTACAATAGTTTCATTCATCATTGTCCAGTCATTTGAATCTATCTAAATTAGGTTTAAAAGATAATCCACCGTGACGAAGCAGCTCATTGAAATCCAAGATCCAAATTACTCTTCCTCATAGTCTAACTCCTTGTAATGAAAATTCTCGGTGGAAACGAGAAATGAGTTTTTGAAACGTGTGGGAATCTCTGCATACTTAGTCACTTAATAAACATTGGAAATATTTTACGTGCATGAGTAGTGATTCATTTGATTAAATATGTATGACGTCAATGAGCCACCATGCCTGTTGAGTCTGTTTTTGAATATGGGAATAAAAAAATAAGCTAAGCTATTCTTTCAAGTAATACCTACTGGTACTCATGCATATTAACCGGATTTTTTCAATAAAATTAAATAACCGGAATAATCAGCGATTAGGTATACATATTTCATTTGAAAGAAAACATGCATCGACATGTATAGTTACAATACTTCAAGGAACGCACAATTTTAATAAAGAGAACAGTAAATTCAGAGTAGGGAAGGTCACAAACAACACACAATCAGAAGGAATATCACATCACCAAACAAACATACTGCGTGTGGTGAAATCTCATAATATGAATTCAGCAATTTAACAAGTTGTCTTGGGCATTTCGGTCAAGTGGAAGTAACTGAAAATACCTCCTTCAATTAGTTAGATTGAATCAATTAAAAACGCTATGGAATCATTTAAAAAACATATTGTGCCTCGATATACTCATATCCAATACAATGATATGCCGAGCCTAATAAAGCAGGGTGGTTTACCAAATGTGATTCCGTGTTATATATGTGTATAGAGCCAATCAATTAAGCTTGCGTACCTGAGCCAATCGTTTGCAAAGCTTTTCAACCCAATTATTGGGAACAGGGTCCTCGGGAATGAATACTTGGTCAGCCTCACTCGCCAGAGCGGCTACGAGGGCCAGGTAACTGTAACAAGCCCGAGCGTCTTGGTCATGCAAGCAAACCCACCTGGACTAGTGTCACATGTTCAGTATGACCGATTTAACACCACCATTGGACAGGAGTAACAACAAAACGCCAGTGAAGCCTGCCAACTGTATGTACTGTATAATGAAGTGTATAAATCGAGATAAATAAATGGAATAAGTGATCCTGCTCCCACAGAAATAAAATTTTGATCCTTGCCTCTGCTATTTTTGAACACAACTTTTTATCCCAATCGAGAGGCGGCGGCTCCTCGCAAAAAAAGCTATACGTAGCATCCGTACTTAGGGCGGTGAACACTGCAAGAAAACTAAAGAAATACTGGTTATAGCAAGGTTTAAAGGAGTCAACCATGAATGCTGAAAGATGAAACAAATCAACGGGTGCAAGGGGGCGTTATGTCACTGTCGAAGCTTGCCTGTTCTAACTTATCACATAGTTTATCTCTCCAGTCAAGTGTGGGGGGCGCTTCGGGAATAAAGACAAAGTCCGCTTCTGATGCCAGTGCTGTTACCAAGGCAAGGTATCTAGATAAATAAATAAATATTAAAATAAAATTGCAAATTTGATTCACTCCATTGTTCTGCAAGCTTAGCTAGCGTTATGTAGAATAAAGAACATTACAAACAATATTTATGACATTTTGTGACTCATTAGAACACATAAATTCTGAAATATTTAAAAGTAGGTAAATACGATACAGAATTAAACAATAACCAGAAATAAGTACTTAAACTGTAAGACACCAACATTAAATTATTAGTTTGGTATTGTTTCTACGTACCCACAATGTCGACCCATAACTTCCATGATGAATGTCCTTTGGTGGGAGTAGGCGGTGCTCACAATAGCATCAATGGCTTCAATGATTCGGTGCAGAGCTGAGTCTGTGCCTATGGTCATGTCTGTACCACAAAAATCATTGTCAATGGATCCCACCTTAAATAAGAAAACTGGCTATTAATCTCACATTTTTGCACAATTTACATCTGAGATATAAGCTCAACATTGACAACAGTCATCAAACAGTATTATTAGATAAAAAAAATTTATTCATCAAGCATTAGACTGGAACAATCCTCTTAATAGTTGTCAATTTATAATCCAAAAGAATAAGAAATCAATCATTGCTTACCATCCCAGCAATATGCAAGTGTTTGTACTTCTCTCTCTGGTCCTTAGTAATTTTATTGTTCTCCAAAAGTTCATCAAGTAGGCTAGACCACTCCTCGCGGAAGAGGTTGGCACCTGTGAGAGACCCATCACCTCCGATCACAACCAAGTTAGTAATGCCGCGGTTCACCAGGTTATACGCTGCTTTCAGCCTTCCCTCACGTTTACTAGAAAACAAAATGGAAAAATCTGCATAAATATTTCCAGATTACACTACCATTATTTCATATGTAATTACACTACATGTATTGTCATCATCATCATCATCATCATTTCAGCCGAAAGACGTCCACTGCTGGACATAGGCCTCCCCCAAGGCTCGCCACTCAGACCGGTCCTGTGCTACTTGCTTCCACCGGTTTCCCGCAACCTTCACGAGGTCGTCGCTCCATCTTGTTGGAGGCCTACCGACAGCTCGTCTCCCGGTTCGCGGGCGCCACTCGAGAACTTTCCGGCCCCATCGGCCATCAGTCCTGCGAGCAATGTGCCCCGCCCACTGCCACTTAAGGCTCGCAATTCTTACATGTATTGTATATGTATTTAAACTACAAAAGATAAATCCAATAATCCAGCAAAATATGCAACAAGTATGAAATCATTGCAATAATAAAAAATGTGTAATTACATTGTCCAAATTAGTTAAACAATAGAACATATTTATAAACAGCATTGTATGTAAATACTTATGATTCATTTATTGTTATTGTTATAATATTACAAATTACAATAATAAACTAAACAGACATACATGAAATCCATACAACGGGCTGAGCCAATGATGGTGCCTCCCTTGTGGATGATAGAGCTCACAGAGGACCAGTTTGCTTCTTCAATGTTGTCTCCACCGTCCACCATGCCCTGGTAACCTTCACGGATGAAGTATACTTTACATCCTAAGTAAATGCCCATTCTCACAACCGACCGCACAGCGGCATTCATCCCTTGCGAATCACCACCGCTTGTGAAGACGGCGAGCCCCTTCCCCTTATGAGACCCCCTCTCGATGAACTTTTGCGTAGCCCCGTCCATCATGAAGGGTTAATTATCCCCGACACCTAAAATTTACACATTTCAAGTTTTCACTGATAATAAATGGCACATTATACAATTTCCAACACTTCAACAAAATCGAACATTTATATATTATTTTAGATATTTTTTTGTCGATATTTTTGTTGGTAATACGCACCAAAATTAAATCTAAAGATCTTTTTGAATTTGAATCTGTCACTGATGATGAACTTCACCAAGGTGACCTTTGAATGGCAAGTTTGACAGCTATAACGTAGAGAGAGAATGTCGATGTTTTCCAACATCGATGATATTTGAAATTGCACAGAAAATTTAAAAAAAATCTGATTCAGGCTCAGATTTCATGATTTTATCACCGTAGCATTGTAATTAAGTTTGTGTTCTTTTGTCAGCCGTGTTTATATAAACTTTGCCTTTTAAATTTTACCCCATTATTTTTAATTTATATTGTCTGGTAACATTTACTTGGGTTGCTATTGTATACCTACTTATTTTCGTTTAGTAGTTTTTATCTGTTTCTATTAATTTATTTCTTCAACACGATGATCAAGCATCTAAATCAAGATCTATTTAGTATGTAATAATCATAATTTTTTCAAGACAGGTTTTTTAATAATCCGTAAATACAACGAAATAAATTATGATTAAGTCGATGGATTTTTTATTAATCTGAGTAGTAACACTCATTAAGTTTTTGGTAGAAAACGGTAGTAAATAAACGATAGATTTTCCTGAAAAAAACAAGTAATAAGAAATTTCGTGTTATTTTTAATCAATCTCTTTCTTATGTCGGATATTGCTGCTGATTATAGTGCTCTTTAATTTTCAGTGAACTTTAAAATTATAATGGCGTCTTGATATTCAATCAACTTATCTCCATCCGATTCGATCCCATCCTATCTACAAAATGTCTGCGGAATCCGATATGGAATATTCAGACAACGATGGTGACGATTACGACTACTATGGAGAACAGGATGATTGTGATATGGAAGCAGTGGATCGTAGTAAGGCTGATCCCGAATATTTTTTATACTCGTGTCACAAGGTAGAAGAGGTAGAAAAATTGTTAAATGAATCGATTGAATTGCTCAGCAACAGCCTTCAAATCACACCTTCTCTCGCAAAGGTTTGTAACTTCAGTCATATAATTTAATTATGGAAATAGGTAATAATTAATATACTAGGAAAAAACATTACTTCATAGTCATTTCTACCAAAGAAACAATTATAAATATTTCCAGGTAATGTTACATGCCTATGAATGGAGTGCTCAAGAGATTATAACTAAGTATAAGAATAATGCAAATGAAGTGCTGTTGTTCAGCCGAGTGAAGCCCCGAGTTCCCTCCGCTCAGGCAGGCTCGAGTCGGATGTCTTGTGCGGTGTGCGCCAACACCCCAGCATTGACTAAGTACAGTGCGTTGGCTTGTGGACACTACTTCTGTAACGACTGCTGGGCTATGCATTTTGAAGTACAAATCAAACAAGGTAACAATCTTTCTAAAGGAAAATTTTTGTAAAACAAAAATAATTAGGTGTATGACAGTTAAGTATCAAACTCAGAGATTTCATGGTACAGTCAAATTCGCCTTTAAGTTTTTCATAGACCCCCTCTGTGACCATGCTTAAAATAGAATTTATGGAATGTGCTGAATGAGTAGCTATGGTATATTTATTTATACTTTAAGATTTCAAGACTGCTATTGTTTGTTATACACTGTACTGTAACAAACAATACTTTGACCTATGTGTGAATCATTTGTTTGTGTGTCTTCATTTCAGTGAACTGCTGTATTAATTATTTCATACTGAGATTTCACAGAGATTTTATATCTATTTATTTTATTTGATCTTGTTACAGGTGTATCCAATACTATTCAGTGTATGGCGCAGGATTGTGAAGTGATAGCCCCAGAGGACTTTGTGCTATCTCATGTGGCCAAACCGGCATTACGGGAGCGCTACCAGCAGTTTATGTTTAAAGACCATGTCAAGTCACATCCAGAACTTAGATTTTGTCCTGGTCCAAATTGCCAGGTAAGAAATTGTCCTTACATTGCTGTCTTCATTCATAATTAAAAGTCAGGTATTCTGGGAATTTTGTGCCAAGTTAGTACTAATTTACATTACCTTTTTTATCCAAGAAGTTATTGGTCTTATAGTATGTACACTACACTGTTTATATTTTGCATGATGGTGAGGAGGCAGCCAATATTTAACACAGTAACTGTTTCATTATACTTTACAGCAATCTCTGTCAGGCACAGTTGCAGACATTTGCAGTTGGATTCTGATTTATGGATCACATAAAACAATTTTTTATACAATAAAACCTGAGTTAAGAGGCTAATCCAATCACATTAGCGACTGCAAGTTGGTCTTAGACATGTGCAGTTTTGGAACCGCATGTCTCACTGATAGTCATCTCATATATCCCCTATTTCCAGTGGATATTCCAAGCGTGGGTGCGCGAGGGCGCCCGGCGCGTGGAGTGCGCGGGCTGCGAGCTGCTGACGTGTTTCTCGTGCGGCGCCCCGCACCACGCCCCCACCGACTGCGGCACCATCCGCCGCTGGCTCACCAAGTGCGCCGACGACTCGGAGACGGCTAACTACATCAGCGCCCACACCAAGGTAAATACAAGGTGGCGGAAAATCGGGAAAGAAATGTTCCTCATCCTATACTATTGAAAACCATTTTTCATGAACAACGCAATAGTCACTGGATTTTCTTAAAAAAAACCTATGGTCTACCTTGCATGCATTTGACTAAAGTCAACTACTACTACTACATCATATTTGCGTCCCACTGCTAGGCATTATTATTATTATTTATGTGAGGGGACGACTGCCTGGTTTCAGTCGGGTGATCGGTCCTCCATTCGGAACCATTTCACCCATTTCCCCGGTCTCCCCTGGGATTACGGGTTATCCGCTCCCAGCGCCGTTGCCCCGTCGAACCTTCCTGTAGCCTTGCAGAATCCTATTATCTTCCCTATCGTTAGGTCTTGTAGGTCATCTTCATCTAGCGTGTCTCTTCCGGTTCTTTCCCATCTCGCCATTGCGTATGATGGGCATTTCGCTAGTAGATGTATTCCCGTTTCTTCTTCACCACATTCTGGGCATCTTGGGTCATCTCTTATCTTCAGAATAGTTAGGTGTCTGTTCAATGTACAGTGTCCTGTAATTATTCCGATAGCTAGTCTTAGATTGTTCCTGCTGTGTCCTATGGCTTGTGCCGTTCTTTTCCTGTCTATGTTTTTTATGAAGATCTTTGATTGTCTGTGACCCTCTAGACCTTGCCATCTTCGGTTTGCTTCTTGTATTGCATTGCGCCGCATTACTCCTTTTGTGATGTTGTGGGCTATGGGCAGTCTCGGTTCTGGCCCCACAAAAGTTTCATCGGCTCCTTTTCTGGCCAATTCGTCAGCCGTTTCGTTCCCGGTATTGCCCTCATGTCCAGGCACCCATGCGACTATCAGTTCTTTGTCCCCTTCCTCTGCCAGCCGGTTAAGTGCTTTCTTACACTCAATAACCAGTTTAGAGCATGATTCTTCTTTGTTGAGTGCTTTAAGTGCAGCCTGGCTGTCACTGTATATTGCTATCGTGTCGTTCTGGGTATCCGCCTCTTTAAGCATTTCCGCGCATTCCAATATTGCTTGGGTCTCTGCTTGGAAAATGCTGGCAAATCTTCCCTCACTTTCACTGATAGGCATAGGCCTCCTCTCATCGCGAGAGGCTATAGTCGTAGAGGCTGTAGTAGAAGAGATATTAATGAAAACAGTGAAATTTGACAGCAACTTGCCAACTTTCGGGATAAACCCTTTTTAATAACAATTTCAATATTTTCATTTACGCTCCAGGACTGCCCAAAATGCCAGATTTGCATAGAGAAGAACGGCGGTTGCAACCATATGCAGTGCGGTTCCTGCCGCCACGACTTTTGTTGGGTGTGTCTCGGCGACTGGAAAACGCACGGCTCGGAATACTACGAGTGCAGTCGCTATAAGGAAGATCCTAATTTGACTAATGATAATCAGCATGCACAGGTATGTTTTCATGATATTTTAAAATTACTCTGAGCATAGCATAAGCTTTCCTGTAGAGGTCTTGTGAATGTACATCAAGAAGCTGGCAGGAGTGGATTAAATGAGTGAATGATAATGCGTCACATTTGGTTACATACAGATTGATTCAATAAGTAAGTTTTTAGACAACCGCTCAATCACATATAACATTTAACCGCCCACAAATAATCAATAGCCTTCTGTATAAGAAACACACTCACAAATTGAAAAGTAACATTACATTCGATAATTCCATTCCATTCAATTTGGTTTTCATGTAACATATCTTTTTTGCTTTTATTAATTTACAATTGATTTAAATGTGTTCTTTTTTCAAGGCTCGTGAGGCATTGAAAAAGTATTTACATTATTATGAAAGATGGGAAAATCACGCGCGATCTCTTAAACTAGAGGAGCAAACATTGGCCAGTCTCAAGAGTCGCATAAATCAAAAGGTAAGTCAATAAATAAATTGAAAATCATGTCATACACACATTAATTAATTAATATGAACGAACAACCTAAATATTATATGCAATCAGAATAACTACAGTATAAGATATTTTGATTAATAATTAAATAACATACTACTTCCCTCAGGTGATGGCGGGTGAAGGAACGTGGATCGATTGGCAATACCTTTGGGATTCGGCAAGGCTATTGAAGCGCTGTAGATATACCCTGCAATATACCTACCCTTTTGCTTATTACATGGATGTTGGCCCCAGAAAGGAACTTTTTGAATATCAGCAGGTGATTATATGCCTAAATGTTTATTTTTGTTACATTATTTAGCCAATGAGACAATGGGAAATCTCGTACCTGCACATGGGAGCTCACGTATACGTACGTACGTAAAGAATTTGCAAAACGTTACGAAGCATTATAGAGACGGGAGGGGGGGTGGGTTTGAAGTACTTACGTAATATTGTTTTTTTTTAAACTTCATACTTTCCGGTATCTTACACCACATAATTGTGACTTAGGTAAAAATGGTCACTTGGTGGATACGTAACTTTACTAGTCGGGGGCTACAGAAAAACGTTACGGCGCGTTATATGGGGGTAGGGGGGGGGGGGGGGGGGGGAGTTAAAAATCTCCAAAAATGTACAATAGAAATCCTAAAGACTGCTTAGCTGTGTGACCTCCTCTGCCACTGTTTGTGGGGTTGGGGTGTTTATCGTAAAAGAAGTGTTCAAACGCATATAGTAATGTCAACCGCACACCGCACTTGACGTCTCGATACATGTCACGATTACTCCCGCAGTAATGACCGTATATCTGTCCTTGTCACAGTCTATCCAGCTTGAATCCATTTATAAGTTAGTTCTCATAATTATACCACAAGTAAACAAACCCCCTATTATTCCGTACTGCTACATGCACAAACAAATAGGGATGAAATGTAATGATATTTTATCTATGAAAAAAATATAAATATAAATTTCTTGAGTTGTTTTTTCTATGTTTTTAATTACAGGCCCAACTGGAAGCAGAAATTGAAAACTTGTCATGGAAGGTCGAACGGGCTGAAACAACAGATCGAGGGGACTTAGAAAATCAAATGGATATAGCTGAGAAGAGACGCACAACGCTTCTCAAGGACTTCTTAGAGTTTAATACAAATAGTGCTTCCAGTAGTAAAGCATAATGAACCTCAGATAAAATAAACGCATTTTGATTAGTAATAATACGATGTATGTAACAGCACATTTTGTATAATAATTATGACAGCTAGAGGTTTAGTTCTGCCAAAGTATATTTATAAACATGAATTTTGCAATAATATTTAAGTGATAAATATGGCGAACTATTGTTGAATTATTTCTTCTCTTCCCCTTACTACTACTACTACTACAGCCTATTTGCGTCCCACTGCTGGGCACAGGCCTCTCGTCACGAGAGGGTTTGGGCTATACTATAGTCCCCACGCGGGCCCAGTGCGAATTGGGGACTTCACACACATCTTTGAATTACTTTATAGATGCGTGCAGGTTTCCACACAATGTTTTCCTTCACCGAAAAGCACAGTGGTTAATTCAAATTGAATTTCACACATAAGTAAATTTAGAGGTGCGAGCCGGAATCAAACCCCCGACCCTCTGCATTGAGAGGTCGAACCACTAGGCCACCACGACCACGGCTTCTCTTTCTCTTACAACGATCGAATTCACGAGCCCTCTTTTTTTATTATAGATCGCAAATCGCTTATTCCCTTATTCCAGAGTTTGTCGAGTAAAAGGCTCAGCTATAGGCTATTAGCTATAGCATCCTTTCTTGAAGCCATTATTTCTACCCTCCTCTAACTTCGTTATGGATTATGGATGAAGCTAGAAGCTTGACCAAGAGGTTGTAGTAAGACGAGGAATATTGCCAAATTATATTGAATATGAACCAGTAGTTTCACTTTATCAGACATGCACACTGCAAATTTTGAAAATAACGTACATTTAACTTATACGTCAGGAAAAATTCAAACAAGACGAAAAGTGCGTCAACTTTTCGTCCCAGTTTTACTGTAACTTTGTAATTCGATACAACAAAAAGGCAATTACAAATATTACAATGATATATTTGCAGTTGGTCGCACCCAAAAAGACTGTGCGGGAGCGGGCTTTGAGAAAAACTGTAGACGTACAAGAAGTCGTTACCCGAAAAAAAAAAAGATGAAACTGGTAATAAGATTATAGCTTTGGGTTGGTTCACTTTACACCGACTTTGCAGGCTGTCGGAGTTAGAAGGCGATTTTTTTTTTTTACATAATTTTTTTGTTCGGGCTACAGTTTACAAAAATAGGTACAACAGGACGTAAATATAGGTTTTTTTTTACTACTGTAGCGCAGGTTTCGTGGGCGGAGCGAAGTCAAACACGGGGAATGAACAGAAAGGATGTGTGTTTATTGTTGACGAGAAGTTTACAAAAAATATGCTGCCACTTGTGCCCACGTTCGTGGTAGTCGTCCCACTATGTGGAAGCGGCTCCCCCAAAGCGCGTGTTGCTATATTATACCCACGAATAGGAAATAACAGTCTCGGCGAGTCCCACGAGATGTGGAAGCACCCAAAAGCAGCTACAACGCTATTCATGCAGCCTGGTATTTTTTACATAGCAAAATAGTTCCTTAGCCTAGTATGTTTTCCCGGGTTGACAAACGCTTGCGCGTTCTAACGGACTGCTAGCGCCATCTAGCGGTGTGCGGGAGTAACTTTCACGGGTTAAGCCCTTCTTCATACATAGGTGGGTTGTAGTTCCGCGTAATTACTAACGGTGGCGCCGTGGTTGGTGTTACAACTCTCCCCCTCAGTTCCCGAAGGCGTCCCGACGAGGAGAACTGCGAGACAGAAGGATTGTGTTTCTTGGGGCCTTCTCTTCCACGTTTTGGTACAGCTTCTATGGGTACCGTCTGCTTCCGGGGTCGTCCGTGTCGTCGGAGCGCACGAGGAACAGACTGTGGTACTGCGGATTCTCTCCTACCCTCCCCCTGGACCAAAAATGCTCCAAGGCCACTTGTACTACCCTCTTGCTTGAAAACATCTTCATAACAGTCCACAGTCTGCAACTGTTGATATGGTTGGGTATCCCTAGTAGATTGGATCATGTCGAGGGTATAGATTCCAACTTCATCTCTTTCCATGTATTCGGATCGTGGCGAAAATCCATCGAAGGTTATCTTTTCTCCGATAGTCGCAACTTCGGGTCCATCGTCTGGATCCTTAAACTGTAAGACGCTTTCGTCGTACAGTTCAAACGTCTCATCCGGTTCGTCTATGAAACTGCAAATGGATTGCGGTAGATTCAAGATCATCCCAGCATCTTGAATGAATCCTACGCCCAACAAGGTTC
This sequence comes from Aethes cnicana, assembly GCA_963971205.1. Lineage (NCBI taxonomy): Eukaryota > Metazoa > Arthropoda > Insecta > Lepidoptera > Tortricidae > Aethes > Aethes cnicana. Next base: position 7,915,676 of record OZ020274.1, on the reverse strand, counting down.
GATTTTCTCTTGACTCAGGAAGAACCAGAAAAGTAGTCGTTATAGTTCTCCCATAGAGGGTAACATCAGCTTCCACGGTATAAACCATTTGTTTCCTTGGAACTCCGTCAGCAAGGGTAATCTGAACGTCCTCTTCTTTGAACTGGTACCCTTTCTTCTTCAGTTGACTATACAGCTGATAAGATGCCACACTTGACTTCGCACAAGTGTCTATATATGCTACACCATGGTTACCATCTATAGTAACGCATACGATCGGTCTGGACCTGGCATCGGTGCGTACGTTTAGAGCACAGAAACCAACCGGCTCTTCTTTAACAGGGGTGCGGCGCGTTTGGCTGGAACACGTGAGGCAGTTGGCTCGTACTACTCCAGGCGCACCACAACCATAGCAGGAGAACTTCGTTATGGGATGGGTTGTCACGGAAGTTTGGTCTTGCTCCTTGTCTGGTAGGCCAGGGTTTTGAGTTGGTTTGCTTTCAGTCCATTTGATCTTCCGGCAAACGTCAGATGTGTGCCCAGGTTTCTTACAGAAGTCACAGCGGTCGTGGCTCTTCTTCACCAGATGAGGTGGATCGAGGAAAAGTGTCTCCACCCTTTGAGCAGCTACCAGGAGTTCCTCGAAAGTTTTCACCGTCTCGCGGGGAACCTTCTCCCGGATGCTCTTGTGCAAGGTCCCGTACACCATGTCGATCGCGTGGTTTTCCTGGTGTCGAGGCAATGGCAACTGGGTGAGAAGTTCGCGTTTGGTGGCTACGAACGACTCGGTCAGCTCGTCTTCTCTCTGGTGGATCCCAATGAGCTCCTGATAGATGGCGTGTGCGGGCTTTTTGGGTGCGAACGCTCTACTCAGCCTATCCTCGAATGTGGCCCAGGTGGTAATATTCTCCGACACTCCGTTCCACCACGTAGCCGCGTTATACTTCAGGATGAGGGGTAGGCTGTCCAGAGCATCCTTGTCGCTCATCCTCTCCACCCGCTTAAAACATGCCGCTGCCGTCAGGAAAGTCTTCACCAAGGCCGGGTCTCTTTCGCCGTGAAAGGTGAAGTTGGCCGCAGCGAATGACGCGGACCGCGCTGGTGATGTCCCCGTAGTTATGGCTCCAATGAGCTGCTGCAGCTGCTCCTCCGTCATATTTACCGCCATACTTCTCGTTTTCCCCGGTTTCTTGTTGGTTGTGGTAATCCGCCCAGCCTTCGTAACGTAGTCCTCTGACGAAGGCTTGCCCGCGTTGGACGCCAGATTGTAGCGCAGGTTTCGTGGGCGGAGCGAAGTCAAACACGGGGAATGAACAGAAAGGATGTGTGTTTATTGTTGACGAGAAGTTTACAAAAAATATGCTGCCACTTGTGCCCACGTTCGTGGTAGTCGTCCCACTATGTGGAAGCGGCTCCCCCAAAGCGCGTGCTGCTATATTATACCCACGAATAGGAAATAACAGTCTCGGCGAGTCCCACGAGATGTCGAAACACCCAAAAGCAGCTACAACGCTATTCATGCAGCCTGGTATTTCTTACATAGCAAAATAGTTCCTTAGCCTAGTATGTTTTCCCGGGTTGACAAACGCTTGCGCGTTCTAACGGACTGCTAGCGCCATCTAGCGGTGTGCGGGAGTAACTTTCACGGGTTAAGCCCTTCTTCATACATAGGTGGGTTGTAGTTCCGCGTAATTACTAACGGTGGCGCCGTGGTTGGTGTTACACTACCTTTTTTATTATTTGTTTAATTATTTCATAAAAGTGGCATGCTTCTTACAAATAACATCTGCCAAACTGCTGAGCAGTTTGTTGGCAGAAAAAGCTTCAACGCTTTTTAATATTTCCTTAAATACACTCTTTAACACATAATAAAAAAAAATGCAAATATATGCACTTAATATTCATATTCTAGTAACGATGTAGATAATATAAGTATTTGTGTCTTGTATCTTTGTACAATAAAGTGCTACCTACTTACTGCTAGTTAACTAGACACAAACACCTTCTTCCACCTAAAAAAAAAAGAAAGGTACCTATCACTGAACTCTTTGAAATCGATACCAAAGTCATACACGTGCCAACACATTTTGAGGAGTTCCCTCACTTTCTCATGGATCAAAGGTGTGTAAACCTTTTGATTAGAAAATAATTATCGAAATCGGTTCAAGGAGTAATCGCGTTACTACTTCTTTTTTAGTCGGTTAAAAATGCAGCAACACAGTCACAAACCATTCTGGGGTAATGAAATTAGAAACTGGTAACTTTTATAACTGGCAAGTTTGACAAGGCTTAGCAGGCAACACAGATTCAGTCATCAGAGAGCCATACAAAATGGCTACCACGAATGACTCGAAGGCGCCCTTGCGCCAAGTAAAAAGAGTACAGTTCGGTATACTTTCGCCAGATGAAATAGTAAGTTGTGGTTTTAGTGATGTTATAAACCTGCACATATAATAATTATTAAATAAGAAGGTGACAGAGATCCAGATTACTACATCATTATTCATTACACCATGTTGACTATCATGGGTCACGCAGTTAGCTTGGATTGTATTGTATTGTTATCTGTTTTTCTTCTTAACAATATAATGCAATTTATGTATCGTTTAAGGTATAATTTCAAGGTATCTTTCGATAAGTTATTATCTAGAACCGACTATTGAGAAATAACTTGCCGATTACAACGAATTTTGTTGTGATATTTATTATTTATCGACGCAAACATTTTTCTAGCGACGTATGTCAGTCACAGAAGGGGGTATCCGCTTCCCCGAGACCATGGAAGGCGGAAGGCCCAAGCTGGGAGGACTCATGGACCCTCGACAAGGGGTGATTGACCGAAGTTCCAGATGCCAGACTTGTGCAGGCAACATGACGGAATGCCCTGGACATTTTGGACACATTGATCTAGCCAAGCCAGTGTTTCACATTGGTTTCATAACAAAAACAATAAAGATATTGCGATGTGTCTGTTTTTATTGTTCAAAGCTGCTAGTTAGTCCGGTAAGATCTGTTTATTTTGTTATCTTTATTTCTTTGAGCAAATAAGAATCGCTAATGTATTAATTTGTTGATTTAGACAAACCCGAAGATTAAAGAAGTTATAATGAAGTCCAAGGGACAACCTCGCAAGAGATTGACATATGTGTATGACTTATGTAAAGGTAAAAACATTTGTGAGGGTGGTGAGGACATGGATATTGGAAAAGAGGGGGAAGAAGCTAAAAAAGGGTCAGGTCATGGAGGCTGTGGTCACTACCAGCCTTCTATTAGGCGGCAAGGGCTAGACCTGTCTGCCGAATGGAAACATGTCAATGAAGACTCACAGGAGAAGAAGATTATAATTACTGCCGAAAGGGTGTGGGAAATACTGAAACACATAACAGGTGTGTAATTTCAAACAATTTTTTTATTTAAATATAGTATTTAAGATATCAGTTTAACTCTTTAGTTACTCGAAAGTCATTTATAGATTCATATTCATAAAAACGCTATGAAGTAACCATCAGTGGAACACTCACCCTTTCAGATAACCCTAATATTTCATTACTTTACATCATATGAATGTATTTGTATTTTCAATTAACATTTTTGAAAAATTTTGACCTTTATAATTCACAGATGAAGAATCATTTATTCTCGGAATGGATCCTAAATTCGCAAGACCAGATTGGATGATAGTAACGGTGCTACCTGTGCCACCTTTGTCAGTGCGACCGGCTGTGGTCATGTTTGGAGCTGCAAAGAATCAAGATGACTTAACTCACAAACTTGCAGATATCATAAAGGCCAACAACGAATTGATGAGAAATGAACAATCTGGAGCTGCAGCTCATGTCCTCGCTGATAACATTAGAATGTTGCAATTCCATGTAGCTACCTTTGTAGACAATGACATGCCCGGAATGCCAAAGTAAGTCACAATTTGGCTTACCCTATTTAATTAGACTTTGTATTATAAAACCTTTCTCTCTCAGTTATATATCTCATAGTACATGATGCTACTTTCCTACTCCTAAAAAAAATCTAAGAAAATTTGAGAAAATCTTCATAGAACTATGACTCAATTTGAAAATTGGCCATTGTTTTTGCAAAATTACTATTCGTTTTGGGAAATTTTTAAGTTCATAGAAAATATGGTGCATAAATTTAACTCATTTTTTATGATGCATTTTTTGTTTCATGTTTTTGTTAATGTATTTTGTTAATTTTTGTTACATTAGAATCTGTGTTAATATATTATATCATTTTTACAGAGCCATGCAGAAATCAGGAAAACCCCTCAAAGCTATAAAGGCGCGATTGAAAGGGAAAGAAGGAAGAATCAGAGGAAACCTTATGGGAAAGCGTGTTGATTTCTCAGCGCGTACCGTTATTACGCCTGACCCTAACTTGCGCATTGACCAAGTAGGAGTTCCCAGATCTATTGCACAGAACTTAACATTTCCAGAGTTAGTTACACCATTCAATATTGATAGGATGCAGGAGTTGGTGCGGCGTGGTAATGCGCAGTATCCGGGCGCTAAGTACATCGTTCGCGATAATGGAGAGAGGATAGACTTGAGGTTCCACCCTAAACCATCAGATCTGCATTTACAATATGGCTACAAAGTTGAACGGCATCTTCGGGATGATGATCTAGTTATATTCAACCGTCAACCGACGCTGCACAAGATGAGTATGATGGGTCACAGAGTGAAGGTTCTGCCGTGGTCGACATTTCGTATGAATTTAAGTTGCACTTCGCCGTATAACGCTGATTTTGACGGAGATGAAATGAATTTGCACGTGCCCCAGTCTATGGAGACGCGAGCGGAGGTAGAAAACATCCATATTACGCCGCGACAGATTATCACCCCACAAGCTAATAAACCTGTTATGGGTATTGTACAGGATACACTAACGGCTGTTAGAAAAATGACAAAGAGGGATGTGTTCTTGACAAAGGAGCAAGTCATGAATCTCCTTATGTTTTTGCCGACTTGGGATGGAAAAATTCCCCAACCATGCATTTTGAAACCACAACCACTGTGGACAGGGAAGCAAATATTTACCTTGATTATCCCTGGAAACGTTAACATGATTCGTACACATTCCACACATCCAGACGAAGAGGATGATGGTCCTTATAAATGGATTTCACCTGGAGATACTAAAGTAGTAGTGGAGCATGGCGAGCTACTTATGGGAATACTGTGTAAAAAGTCTCTTGGTGCATCTGCTGGTTCCTTGCTACATATTTGTATGTTGGAGCTGGGACATGAAACAGCAGGTCGTTTCTATGGTAATATTCAGACTGTGATTAATAACTGGCTGTTGCTGGAAGGTCATTCCATCGGTATTGGGGACACTATTGCTGATCCGCAAACATATCAAGAGATTCAGCGTGCCATTGTGAAAGCCAAAGATGATGTCATAGAAGTAATTCAAAAAGCACATAACATGGAGTTGGAGCCTACACCTGGTAACACATTGAGGCAGACTTTCGAAAATCAAGTAAATCGTATTCTTAACGATGCTCGTGACAAAACTGGAGGATCTGCTAAGAAATCATTGACTGAGTACAACAACCTCAAGGCTATGGTGGTGTCAGGTTCAAAAGGATCAAACATCAACATCTCTCAGGTTATTGCTTGTGTAGGACAGCAAAACGTTGAGGGTAAACGAATTCCTTTTGGATTCAGGAAGCGAACTTTGCCACACTTCATCAAAGACGATTATGGTCCAGAATCTAGAGGTTTTGTAGAAAATTCATACCTTGCTGGTTTAACTCCTTCAGAGTTCTATTTCCACGCTATGGGAGGTCGTGAAGGTCTTATTGATACTGCTGTAAAGACTGCCGAAACAGGATATATCCAACGTCGTCTTATAAAGGCTATGGAATCTGTAATGGTCCATTACGACGGCACGGTCCGAAACTCTGTTGGACAACTCATTCAGCTGAGATATGGTGAAGATGGCTTGGCTGGGGAAACTGTGGAGTTCCAAAACCTGCCTACAGTCAAGTTGTCAAACAAGGCATTTGAAAAGAAATTCAAATTTGATCCTTCAAATGAGCGCTACCTTAAGAGAATATTTAATGAAGATATCATTAAAGAGCTCACGGAATCTGGTTATGTCATTGCTGATCTTGAAAGTGAATGGGAGCAGCTGACCAAGGACCGAGAAATTTTACGTCAAATTTTCCCAAGCGGCGAATCTAAAGTTGTACTCCCATGCAACTTCAAGAGGATGATTTGGAATGTGCAAAAGATTTTCCATATAAACAAGAGAATGCCAACAGACTTGAGCCCTATAAAAGTAATTCAAGGTGTAAAGGACTTGCTCAAGAAGTGTATCATTGTAGCTGGTGATGACAGACTGTCTGTACAGGCCAATGAGAACGCTACTTTGCTGTTCCAATGTTTAGTGAGATCTACTCTTTGCACAAAATTCGTTTCTGAGGAATACAGACTCTCCAGTGAGGCATTTGAATGGTTGATCGGAGAAATTGAGACTCGCTTCCAACAGGCGCAAGTAAATCCCGGGGAAATGGTTGGAGCACTCGCCGCTCAGTCTCTCGGAGAACCCGCCACCCAGATGACACTGAACACTTTCCACTTTGCTGGTGTATCGTCCAAAAACGTAACTCTGGGTGTGCCGCGTCTGAAGGAAATTATTAACATTTCAAAGAAACCAAAAGCTCCTTCCCTAACCGTGTTCTTGACGGGCGGGGCGGCTCGTGATGCTGAAAAAGCTAAAAACGTGCTCTGCAGACTGGAACACACAACATTGCGTAAAGTTACTGCTAACACTGCTATTTACTATGATCCAGATCCTCAAAATACAGTTATTGCTGAGGATCAAGAATTCGTCAATGTGTACTATGAAATGCCTGACTTTGACCCAACAAAGATTTCGCCTTGGCTGTTACGTATTGAATTAGATCGTAAGAGGATGACTGACAAGAAACTTACTATGGAACAAATTGCGGAGAAGATCAATGCTGGATTCGGCGATGATTTGAATTGTATTTTCAATGACGATAACGCTGAAAAGCTGGTATTGCGTATCAGAATTATGAATAACGAAGAAAGCAAGTTCCAAGACAACGATGAAGAGACTGTCGATAAGATGGAAGACGACATGTTCTTGAGATGTATTGAGGCCAATATGTTGTCTGATATGACACTTCAGGGAATAGAGTCCATTGGCAAGGTGTACATGCACTTGCCTCAGACTGAAGCGAAGAAACGCATTATTATCACTGAGCAAGGAGAGTTCAAAGCCATTGCTGAATGGTTACTCGAAACTGACGGTACCTCCCTCATGAAAGTATTATCGGAGCGAGATGTCGATCCAATCAGGACCTTCAGTAACGACATCTGCGAAATATTCCAAGTGCTGGGCATAGAGGCTGTACGTAAATCAGTGGAGAAGGAAATGAACGCCGTGTTGCAGTTCTACGGTCTATACGTGAACTACCGTCATCTTGCGTTGCTTTGCGACGTAATGACGGCCAAAGGTCATCTTATGGCTATCACTCGTCACGGCATCAACAGGCAGGACACTGGAGCGCTCATGAGATGTTCCTTCGAGGAAACCGTCGACGTGTTGTTGGATGCGGCTAGCCACGCTGAGGTCGACCCTATGAGAGGCGTGTCTGAGAATATTATTATGGGACAGTTACCTAGAATGGGCACAGGTAAATTAATAACATATAAAATAATCTAACATTCTATGGATACAAAATTTTACATTTTCTATAAAAATTAAATCCTAATATTACTATTTCAGGATGTTTCGATTTGCTACTTGACGCCGAGAAATGTAAGCACGGGATGGAAATGGGAGGCCTCGGTGTGGGCATGGGCGTCGGCGGCGGCATGTACTTCGGCGTGGGCACGCCGTCTATGACGCCGCTCATGACGCCATGGTCCACTCAGAATACACCTGGATATGGAAGCAGCGTCTGGTCCCCTGGTCAAGGTAAAGAAATGTGTATACTACGTTTACGGTATTTCTAACTGGAGGCTTATTGTGTTTTTTTTTAAACTATTTATTATTTTCAGTTGGAAGTATAATGACTCCCGGTGGGCCTTCATTCTCGCCGTCTGGCGCATCGGACGCTTCAGGCCTGTCGCCTGCTTACAGCGCTTGGTCGCCGCAGCCGGGATCACCGGGTTCCCCAGGCCCCCCGCTGTCACCGTACGCGTCCCCAGCCGGCGCCTCCCCGTCTTACTCACCAACCAGCCCGGTTTACGCCGCGGCATCCCCCAGTCTCACTCCGGCGTCACCTCATTACTCACCCACGAGCCCTTCATACTCCCCGACGTCACCCAATTATTCTCCCACGTCCCCAATGTACTCTCCGGCGTCACCCAGCTACTCGCCGACGTCCCCCGGATACTCCCCGACGTCACCTTCCTACTCGCCCACGTCGCCCAGCTACTCCCCCACTTCGCCGAGTTACTCGCCGACAAGCCCGGCGTACTCACCCACTTCTCCGAGTTATTCCCCCACTTCGCCTAGTTACTCCCCGACTAGCCCCTCATATTCGCCGACGAGTCCCTCGTATTCACCAACCAGTCCGGCGTATTCCCCCACTTCGCCCGGCTACTCGCCGTCGTCCCCCAGCTACTCCCCGACGAGCCCCGTCTACAGCCCCGCGTCGCCCAGCTACTCGCCCTCGTCGCCGAACTACACGCCGACTTCGCCCGCTTACTCCCCGACCAGTCCCTCGTATTCGCCCACGTCGCCTGCGTACTCGCCGACTTCGCCGAGTTACTCGCCCTCCTCACCGAAATATTCGCCTACGTCTCCGAATTATTCGCCTACGTCGCCTTCAGTAGCCGGTGGTAGCCCTACTTATTCGCCCACCAGCCCGCAGTACTCGCCGACGAGTCCGCAGTACTCCCCGGCCAGCCCGGCGTACTCTCCATCCTCCCCGCAGCACCCGGGCAGCACGCGCTACTCCCCATCATCACCCAACTACTCCCCATCGTCTCCCAACTACTCCCCGTCGTCGCCCGGCTACTCGCCCACGTCTACCAAGTATTCCCCTACGTCGCCGACCTACACTCCGACTTCACCCAATTACTCCCCCTCCTCCCCCGCCTATTCCCCCTCGTCCGCCGGCCCCACTACCTACTCCCCGACGTCACCAAATTATTCGCCTACTTCACCGTCTTATAATGAAGATGACGATTAGTGTATAATTTTGATATAAAATGAAAATTAATATGTCATTAAATGGTATATACTTATGATAGGTTTGAAAATTGCTAAAATGAATAAGAATTATTCGCATTAGGTTAAGTTTCTGTATGACTGTTTTCGATGTAAGAGATGATGAAACTTATGTTAATGTTACGTATATAATAAAATAAATTGTGTACATTTTGTGCAGTTTCATTTAATTTGTTTTTAACTTGTTTTTTCTAGACTTCGACCTTACCTATACCACACCATAAGACGCGTAATGGTAAGTCATATTTAGAATCGATGTCAATTGTTAAAATTCCTGTCACTTATGTACCTAAATACCTACATCGCTTACTTTCCAGGAAAGAGTAAAAAATAAGGGCAGTCGCACTAGTTCAAACGCTGCAAGCAAAGAGTGTTTGATGGTATTGATCGTCATATATATAATATCAGATATATCTTTCGATAAGACTGGGGGTCTGCCGAGTAGGTGAGTATCCTTTTTTATTTTGTTAGTTTTCGTGAAATACCCACCTTCTTATCCCTGAACCAAAACCTTATTTGTATAGGTATACCTATACAAATACCTAAACGTGAAAGTTCGTGTTTTGCGAGACCGTACTGAACGGATTCAAATTAAATTTAGAATGGATTAAGACTATGGGAACGTCACACGTTGATTGACTCATATTGATATTATTGATTTCCACGGCATTTAGACACTTGGAACAGTCGAGTACAAATAGACGAAGCCCTTATTTTTTTTTCCTTTACGTTACCTACCTACTTGTAGTTAGGTTATAGGAAACATCTTGGTTTTGCGTTATGACGATTGAAATAAAGGTGTTTCCTTGGTCCAAGTATGCAGCACTACTTCTTGAAAAAAAGTGTTGACACTATTGACATTATTGATTTTTTCAAGAAGTAGTGCTGCATACTTGGACCAAGGAAACACCTTTATTTCAATCGTCATAACACAAAATCAATTTCTTTTTTTACGCGAAATCTACGGCACGGAAAATTCTGAGATTTTTTTCTCTTGATACGGAAGGTTATTCCTATCCATAAAAAAATAATCGAGCACATTGTCATTTTTCACCCATAGCCAATTGTGTTCGATATCGCGCTTTTATAGGCCGTGTCCGCCGTACAGTGGTATAAATAAAGAAATAATAGTCAGAGAGCTCGTTAAAAGTACAAGGTTATCATGCTAAATAAGGAAACATTTAATAATTATTTAAGGATATAGCAGATCCCATATCATTTACGAACTTTAATGAGGACCCTGATAAATTATTCTTGATCAACAATATTGGGTGTTTGCAGTAAAACGTTACATCGCACATACAAATTTATTAAAACAGCTTGGACATAACGCAATTGAATAAACATATTTTTGATGTTTTTAACATATGTTTTAATAGGCCGAATTATCACTTAAGACGCTGACAAGAGCTAAACACCTTGAGCAATCGAGGCAGGCAACTGTCTCAGCGGAGAATGTCTATTTGCATTGGAGGGAGCGAGAAGCACGACCGCGGCATATGGGTGATATCAAAATCAGAAAAAATATGATTAAAAAAAATCTTACGTTGAATGAACAATATAAATCAGAAAACTTTTTAGTATGAGTATGATAGAATGGTGTATTTAATTATAGACTTCTGCGTTAAAAAACTAAACATAGAACCGATAGGATTAGAATTAGAGATTTCATGAAATCCCATTTATGAAATAGCAGGTTTTTTAAGTATATAATGAATATTAACGTATATTTTACTCGCCTTACAAAATCCAATAGTTTTCGTTTAAATACTGTTTAAAGAAAGCCAATTTAGGTCTGGTCAGCGCCTTAACCTATGATATATAAACTTCGTCAGCACTAATGCTACATTTACACTGATATCAATTTGAAGATAGATACATCTCGGCCCACTTCAATCAGATGCCTTGGCATGTAATAAATACCTTACATCTGAAAATTTGGTAGCACATTTTTCAGGAGCACATTTATCGTTTACTTTTAAAAAGGAATATAATTCCGAAATAATCAATTAGGTACAGCGCTATATTTGTCTTAACCTGCTTATTATATCTCCCACAGTCGATTGATAAACGCTAGATTAATTCGTAATTAAGATTAACAATATTTTTCTAAAGAAGTTTAAATATAACGTATTTAACAGCAAATAAAATAACTGGTAATAATTTAACAAACACTATGCTTAATAACAAATTTTTATAAGTAGGTACCGAGTTAGTAAAAATACAATTGGAAGTTAACTTGGAATGACGATTTACTTAGTTGTGGAAGCCTGATCCATAATTGCTACTAAGGCAAATCATTTAAACAAAAGGCGTTATTTTTCGCTCACTTATAAAAATGAATGTATGTATAATACACACCGTTTTAACACGATTACCATCAAGTCACTTGCAAAGCCAATTAGAACTCTATTACCTATGCATAACTGAAAGTCACTTTTCATTGTTGTCATTTGACACTGGTCTGTGGCAGTCAAATCGTAGAGAATTATGAAACAGGTAGGTACCTACATGACGATGATGTTAAGCAAAAGTAAAATATTTACTCACTAAAAAGATTACTAATTTTGCTATTTCATAGTTCTAAGCATGGTTCAAGTGGACTTCTTAGGTAGATATTATACGATACGTTATGATAAAATCTTAAAATTACAATTTACACAGGTAATCGCTTATTTCATAACTCTTTCTACTTATAATTACATGTCAAAATACAAACTTATTTCGAAACAGTATTGTGCTTTTACGCTAGGTAAACTTCGAACACAGCCATTTTAATTTCTATAAATTTATTGTATTACTCTAGTATAATCTTATGTGATCTAATAAAATAACTAAATGTATATGTACCAAAGTGCATTTAGTGTATTGAGTTTATATTTTAGCTCCTAATATGAAAGCTCTAAATTGCTCTTGGAGATTTTTTTCTTCATCCACAACAGTTAAATAGTTAAGAATCGCTCGATAGTCGTTAATTAATTGATAATTACAATTATCTGTACCTACTGGAAAGCTTCGGCTTTAACTTTAGGTAATAATAAAAAAAAAATAAGCCTGACACTTACTACAGCTGAGCATTAATTGGTAGCATCCTATACAAAAACAAAACTTTAAATAGGGAAGTCTTCCTCATGTAGGTATAAATTGTAACAAATCATGAAGTATCTATCTGCATTTACATTACTTCACTATTTAACTAGAGGAAGAAGTTGTTTTGGAAGATTTTATAGTCGTCTAAGCGACTATGGAAGTCGGTGAATTAGGCATTTACTTTCCTCTGTAGATCTCGATGATGCGGTCTTGATCCACGTATTCGAAGATGTGCGGTGCGTCCATCAGAATGCCAACCGTCCCCGCCGTGGTGACGATGAAGAAGATATACAACTGAAGTCTGTCGATCACCATGGCCACATACTTCCAATCCTCGCGTGTCTATCAACAATCAAGTAATTCGTTATTGTTATTGGCTATTATTTTAAAGTGGTAGATGTCTGTGGTAAGTTATACAAACCTGAATGTAAAGATCTTCATTACGCAAGTGCTCGGCTATGAACTCGACTGCTTCGGTGGCTTTGGCTGCCTCGGGGGACAGAAGAAGCGAGTCAGAGCACTCTGACTCCCGTCTCTCCCCTCCAAGGCCGAGTCCACCCAGCGCCCCCAGTCCTCCCAAAGCTCCAACTTCCCCACCACCTCCGGCCGCTCGATTGATCTTGCAGTTCGGGTGATGCAAGTCAGACAGCTCCATCGCTTCCATTTTACTTTGTTTCGTATCAATAGAACTGTGGAGTTAGATATAGGTTTATTCGTGACATAGGGTAGGGCATTGATTATCTCACAATATCGTTCATTACCTGATGTGCTTCGGAAGGTCGTGGGGAGCCGCGGCGTGCGGAGGAGCTCCCATGCCGGGCATTTCCATCATCCAGCGCAGGCGCGTCTTGCGAGGGCGGCGCATGAGCAGCATGGCGGGCAAGTAGTGCAAAAACACACTACGAATCCATAGAGGCATGCTGAAAGACAAGTTCGATGGGGTGAGTACTATTACTATTAACACTGTTTGTTCACCTATACTGTATAAACATTAGTTTAAAGGTTAGTTACCGATGAGTTCTTGGTCCTCGGAAGTTCCAGTTGATGATTATGACAGTAACGAGGATACTGACTGTGTTCATGATGAATGTGAAGAGCAGATATTTAGCTATGAGTGGCAGCACGAGTGACGTCGGCGGAAGGATTTTCGATACCAGTAGCAAGAACACAACCAGTGACAGCAGGATACTGATACCCAATGTTACCTACAACAAAGAAAATTCAATCTTCAATCAAGACTATTATAGATGCGTAAATTATGAAACAAATTTTGTCATCAGTGAAGTTTTACCTTTTCTCCAGCTTCAGCGGGTAGATAGAATACCAACACACAAAGGAATGAGATCAACACAGTGGGCAAGATCAAGTTGACGGTGTAGAACAGAGTCTTCCTCCTTATTATGATGTAGAATGTGATGTCTGTTTCGGTTGGATGGTTCCCTTCGTAAATGTTCAAGTAAGCTGGCACCTCAATGATGTCCCATGTTCCTGACTTCCAATAATCGGATAAATCGACGAAGTTCTTGTTGTTGTACAGCGCGAGCGAAACTTGATCGCCGTTGAAGGTCCAAGAGCCAAACTTCATGATGCATGTTTGTTGATCGAATGGAAAATATGTCACATCAATGGTGCACGAACTCTGAAAAACAAATGATTAGTCACTAAGTATTCTGCTGGAACGTTAAAATTATATACTACACTAGCTTCTGCCCGCGACTTCGTCCGCGTGGAATTCGGTTATAGCGTTCCCGCCGTGTGAAGTCCCCAATCCGCACTGGGCCCGCGTGGGGACTATAGCCCAAACCCTCTCGTGATTAGAGGAGGCCTGTGCCCAGCAGTGGGACGCAAATAGGCTGCAGTAGTAGTAGTAGTTCCGGCGGGAATTGAGCGTTAAACTATAACAAGTTATATACGAAAACCTTCCTCTTGAAACACTCTATCTATTTAAAAAAACCGCATGTAAATCCGTTGCGTAGTTTTAAAGATTTAAGCATACATAGGGATATAGGGCATTCAAAGATGAAGATGATTCAAAGATGTGTGTGAAGTCCCCAATCCGCACTGGGCCCGCGTGGGGACTATAGCCCAAACCCTCTCGTGATGAGAGGAGGCCTGTGCCCAGCAGTGGGACGCAAATAGGCTGTAGTAGTAGTAGTAGTAGTAGTAGGGATATAGGGACAGAGAAAGCGACTTTGTTTTATACTATGTAGTGATTCATTAATATTCTTTCACGTACCTGGTAAATGGCAGGTGGTACCCAAAGTACTTCGCCGTTAGGATATATCAGAACGTTAGACTTGTATCGAACTTCGTAGTTTCCATCGGCGCTGTAATAGTTAAAGTGAAAACTTAGTTAAAAACACGTTAGCTTTTTCACGAGTTTTCGGGCCCATAACCTCATAACATAAACGAAACAGAGAAATTAGTTGGAATCATATTTCTAAACAGTAGGTATTATATTACCAATTGGTAATCAGTGAAAAAATAATATAAAGCCTTTTCACAAATATTATATAGTCAGTGAGTTAATTCGTCTGTAACTACTCGATTATCCGCAAGAAGCGCACACAATTCAGAAACAGCGTACTCATTCTGAATACCGATTGGTTTGTGATCCCAAAAAACACCTCTACATTCTCTGTACGAAAATGAACCTTCTGTGCACCCCTTTTGTCATCAGTGTTATAAAGTGACAAGTCCAATCATGGTCCAAACTAACTACTTTGATGACAAGTGGCGTAGCGCATCATCATTTAAATACAGAAAACCTTATACCTTTACAATGAGATCACTGTAGTAATAATTACTATATTTAGTCATTAATTGTTTTAGTACCTAATCAGTACGAATGTACTTACTTGTTGAAAAGCACGATGTCTGGTTTCCACACTTTATCGGGAGGCAGCCTCAGCACCCCGATGCCTCCGTAGTCGGCTTCGTCCCACATGAGCTGGTAATCCATCCAGACCAAGCGAAGCCATACGTTTGACTTCATTATTTGGTTCTTCTCGTTCTGAAATGGGTTGACATTTCTTTAAAGCATGATTGGTAGTATGTAGTACTTTCGTATCTATCTGAATCAAGGCATTAAAGTGTATAATCGCACCGAAACATCGAACAAAAAGCGTGCCGGTTCCATATGCTGATAACCCGAGTTTAAACAAATAATAACACAGTGTATGAGTCTTTGAAGTAAGAATCTACTCACGACGTTGATGAGCTGGACGAAGGCGAGACCGAATCGCACATCCACTTTCTGGGTCATGTTTTGCACCGGCCGGATCAGTTTGTTGTATCCGCGGAAAAGATCGCGCACTAAGCGCTCCTCGTCCTCCGAACACCATCCTGTCACCAACAGAGGTCACATAAAATATCCTATCCATATTTTTGGTCATTACAGAAATTCCGCGCCCATTTTAAAGGCCATTTTGCAAGCACAAGATGATTCAAACACATGATCTCTCGCCTGTGATGCTGCAGCGCGCTGACAGATCAATAAGGACCGACCGTGAGATGAATGTGCATATAACTGTGCGAAATTGTACACTTAGGTAGATATTTCTAGCTGACTTTTTATGCTAAGACTATTTCAATTTCCATTTATGTTGCAATTAATTATGTATGTTAATAAGCTATCAAAAGCTTTCTATATCGGCGCGGCGTTTTTTTTTCAATAACTTTTTTTTACGTCTCGTGTCGTCAGTGAACGTTAGTTTCCTTTTGTTTTTCGGCTATTACTTGATTCTCAATTATAAAAACAAACGTTTCAAAGGTTTACATTGCAGTTAACTGTTTCAATTTAAAAAATCTTCACGATTAAATTCATGAAATAATCCGTCATAGTTACTGGCAACTTCGAGTTATTCCAACAAGTTTCCGACTATAGATACTCGAGTGGTATTTCGGCAGATCTATCAATTTCCTATTTTGCTATTGTTTGGTTGTTTCGCTGGCCGTGACTGACCTGAGTAGAGGACGGTGAGCAGCGCCCCGGCGAGCAGGCAGGCGCGCGTCCCGCCCGTCATGGCGGCGCGGTCTGCCGCGCGCGCTCCCGGACCCGCCGACGATCGCAGGGAACACACCTCACTCTACACTCGATAGGTTCTCGCTGACTACTCACTCGTTAAATTTTCTCAGGTTGAACTTGAGCCTTTGTTACCGAGTGTTGAATTTTGTTTCAGTTAATGTCCTGGTATTTTGAAGGTGTTATATGTTCCTGATGTTGTTTCTGAGACTTTCTGAGTTTTTAAGAAATTGGCAATTGATTAATAATCAAACTCTTAATAGATACTTATCCATATTAATATTATAAATGCGAAAGTAACTCTGGTCTGTCTATCTGTCTGTCTGTCTGTCTGTTACCTCTTCACGCTGCAACCGCTGGACCGATTGAGATTTTTGCAGATAGTTTGAGTCCCGGGGAAGGACAAAAGGTTCTTTTTATACGGGAAAAACGTAACGCCCGCGGTAACGCTTTAACCGAATTCCACGCCGACGAAGTTGCGGGCAGAGGGTAGTACACACGTTCATTGGTGTATTACTTGTTTAACTTAACTACACTTGTTTCACGTAATCAGCACATAAGCTCGTTAGTGGCCTTATTCGAGTTTGTAAATAGGGGTATGGTCCCATACCATATCCCTAAGTAATGATACAGTATCTCCCTATGTAGAAAAGATTCTTAGAATACCTATTATCCAAATTGAGTCGTTAACATTGCCATGGATTCATGTCCCAGAATAGCTTTTTGAATGATACAATATCATGCTAAATAGGGAGATAATGAATCCTTATTAGGGATATGGGAAATCCCATATCCCTATTTACAAAGCCGAATAAGGCCCCTGAATTTTACAGCCCTGTCTCTGGTATTGTCTATTGATAAACAGTCGCTTACCATCTCTTCGCATTCAGCTGTGAGAGTCGTGTTTAGTGTGAGTTTAGGCGACCCGTAGTAACTCTCTTGCACTTGACTGAAGCCGCCCGCCCGAACGCTACTTAGCGGCGAAATGCTCAATAGGTACGCCCAAGAACGCCTTTGAACCTTAATTGCTCTACCACATAATATAATTTTCACGGATTTTCTTTTGATTTAGAAATCTTTATGACCATCATTTCACCTTGGTTCCATTGGGAAAATCATAAATTTGTAAAGAGCAAGAAAAGAAAATGTTCTTGTTAAATAAGTAGGTATACTAGACAAATCCAGATATTTCTTTGTCAGCTTCTAGACGAGCATTTACTTTACCTATTCTGATAATTGGGTGCGTATAGTGTTACGTGCATGGGCTTATGTAGGTACCTGCATTAAAACCATACAGCTTACATTTTTGAGATTCCGAGTAATATTTAAAATAACTAATAATAAGTGGGACATGAATTCAACAGTGGCCTGTTTATAGGTATTTAATTTAAATTAATTTACCAATAAACTATGAAAACTGCACGGAGCTTTTTCAGTAGGTATTTTGAACCTTTTCATACATATCAATAATCACTAATTTTCCAATCAGAATTTGCGATCTGCAATGCGTTAACGTGGTGAGCAGTGTGAGCGGTCGCGGCGCGTGCCTTGCGCATGTGCGTATCCCGCGGGAGGCATCGATTGTCTCCCGGCCGCCCTCGCCGGGAACCGGGTCAGGGTGATCGAATCCATCATCTAGGGACCTCCAAATAAAACTCCAACTTCTCATTCGTTTATATTTAATAAACAAAATGCAATTCAGATTATTAACCCTAACAATTGTACAAATCTTGGGACAGAGGCTGTCCGGAGCCGCTGCAGGCGCGCCATTAACCAAATAGTTTAGACTGGTTGATGATACGATATTTACAACGATAAACGTGGAACGTCCGTCCCGATGGAAAACATCGGCTTATAATCGTACACGGTCCGCAACTTCCGAAGGACCGTTTAAGATTATTTACAGCGACCCCTCTAAGGAGGAAAACATGGGAGACGACGCGAGGGTACATTGGTTTTCCAAACAAACACGTATCCGCGCATTCGCTCCAGTCCTCTTCTGACGTTTTCCTCCTATGAGGATGACAATGTTTTCTAGAAATAAACGTTCAAGTTTGAACTGCATCGTTCAACATGAAAGATTTAATTACATAATTCATGGAACATAATTATATCGTTATTGCGTCGTATCTTAACAATAATAATGTTAATTGATGAGGTATAATATAGCCGGTGGCAGTGAAATGGGCATGATGGTCAAAACGCTTGTTCGTCAGAGACAGGCACGTCGGGACCGTAGCCGCAAGTGGATACGGACAAACGAAAAGAGGACGTGGCACACTGAATTTTGCGAGTGAAACATGTTTTTGAGATTGTAATGCTTTGTTTATTTGATAGAATAGCTGTAACTATATTGTGAAATTTTAATAATATAGAGCGCAAAAGCTAATATCTGGCGAGCGTAAGAACAGCTCGATAATAAAACGGTAACGGTACCTATTGAAAAGATGTATAAACGTGTTACGTAAGTTAGTTAATTTATTACTTGTATAACTCGCTTCGAAATTTTAATAAAATAATACTTTGTTTAACTACAACTTTTAACGAATGTTTTATTAAGCTATAAAGCCATGGATATTTTACCATTTATAACAATATCGACCCGTTCACAACGAGGCATATCACAACCTGTACCAATTGAATCAACATTGTTTGTAAAGTTCTATACTAGCTACGGACACAAATATATCCGAAAACAAAGTAAGGGTCGTAATTACGATTCACGGAATCGAACAAGAAGGAAACAAGGGGCCATTGCCTTACTGCCCAAATCCTATAACTGTACAATAGATTTCAAGAATCGAGAAAGTTCTAACAAAGTTTAAATTTTAAATGCGAACCAGGTCGTTCAACGGTATGAAGGAAGACGTTTTTGTGCTAACATTTTTTTGTTCG
>OZ020274.1:7874819-7896260 GCA_963971205.1 Aethes cnicana | reverse complement strand
GGCATTTCTGTTAAGAGACATAATTTTCACTCTGTTTATCATTTTATATATATCTACTCGTACATAGTTTACACGAAATGACTAAAAAATATAGAAAATGCTGATACAAGTATGTGGGAAACGGCGTCCCTGCCCACTCATCTCGCAACGTCGCCCGCACATTGTCGAAAGGCGGTTTCTTGTCACTCATCTACTAAATTATGCTAATATTGCCTCCCGAGGCTCACCCATTCTCTCTTACTACCTACTACATAGCTAAAACGCTGTAATACTATAACATATACGTCCGATCATAGGTATAAGCTTGAAAAAGTAAAGCGGAACTGACCTGTATCAACGTTACAGTGAAGTGGGACCTATTATTTCATCATGGGCGGTTAAAGCTTATCTATTTATAATGAACCTCGCTGCAGTAGTAATGCTGAAGTAGCACGGGCAAGCCACTGAAACTTCTGCAGTTTCTTTGAATTAATTTGTTTTTACACTTATTATAATACATAACAACTGTAAGTGACTGAAAGTGTGAAGTAGGTATAAAATCTGCGGTAACGTGCTTAAATTCAAGGCTTACTACATAGTGCCTGAAATATGAAACCCTACGTTCCGCCGTACTGACAGGCAGGACACAATTAGTTACGTAATCAATTAGAGACATAAATTGATCTAGAATACATTGCGGCGATTGATAATTCATCAGCATTTTGCGCTAACAGCAGAGCTCCGAAAACCGGAGCGTTTGTGTTGTCGCTGAGCTGAGCGGGGGCTGCGGTGCAGGGACGGGGCGCGGGCGGGGGATGCTGCGCGGGTGCGATCAATGACCACCCCTCGCACCTCCCCTCAACCCCCGCCATCACAGAGTTTTCCGCACTCGCAACATTTGCCGAGGAAACTTGGAGCGCCAGGGGATTGCTACTTTCTATGTGTATGTACTCGTCGAGTGGGTGAAATATGCGGCAATCTGTACGCTGCGTTCATTATGCTGCAAACCTTCATCCCTTAATTCTTCTCTCGTACTCAAATACTTAGGACAAAAGCATGCTATATATTTTAGCCTTCAATTTCAGCTCAGTATCAATAGAATGGCCCTCTATTTAAAATTGAATGCTAATTAAAATTGAATCAGACAACCTCAGTTGAAATTCAGCGGGCGAATTAGGAACACACCGGCCGCAGCGATAACCGTAGATCTTCGACTCTATTCACAACTCCAATGTTAATAGTTGATAGACATCTATCATCTCCTAATGGGGCTGATAAGCTAAGAGATCATATGAAGGTAGAATAATAGTTAAAGATTCTTCGTAGGTGAAAGTCAAGGTGAACAAGAGAAGCTTCACTAAGGTGAAGTGAGACAAATATCGGCGGTAAGCATCATCGAGCCCATTCGCAGAAGTAGAACAACGCAGGGCTTTGTGGACGGTGGAAGGTGTTAAGTGGGTCGTAAACCCCAGCCGACATGCAACGACCTTACCTCCGCTATTCTGAGCACTTTTGCTATACTTCCACGTGTTTGCAATAGGTATAAAAATAAAGAAGGAACGTGCCAAGTAAATTTTTCTTTAGGAAGTATTAAATTAACAGTAAGTGATATTTTGTTCGTGAAAACTTTAGTGATTACCTTGGTCCCAACTTGCACCGTCAAATTTACCACCAGACTGTAAAGTTAAGGCAAAAATTTGTTAACATGGAAAAGGTTAAGATTGATCTATCGGTAGACATCGGTCTTAGCGTGCATCTTCAGTCTTAAAATGCTTGGCTGCCTTCTTGTTTGTTACGGTCTATCAGAAATCGTTCATGGACGTATACTATTGAAAGAGCCACAGTCTGTACAATGAAAGTATGTTAATAAAAATTATACATAGTTTTCATATTTTCGTTTTCATGTAGAAACTCGTTTTTTTATTTATGACCGAGTAGCAGTGTGATCTCCTTTTATGTTTATAGAAAGAATATAAGTATGTAATACGTATTTATATGAAGCGGTAATTATCATTTCTACTCGTAGTTCCAGGCCAGGGGGGAAAACGCAGTGTCACGGGGTGCAATCAGTCGCGGCATGTCGCGTAATGTGCCGGAAACTGATAATGAAGCGAGTTCGGAGCTCGTTACGTCCCACGACACTTGCCGCTTTCATGGCGGCGCACCATGTAGATTCGATCAATCGATCATAAATTTTATACAATGCAACTGCCCTAATACAACCATTTAACTCTTGCGATTTTCTTTTTACAGTGCAGAATTAAATTTTCATTCAAACTCATATTTATTCTTACAAATGAATTTTCTTACCTGGATTGCAACAAAAAGTTAACACCCGTTATTTTCACTACTTACTTACCTACCAACATAAACTTACCTGTTTCCCGCTTGGGGTAGGACAGAGACCACTGAACGTGCTTAAATGCCTGCGAAAGAGGAGTTTTGGCCGAAGGGAGTCGTGTTTCGTCACTTCCGTGGAAGACTGAACAGCGATTCCAGAGTGCGCCTCACGACGAAGAAGTAATCGTGTTAGTTTTTAAGATTCATTTTAATATGTATGTTCATCTTTAAAGTATATGTAATATGAGCCTAGATGCCTGAAATAAAATTTATTATTATTATTATTAAATCAAGCTTCTGTATGGAATGGCAGCTGGCGCCATATTTAACGGACGTTGACTTTCTTGATGCAACTCAGCCTTAAAGGCGTTATTTCAGACCTTGAAATTTTCTATCCAAACAAAAAAATACGTTTCCATGTTAAAACAGAATCAGATTGCAAACCTTAAGTTAAAGCAAGTACGAATTGGCATTTAAATCTACCCATGAAAAGATAAGACCAGACATGTCATTAACTGAAATGGGCTCAATTACAAGAAGGGGCACGCTCGTAAAAAGTCTAGGCAAATGTGAATTCGCAGCGGATGTGGTATCCTACCGATCAGATATGAGCGCGAGGCAATAAGGTTGTTAAATGAACCGTCGAGTGAAAACAGGGAACGTGTCCGATTCGACTGCAGTCGTGTTCGAGGTCTTTATTAGGCGAACTAGATCTTTGGCAAATGGCAAATGTGTTCTGTGCCAGGAAGTTTGCGAAACCTGGGAAAAGCGCCTAAGGAGTAGCCGGTGAATAGTTCGCTGTGAACAAAAGCGGTTCATTTGCTGGAAACTAGGCGAAATAATGACCGTCCCATAAGTGAAATGTCAAAAGTAAAGGTCAGAAGTTACGAGTGCACGGCGTGGGCTGGAGGGCTGATTGCAAGCTGCCTACTGAATCTAGTAGAAAGTTCCAATTGTGTAAGTAAAAGCCAATGGATGTTGTATTTGCTTGAAACTTTTTCCGAATGCGTCAACTTCACAACCGTGCCCAATCGATGAAAATTACTAAATAAAGTTACAGTGTTAATCATTGAAGTCCACAATTATTTTTTAGGCCGGCACGTTTTACTTCATTTCCTTCCAACCTAACTATAAGACCATGTAAGTCAAAGTAAATATTATCAAAAGCTTCTATCCAGTGGTAAATCACGGTTTAGGTTAGTGGGGTATGTAGGTTAGATCGGCGCGCGCTTTATTTCCCAGATGGATCAGCAAATGCATGGCGACAGTTACCAAAACTCGGGCTTAGTTTCTGATTTATAGACGTTCCTATTTCCCATTACTAACGGGATAAAGGCACGTGTTATGACCACGATTTCCATTTACCCAATGGAGTATCTTAAATACAGCCATGATTTAGGAAAGTTTGCTTATGTACACGAGATACGATAGTGGTCATAGTTTCGACCAATTCTCTGTCTGACTGCCGACAACTTTTATTTACTTTGTTTTACTTGGTTTTACCTAGTCTCTAGGTGCTACAACGGCGAGCGCGCTAACGTATTGTAAAACTTTCTAGGTTTGTGTTCACGTTTTTAGACAGCGACCATGCTTTACAGATTTTAATGGGTGTACCTACCTATAAAGCGAGTTGGTACCTAATGTAAATTCCTTGTTCATGCATTTCTAATAAGTCTTACGCAATTAAGTATGGAATTAATGTACCTATTCAGTGTTTGAACGTGATGAATTAAGTATGTCGAACACTGTCTTACCTAATTTATTTATTCCATATATAGTACCTATTCGAAACTAATATATATAATATCTATAGCTACCTTTCTATATACATACTAATAAGTATTATAATCCATCTTTTTGGCAAGGGTTAACTGGTAGAGAATGCCTTATGGCATTAAGTTCGCCTTTTATATTAGTTTTTACTAATTTGCAATAAAGTCTAAATAAATAAATAATGTACATACGAAGTCGCAGGCAACGGCTAGTTATTTATATATGTTAACCTATTTAACTTAACTATGTCCAAAACGTGTTCATGAATAAAAATTGAAAATCAATGCCATTTTTATCAGTTGCGCTGTAAATTTAATAGGTACAGTAGGGATGGAGTTTTTACTCCTTTGCCATTAAGGTCATAAACTTTGATTTCGATATTTTTTTCATCATAATGTTTGTATACTTCGTCGTTAAGAACGCGAGAGTGGGTTTTGTTTATGAAGTTGAGTGTTAGGACATTGAATTGATATTAATAAATCATTGTCGTCGTTGTTGCTAAATTGAGCTAACATTGTAAGTAGTCATTTAGAATCCATATGGTTAAATATACCTACCGTAAATATATAAATTAAAAAAAGGCAGAAAGTGAATAAGTACAATGATAATGTACCTACTTACCTATGCCCCCTTTTTTATTGAAAACAAGACAAAACCCCCGGGAACGCTTACCATCCACCGGTTCATTGCTTTCCTGGCATTTTTTTCCACGTGTAAACTAAAGCGGCTGTACGGCACGCGACAAAAACATAGCTATCTGCTAAAGGAATATAGTCTTAGTTACAATTACGAAAGATTCACCTGAATCTGTGTACTCCCGGGTCGCATGACCGCTGAACGGCCGCCCACAAATTGCACATTACACGCGTTCACCTCTGCAACCGGCCATTAGTGCATTCCCGCTGATTACTTCATAACTAAACTGCTGGCCATAGAAACTATTACATTTTTTGCCCTAGAGCGATATTGATTTCTTTGAAGCCGATGAAACTTGAAGGTTTTGTAGCAAGTAACATGCTGTTAGCAAATGTTATTTAACGTTTCGCGTTTTTATGTACAGATGAAACGTATAATTATTCTTCTTCGGGAAATTTCGGAAACCCGATAACACTCAAATCGTTAAATTACCGAATTTAATGAGTGACATAGATTACGTCCTTTAATATAAAACTTCATTGGTCAATGTCAAGATGTCAAAGTGGTGATTTAAAATATGCAATATAAGTTTCATAATATGGCGTTCCAAGAAATGCTCCGAGCTCGTATAATTACGAGTATGCGCTTGCCCCCCCCCCCTACCGGGTGAATGCGTACGCACATTTATTTACTTATTTATTTCAATAAGAGACACCAACAGCATACATGTAAAATTATAGTTAAATTCGGTAATTGATTGACATTGCCCGATGGAAAATAATTATTCCTTAAGTACATCTGTACATGGTGTGTGTGTGGACTGTGTGGTGACCTTATTTTTTTGGTATCAATTGACGACTCACGGGAGTAACGATCAGCAGGCTCATTGCGATGCCATGCATTTCAACAGGGTTTTGTCTTGAAGATGAATTTGATTAAAAGTTTCGCACATAAGGTTAGAAGGATCTTGGAGATCGCAAATGAATAGTCTACCGCTATGAGCCTGCTGGTGAAAGTCGAGGGAATCCGATTGATGCATCAGACGCGGTCTTGCATTTTCGTGGGGAAATTCGGTTATCGCGTTCCCGCGGGAACTATGCATTTTTCCGGGATAAAAAGTAGCCTATGTCCTTTCTCGGGACTCCAACTATCTTCATACCAAATTTCATCAAAATCGGTCCAGTAGGTTTCACGTGATGCGCGGTCAAATAAACAAACAAACAGATAAACAGACAAAAATTCTAAAAACTGTTGGAAGGCGTTCTGTTATCGATTCTAAGTATCCCCAGCCAACTTTTTTTAGAATATCTTCCATGTACAGACTTTCGACATAGACGACTTTTGACATAAATATTGTCCCAATTAGTATACAGAATTACTTTACTAGCTATAATTGTATTATACTTTAATAGATTAATTTGCATGTCATACTATGACTAAATATGGAAGCACCTATATACCATTTTATACCACCTCATGTAGGTATAACCATGTTTTTGATTTCGTCCCTCTTCAGCTTTATTATCACGATACATAGTATACAACAAAGTCGCTTCGCTGTCTGTCTGTCCCTATGTATGCTTAGATCTTTAAAACTACGCATCGGATTTTTATGCGGTTTTATTCAATAGATTAGATTTCGTATATAATTTGTTATAGTTTAACGCTCAATTCGCACGGGAACGGTATAACCGAATTCCAGGCGGACGAAGTTAACCTGTTACTACTGTTAACCTAACCTAATAGATTACAAGAAACTACATATAAAGTGGGTAAAGCAAAATTCACTGGTCTGTTTCTTCCAAAAGATGAAAAGCAGAACACATGTGACACTAAAGCGCCCACGAGAATAACCTAGCTGCCAACAGCAGGCCACCCCAATTCCATTATGGCGATTACCTAAATCGCCTGATGTGGGCTGGAAGGGTTTCATCAATATTGCATAAGCTGTGAAACATTATACGGTTTTGTCGTTATTGGCTGGCGAGTGGCGGCAGATCACTGATTACTTATTGATGACTGCGGTCCCCTGTGCTGCGATGATAAATTTGGAACAGCGAGCGGTGTCACTGATTGAAGAAGAAATTTTGCCGCAGATAATGCCAACCGCAAGAGAGTTGTGAGTGAGGTGAAGTCTAACAATAAGTTTCGTATCGTAAAATGTAAAGGGAGATTTTTCTTGGATTAAATTATTCTTCGAATATATTTATACCACTATTTGTTTAAAAAATACTAACCTACACATTATTATCAACTAGCTTCTTCCCGCGACTCCGTCCGTCCGCGTGGAATTCTTTGATAGTGCTTTTCGTGAGGAAAAATAGCCTGTGTCCCGCCCCGGGACGCAAACTATATCCATAACAAATTTTATCTAAATCAGTCCACCTGTTTAGGTACTCATGAAGAGGTAACATACAGACAGATAGAAAGAGCCATTTTCGCATTTATTATATTCGTATGGATAATGTAATGAATATAAATAAGTACTTGGATGAAAAAAGTCAAAATTAGATTTCCCAGGAGATCGACTGTTCTGATCAACCATCCTAGGTATTTTAATTTCTCAAACATAATGCCTAGAATCTAGAATAATAAAATGTAGACATACTCGTAGATAATTAACACAGTCGAGCTTAGCTGACGGCCCGTTTTTACATCACGCTTTATAATAAACTGAGTGTTAAATATTTGAGAATTCGTTGATGCTCCTCGCAGCGCAAGCACTGTGTAATGAGTGTTCAAATGAGAACTGTGAACAAGTTTCTCGGCGAACTCGGAGCTTTATTGGCTGTAACAGGAGATGTTACGAAATTCCTTTTGTCATCTTGGAAAACGTATTTAACGTGTAATGTTTTTACCGACAATCGCCAAGTTGAATTTTCTTATTTAATCTGTTCCATTTCTGAATAACAGTGCATTACGAATTAATTAAACTTTTAGACCGATTAAAATTTGGCATGGAGATAGTTCGAGTCCTGGGACATAGGCTACTTTTAGTCCCGCAAAAACGCATAGTTCCTGCGGGAACGCGATAACCGATATCAAACGATTCGAAACCTAGATCGCAGCTCTTCAATGACGTCCTTTTGTTTACCCACACTTTTTCTTTAATAAGTACGTCTTTCAATTTTAAAATATTGCAAGATTATTGAAAGTCCTGATACGCCACTTAAAAAAAACCGGCCAAGTGCGTGTCGGGCCACGCGCAAATTATAGGGTTCCGAAGTTGAGGATGCCCACAGTACCTTTCTAAGACTTATTAGCATCTAGCTAGCCTGTGTGGTATGACGTGCCCGCCCGACGCCCCTGCCGCTCGAGAAAAATCATCATTATAAGTTGGTCGACTATTACTCGTAAGTTTGTACAGCCTACTTAGATCTGATAGTTTTCCCTTCAACTACGTTATATATGCCACAACCGTGATTTTTTTCAGCCATCCAAATACCACCATTTAGCTGGCAGGGGGGGGGGGGACACGTGACTCTAACAAAAAATAGCACTTTACAGCTTAAAATTTCACAAACGCATCACTTAATCAAAAAATGTTTTTAACAAACCCACAATATTTTTTTAAGACCTATTCAACGATATGCCGCACCATGGGGTACGCAAGAAAA
Source organism: Aethes cnicana (assembly GCA_963971205.1). Lineage (NCBI taxonomy): Eukaryota > Metazoa > Arthropoda > Insecta > Lepidoptera > Tortricidae > Aethes > Aethes cnicana. Next base: position 7,887,915 of record OZ020274.1, on the reverse strand, counting down.
AAAAAAAAACACATCCCCACTTTACGAGTAGGGGAGGTACCCTATAAAAAAAAATATTTCAAAATTTTATTGGACCACTTTGTCAGCGTAACTAATATGCATATTCATGTCAAATTACAGCTCTCTAGACCAAAGCATCTCCGAGCAATAGTGCGGACAGACGGACGGACGGACATAGCGAAACTATAAGGGTTCCTTGTGGACTTCGGAATCCTAAAAACGACAAGGAATGTCAAAACACCGCTCGGTAGCGCCTACGTTATACCGATTTTAAGAGTAAGGTAAGTATACAGTTAGGTTAGTCCAGGTTGTGTTTAAACACCTTCTGTAGACGGCTCGTTCGACTCAAACTGTAGATCTCGCCTTCTCAGTATGGCGGCGATATTTATTAACTTGAAATGAGAAAAATGCAGGTAGCCTCGATTGCTGCCCATTTAAGCCCGGGCCTTAGAAGGGATTGTCGGTTAATAATGTAGAACATTTACGTATTTATTTGGCAGAAGTAATTTCGTATTTTTTACGAATGGAATATAAATGCAAAATTATTAAACTTAGCATCTAATAGAACAAGAGGCATTTCTTATTTGGGAGTGTTTATGGAATAATACCAGAAACAAAGAATTTGATTTATGAACCTAATTTTAATGTTTGGTCGCATTATGGCAAATTAGGTTATTTAGAAGGAGCGCTCAGCGATGCTGATGGCATGGTACGGCCGAGGTACTCCAGATGGATAAGCTAATTTGATTTAGCTCCTAATCGATATAAAAATCGGAAGTTTCCACTCTATGATACGCCTGGTCTGTGATTCGTGTCCTTTCTGCCAATGTGTCCTGTCCCTGCTAGTATAGCCAAAATCCGTCCAGACAAATTTATATTAAGATAGCATTGAGCCTACAATAAAACTTTTTTTTGTGATTAATATTAATAATTATATATTTTTTTCTATTTATGCAATTGATTAGGTAATATCAGTTTCTTTTTTTTACGTGTACACATACTCTTTTTATTTGTTATGTTATTCGTTTGACTTACCATTTCTGTGATAAATGCTTTTTTTAAATATTACATTTGAATTATTATTATTATTTGTTGGTACATTTTCATGTCACGGGCCCATGGGGACCCGGTCATTCGCATTAATGGGGCCGAAGCCAATATGAAGAGGCTTTTGGTACCTTTTACTATAAATGTGAGATGGCCGCAACTGTGGAGATCTGTCCTCCCAATGATACATCATGCATTATTATTATTATTATCTGGTACTCTTATTCAGTCTCTCCGAAGAGGTAATAATTGCACAGGATTATTATTATTATTATACTTATTCAGAATTTATATCCGTATTATTTTATTATTATAATTTTAATGTTTAATTTTATTCTTGATTATAGGTACTTTTAGCATTGTGAATGGTAATTTTAATACCTATATAATTTAGTATTAAGAAACATTCAAATACAATGTAAAAATTGTTTGTGAATAAATAAATACAAATATACCAGAAAGAATGACAAGTTTTCTCTCAAAAACAAAATCGCAAGGTCGTTTACCTTTCATAATAAATCAGTTAAAAGTGTTATGTGATACCTAGCAATTCAGGCTTGGTGAGCGTGAGTAGATAGGTACCTGTCGACCGGAGACAGCTGGTCGAAGTAGGCGCCATTCACCTCACCGAACAAATATGACTGACAGCTTCATAACTGTGAATTTATATGAATAGCAAACCATTGGAATAAATTTAGTTGAGACATGTGTATAACACATTTCAAATAACTTCTTTAAATTATTGACAATAATAACTTGAATTTCAAACGGCCCGTGGGAATGTTCCTTATTTAATTTTGAAAGCTAAAATTCTTACCTAATTAAACATCCAACCGTACAATAGCGCCAAAATTAACGCGTCGTCATCGTGATACGTTCAAGAGAAATTTAAAACAAAACCATCGGCAATGTTTTGTTGCGTTACCTGTTACGTAGATCATGCCCGGAGCCCAGTAATGGAATCTACTATTATGATGTTTGTTTTTTCGTTTTAGAGGTGTATTAGCACTTAGAGCGTTGAATGATTGAATTAGCAATTGATTGGCCGACACGACAAAAAGGAAAAGTGAATACAAAGTTATCTTTCGTGTTATCTTTACGAGAGAATGGTTGGTAGGTTGGTACTCATCTACTTTCACTGTCTTTCAGTTCGCCAACACTATGGCCTGCGCGGACGAAATGTTCGTGGCATGTCTTGCGGTGGACGTAAATATGCAACCGACGTACCAAGAACAGCGAAGCCAACCCAATAGGCAAGTGTTACGGAATTACCTAATTCAATTAGAGCTGTTGAGTCGGCTTCGAAACGAAGGTAAGTCACGCCTCGTTAGTCGGGTGAGCAAGATCGTAAGGAAAAAGTGTTGTTGCTATTGATATCGGGGAAATAAATTCTTATGGAGTTAATGAAATATATTCTTTCTCATACCGCGTCGGCTTATTTTTGTATTTCGCGTAACTGTCTTTAGCTGCGACGGCTTTTAAGAATAGTCTTTTTATGTGGCTGGTTAGTGCGCATCTCTCCGGCTCGGGTAAACTGACGTGGAGAAATGCGAAAGTTTCGTTAAGATTGTGCGCGGCACGGTGTCAAGTGCGATTATAAGCAAGTTGGTGGCAGGGCGCGTGGTGAGAGCGGCCCGGTTGCGACCGGTCGGCCCCTCCGAGCGCACACGCCGCTCCGCGCCGCCGACGTCGCGACGCTCGCTGCGCACCCGCGTGCGCGCCATCCCGCAATCCATCGCGCCTCCTTGGATTTTCCACCCCGTCAATGTGACAAGCCCTGAATATTTGAAGGAAGTGATTCAGATCGTTGAGTGTTGTAGAACATTATTTTCGGACCAACAAATAGGGTGAGTCGTAGAGTAAATATAACGTAAACAAAGGGTGCAAATGACTACTAGGGAAACAGGCTAAGGTCAGCGAGGCGAGTGCGGCTGTGCGGTAATGCGATTAGGGCGGCGGGCGAGGCTGCGATCCCGCGTCCCGGCGCGCCCGCGCCCCGCGCTCCGCCCGCCCGCAGCCTCCCGTTTCCCTACCAGTTTTTCACTCCCTTTAGCGGAATCCGTTTTGCCATGTTAATGGCACGAAAAAGCAACCGGGCGGTACCTGTTGTGCGAAATGGAATTAAACAATTAAGGACGAATGCAATAAATGCTTGTTGTTCGGTTAGGAAATTGCAATTTACTTGGATGTGAAATAATATTTCTAATCTAATAGCGGGAAGTCTTAGACATGCATGTATTTCTTTAATAATACGAGTATGTAGTTGTTACATAAACATCAGTGCAATCTTATTTGTTATGATTGTCATTGTTGTGTAGTAAGAAGGAAAGCAAACACAATCTGAAAATAACTCAAGATGTACATTAGGCGCGCACACACACACACACACAATAATACAATTTTTATTCAAGTAGTTTGGATGTCCATGTTTATTTAGATATAAAGCTAAATAAACATGGACATCCAAACCCTACATCCTACGTATATATGTACATTCTTTAAACTTGCAAAATATGTATTTTTGCAAACAATCCGTGTCAAGGTAAACGTGGATGACATATCATGTATCACGAAACAAATGACATCATACCTGCTTAAATCACTCAGCATTCTGTAAAACAATCTGCAATGATCCACAATAATGCTGAGATTTTGTTCGTATACCTACGAATATTTTCAACGGGTTGACCCGATGACAAGTTTAATCCTACTTTTACTGTGATCACTAGCGTAATGACCGTAGTTCCCACGGTACGTTAAACATTGTTATTATCTCGTCGTCGAGACTAACTGCATGTGCAGTAAAAACTCGCGCGATAATACTAGTTTGGCTGACTTTTTTCATTAAGAATATAAATTAGTAACATCCGTAATTAGTCGATGCAAGCCAGTGGACCTGTGTTCCCATGCCACAGTTATTGTTTGTGTAACCTGTTGTGCCAGTAACGTGTTTACTTTGAGTTGAGAGTAATGCTTTTAATTTGTTTGGTTGCACATCCACCAGATGTCAACAAATCCTTGAAATGAGAAAAGTTTTTTTTATGACGACAGTTTTGGCTCATTTGGTAGTGACCCTGCCCATTGTTCTGACGGTTGCGGGTTCGAATCCCGCTGGCGCCAAACTTTGTGTGATGAGCACGAATATTTGTACCGGAGTCATGGGTGTTAAGTATTTATATATGTATGTATTTCTCTATTTAAGTATTTCTCTATATAAGTATTTATATCGTTGTCTAGCACCCATAGTAAAAGCTTTGCTTAGCTTGGGGCTAGGTCAATTTGTGTGAAATGTCCCAAGATATTTATTTATTATTTTTAATGTACTGTAGAGTATATAGCAACCAAACCACCATCTTACCTGACGCACAGAATAAGTAATATGTAGTACTAACTTACCTGACGGAAAGCAAAATGAGGTCTACAGCGGAAAGGTTCCTAGAAAATCCGTGCACTCTAGATTTGAAAGGTTCCATGTTGTATCTACGTGTCAGGATTCAGGAAACAAGGACGTCGGTAAAATTTAAATAACCATTAATTAATTTAATTAATTTATTTATTTAATTTTAGACAGGCAGCAATTCGCTGATGCGTCTAAATCATATTAATTTATCTCTAACTAGCTTCTACCCGCGACTTCGTCCACTTGTAATTCAGTTATCGCGTTTTCACGGGAACTATGTTCTTTTCCGGGATAAAAATTTGCCTATTACCTTCTTCGGGACTCAAACTACTTCTAAATTCTAAATCGATCCAGCAGTTTTAGCATGAAGAGGTAACAGGCACACAAAGTTAGCATTTATAATATTAGTATGGATCGAATATAAAACAACAGTACCATGAATTTTTTTTTTTCTTAAAAACAATTTAATGTCTAGGAATGAGTTCATTCGTCTGCCAGGTTTCATTCACAGACGGCGTGGTTGTCGACCGAATGCTCATAAAACTTGATAGGTATAGAGGTATAGACAAGTGGTCAAGCATAGACATTTCGGTGTTTGCCTTTGGGATCGAGCGCATCGGCTCATTGGTCAAGCACGGTTGCTCGTAGGATGTTCACCTCTTCAAGAATCGCGCTGCTGATGTCATGCCGGCGACGCCCACTTAACCGGCTATATCTTAATGGCCATTTACATTGTATAAATATCCGAAGAAACTGTTCATTGATTTATTTACAAGTCATTGATGGTACAGTCAAATACGAAAAATCACCTTTGAAAACAATAACAACTGCTAGCAACCCACTTGCCAAATACCGTTTATTAACGGTGCTATTGCCCATTTTTGTACATTTTATGAATTGTAATTAGTAGTTGTTTTAGAAAGAAAAAGAAGCCACACGAAATAGATTCACCGAAACAAATCACCTACATTATACATCCTAAATCCTTATCGTTCGTTCGTTTATCATAATTAGTTAGCTGACATATTTCGTTACGTACCTAAATTAGGTAGCCTTGCTAATATGTCTGCATATTAAACAAGAGGTACCTGTATGAAGTCAAGCTAAATCATCTTTTATTTTTATTTGGGTTATTTGCGAGGAGGAAGTCTAATCAGGGGTTCATGCCTGCCGCCCGTTGATGTTTTTATGCTTTAATAATTCACTTGTTGGGCTCGTGGGCGATATTGCGCTGCGGGACACCGCTTATTAACTTTCCCGTTTCGTATTTGACCAAAACAGCCGACTCAAGTATTACTTTAAGACTAGGCATGGTTTAGATATGTAATGTCTCAAGAAACTCATTTAGATGACAAACATACTGCAATCTGGTTTGTTTATAACAAATGTTGCCTTAGGATAGTTCAGTGAACTCGTAGGAATATCAGTAGGTAGGTTCATGAACGCGTCATGTTTTAAATTAAAATAAAATTCTACTAATTTGTAATTCCACTGCAGTCCCCTCTAAGGTACAAAGCGACAAAATAAAAGACTAAAAGGTTATCATAGTCGGGATCACTTGTTATTCCGTACTGGCTGTTTTTGGCGACACATCTCGATAGCGTCTGAACCAGTCGTCCCCAGGCGGGCTCTCGCCGAGATAAGATATTATCTAACTTATTTCAATTTCGCCGGAGATAAATGCGGAGGAGGGCGCTGCGTGACGAGATGAACTTCGAGGCGCTGACATATTGCTGCGGCGGGGGCTTATGACGCGCCGGCCCGCCGGGCCGCTATGTAAATGTCGAATACCGATGGAGTCATAGTTCGACACAAAATATGAATAAAATAGCAAATTTGTGTAGAAAATCAAGCTTTTACATAATGTTAACGGGTATTAGACAAGCGATTAGGAATTCGCGCGTCTAACATCAACAATATTTCAACGCGCTTTCTAATCGAACTTGAACATTTCTAATCGATGTGATAGTTAGGAGGTAAAACTGTGGCGCCTGCTGCGTTTACTTTATCCTTACAAATGGCATATCGTCGGCCAGTGTGCTGCAATCTGCAATGAAAACTCGACACGAACTAAAGCAATAAATAAGCAGAGCAATCAGTTAGCGGCGAGCTAGTTCCACGGCGCTACCAAGCAGCGCCTTGCACAAGCGAGGATCGCCTAATTAGATGGAGGTGGCGATTGGGAGCTGGTTGCAGCGAATATTCTATTGCATAGTTTTTATGCACCCGCCGTAGAAGGTGAAATAGCTGAACGTTGCGCACCAACGCAGACGACGGCCGCAGGTTAATTGTAGAAAGCGCGTAAGTTTTCGAATAGACAGTTATTCAATTTTCTAACACCGAGTCTGAGGTGCAAGGTTATAGCATACTAAGAGTAGATTCAGTACTGATGATTCGTACGTACGAACGCTGAGAAAACCGTTTATTTTTACTAATTACCTACTAAGAGTGTCGTTAATGACTTCATTCCTACTTAGGTATGAGGCTATAATTAGATCCATGGACAATCCAGACAATGAGAAAATCTTTGTTTCTTGATAACATTTATTTACACGATAACGCTAAGTGCAATGATAGCGAGCAATTTATGTGAGAAACTACCCGTTGCACGACTTAAGTAAAATTTTCATTAATATCTTAAGTGCCGCTGCTTTCAATGTACCAAAAAGAAAGAAACGGTTAAATGTTGTTTGTATTTAACAGAGCGGTGAGGAATGTTAACCTCGTTTTACTCATACACTTTGCTCTTAACACATGATGATGATGTAGGTGTAGACATCACCCTTTGTTGAGCATCATATTTAAGTGCGATAAGGAACAATAGGTATATTTCACCCAGATGTGCGGCACCTGTGTAATTGGCAATCTTTAAAATGATGCGCTTGCACCAGGGGCTGTGGCTCCCGCGCTGAATATTCATGGGTTCGCGGCGGTGCGCCCAATACATTAAGGCAAAGGCGCACCTATGCTGCTTCCTGAACCGTACTCTTTCAAATAAGTATACCAAAATAAAGCCGACGAAAATTCTCATTTAGGTATCTCATATTTCGTACATTACTAAGCAGTGGCACTGAGTAAATAAGGCAAGAAATACCTAATTCTCGATGCATGTATGATAAGCATTTTAAATTTTCTTTTATTTCATGGAAAGCAACTAAAATCGAATGCTTAGTTAGGTAGGTACTGGAGTTCTTTCTGGGGAGACAATTAGGTACCCCTAAATTAGCCGATGCCCGCTACTTCGTCCCGCGTAGTCTTAGAATTTGAGTACCCGATGATACTATACATATATAGGTAGTTCTAGTTAATGAAGTATTGAAAAAACTAATTTGACCCATAGAAAACCCGTTCCCGTAAAAATATCGGGATAAAAATGTCTCAAACTATTTCCATACCAAATTTCATTTAAATTGGTCCAGTCCTTACGACGTGAAGTTAGGACAAACAAACAAAGAAACAAACACACTTTTACATTTATAATATTAGTATAGATTAAATACCTAAATATGTACTTACTTTATGACTTGAACTTCTTGTTTCGGATTGTTTGCCCCCAAATTATGTATTCGAAAATTCTATGCTCTAGGTACTGTATAAGCCTTACACTAGGCTTTTTGTAGCCGTAAGCGTGTCTTAAAATTTAAATTTTATTCTTTCTGATGCAAATTAAAGTGCCAATAAAATGGTTTCCGGCGGTCAGATAATTTATAAATCGATAGGTACCTATTTAGTTTTCTAGTTCTAGTTAAGATACGTGTAGGCGTATCGTTAAACGTTTGGAGTTGAAAAAATACGGAACGATAATAAATGTTCTTTATGATTTTATGGGTTAATGGTTGAAGATTGCACTAGGCTCGAGTCTTCAATACGAAATACGATCGAAAGTAGGTAACACTTCAGATATATGTATATATAGTAGGACACATTGTACCAGTGTGTTGCTATAGTAAAGATTCAATTATGAGATATCATCGAACAATACCATATATGTGTTAGCGCAACGTTTCTTTGTGAACTGGAGATCTAACTGCGCCGAACGCGGACGCGGCATTTGCTTTCAATTGGGGAATCGTGTGTAGACCGAGATAAATCGCGAACTTCACGTACCACATGTGGAAGATAAATTGTATATACTTATGTAGAGATATGGAAAACGTAAGGTACAACGATTCTCTGCTGTTAATAAGACGGAAGTTATTTTGAAACTAGAAATAAGCTCTGTCCAAGATAAGATGCATTTTCGTGAATTAAGTGCATTAATGAACAGTATCTACACATTACCATTTCAATCGTACAGTATGTAACGAAGTCGTAATACTCGTTTATAGTGGACATATGACTGAAAGGGATACGCGGACATCTAACATATAAATACTTTAAAATGTTGCTTGTAACCTCACTTCTTATACTAATCTAATTGTATCCAAACAGCGTGTTTTCACTTTCACACTACATGTCTACAGAGAGTCCCAAGTATCGCAATCTAATATCTATTAATGATATATTTTCGTCACGGTTCAAGCTACCCCATTAATCATCATTAGCCGCGTATTGTTGCTCCTTCGCTTATTAGATGTTGCAGGTTATTGGCACTGACAAGATATACAGACTTTGATGTTTTATTATTTTGTTGATAGCATTATTATTATTGTTGATAGCATACCCATCGGTCAATAGTGAAATTAAAGGGGATGTTACCATCTCTGATGCTAAAGTTCGAAATATATCGTTTCGACAAGTGAATACACTCTTTTATTCAAGCAGAAATTGTACTACTGAATTAGATATTTGAAAATTTAGCTAGGCGTTTAGCTTAGGTATAATAAGGGTTAGTCGGTAAGACGTGGGAAATGAGAATTAACTGCCCTTCGGAACGGGACCCGGGAGTAACGGGCGGGCAGCCCGGGGCGCTATGGTAATGCGGCTGTTCTCCGAGATCGACAGCGCCCGCGCCGGTGCCACTAACCTACATCTCCGTGATGAGACTACTTGCGGTCAGCGCACTCCCAAACACGCTCGTTATACTTTCGCATCGATCGACGAAAGTTTCGACCGATCGTACATGTGGGAAGTAGGTACCATCATTATTTATCAATACGCTGTTGCGTTTGTTAAACGATTATTGCAAAATTTTGAACTAAATTACTAAGGTTTTAGGTTAACAATACAATTTGATCTATATCAATAAAAATAACCTTGAGTCTTAGAAGTTATTACTAAACCTGCTATCATTGAGAGATACCATATTTGGCAAAGTACAATCAATAGAGGTAACTTCCGAGCTCATCTTGTATGGCGTTCAAGTGCAGTAACAGAAAGAGAGAGGCCGGCCGTGCCAGTCCTCGCGTGCCATCCGTCGCGAGCGCAACGCCACTTGTTATTGCATTTTCATTACGCAAGCTCATGAATATTTTTTGCCAACAGATTCGAGTCTGAAAGCGGTGTTTGAAACATCGCCGTCGCGCGTTGCACGCGGCATGGCGGCGGACGCGGCAGGTGAGGACTTCGTGACCATCGTGCCGGTGGGCGAGGCCCGGCCGGCGGCCCGGGAGGCCGGCTTCGTCACAGTGCTCACTGTAGGTGCCGCAGCCGGCGCTGCTGAAGTCGTGGTTTACAGACCTCGAGGTGCACGACTCGGTCTTGGACTCAAATTCGAAGGAGGTTCAGCCGCCGCAGAAAATGTCAGAAGGCTTCTAGTTCAATCCTGTGCAGAAAACAGCCCAGCAGCCAATGCCACTGCACCTTGGGGAAAACTTATTCCAGGAGATGAAATTCTTGCCATCGACGGTGTATCGGTCCCAGAACTGACTAGAATAGATTGCGTCCGACGGTTAAAAGATTCAGATGAAAAACTGACGTTACTTGTACGACATTTCGAATCTACAAACGAAACAGACAAAGATAAAACGGAGAAAGAAGAAATGGAGAGCGTAGTAAAACAAACAACGGATATAGTTCGACCAACATCATTACCGCCGCCAGTACCACCTAGAAAACTGGGAAAGAAAAATTCGTTTAAAGATAAACAAACTCTTCAAACTGTTGGTGAGCGAAACGGTATTTTGTGTACTGAAAATAACACAAGTGATAAGGAAAATCCAATAAATGGACAGCAGAATGGATTGGTCTCCAATTTGACAAAACTGTCGAGAAAATCTTCATTTGACAGTCATTTACTTAGACAAGGCAAAGAGAGCATAGCTTACTTCAAAAAAGGTTCACCAGAGGAAGTGAGACGCCTCGTGCGGCGGCTGTCTGATGGTAAAACTATGCCTCCAGAGGCAGAAGTATACATAGATCTACTGTCTACTGAGTGGGAACGCTGCTTAGCACTAGCAGACGCTGAATCAGACGATACAGGTAGTTCCATTTCCACCGTTGTAGATCGATTAGGATCCATGGCAAATTCTGTTGAAAACAGTATTCCTTCTACGCCTACGATGCAACCGAAAACTATCGACATACAAAAAGTGCTGAATTGTATTGAAAATATCGACTCGAATATTTTGAACGACATTTCCAGTACTAGATTCATGGAAAAGAGTAAGATTGATATTAAAGAGGAAACGAAATTCTTTGAAAACAACGTGGTCATAAAATGTAGCAACCACGAAACTACAAAGCAAAAACTGGTTACAGAAGATATTTCATCTGTCAAAAGACTACCATCAAATGATAAGAATAACAATCATACAGTCGTAAGTAATACTAATACTGTGGAAACAAATCAAGGTAAAAAGAGTGATAAAGCGAGTAACCAAGCAGAATTGACTATGGAAAAACCTAAACCAATGCCAAGAAGTGCAAAAGTAGAACGCTCTGTGAGTGAAAAGAAACCGAGACCAATTCCTATTCCTGAAAATCCACCGCTACCTGCATCAGAACCACTTTTGACACCGACGAAAAAAAATTGTATAGAGACTTGGTTGCAACGTTCTGAAGCTGAAATGAAAAATAAGCCACGTGAGAAGGTAGATGAAACTCCAGCACCTGAAGCACTACCTCGGCTGATTGACTTTGTGCCTAAGCCTCATTTCAAGGATGGCGGGAGTGAGGCGAGCGCGTCGCTGCATCGGCCGACTACGGCGCCGCCGCCGCCGCCGCCGCCCGCCGACTCGCGGGAAGACGGGTCGGGTGCGTCCCTGGACACCATCGGAGATCTTGACGAATCCTGCGACATCACCGACAACTCGTAAGTATTCTTTAATTTTATCAAATGTACGTTACAGTATAAAATTTTTCAGTCTCTCCTTTTACCAAATGATGTCAGATAAAGCTTTAATATATATTTTTCTATTAGGTATAGAGGATGTTTACATATAAAACTTCAAGCTAATTTCGAGTAGTTGCGGGATATTTGTATTTTTTCTCAAAGAAGAAGATCGCTCGAGAGCACGAAAAATGTATCAAAGTCAAAAGATTAGCTCCGGTGCATCCGTCATCGGCTCCGCTGGCTTGTTAAATAAATAAGAGCTATTCAGACATAAACCTGCCTATTCGTCCTCGTGAATTGCCAGTCCGCCTCGTAAAGTTTCTCGTTTAGATTTAACTGTATGTATACGAGTGCTGTATTTTCTAGACGTTCTGAAATGGCTTCAAAGTAATGTAAATTACGGTAATCAACATACTGAGTTTGATTCAGTTTTAATTTTCATTTATGGTTCTTTGGTTTATTAGAATAGTAGGTAATTAATCAAAACAAGAGCGAGGGTTTTTTAATGGACTGGAGAATGAATCGCAGGTACATGTAGGTAATGGAGAAAATAGGTGGATGTATAATTAGCCAGTCGCTGTTGTGGAAACAGTGCTTGCGGCTGTAAACTAACCTCTTCACCCGCAGCTCCCCTCCACTTCCACTAATTATCCATACCGTTGTGAGCAAAGGGGTTTGCACATCGGTAGTCCTTCATTCGATGGTCTAAATATTGATTCCACAATAGCACACGTTCCTAGGAAAAAAACGTTAATGCAAAACCTTTAAACACATAAGTAGATGTTACAAGGTGAAATTTCTTTTTAACTGCTATGTGCAAAGTGGTTAGTGTAGGAAAGCCGCTTTTCACCTCAGACGAAGTAATGGCTGCTTGCGATTGAAACCGTGCATTTCATTTACAAAGTAAAGCTAAGCTAATCGTTAGAAAATAAACTTTCGCTAAATGTAAAATTCATTACGACATTTAGGTACATGTTAAATATTCGGATGACATAAAGAATTGGGATTTCTTCATTAACACCCTACTAGAAAAGTACCTAGGCTATGTACATGATGCCTTGCCTTGTGGAAATGATGTTAGGGAACAACATGAGTGTAGCATCGAGTTCATTGTAATTCCGATGGTCAACTAGCCGAGGTACCTACCTAAGATGTAGGTCGGTGTGCATGTGGCGCCGCGAACGCTCCTCTCCGGCATCATATGACGCCGTTCGGCCGCCTTCGGTAATTCGGTAAAGTGCTGGCATATTTAATTTATAGTTCGGTATATTTAGTTCATGATTGCATTTAACGAGTAAGTATGTAGATATTCTGGAGTTTGAAACTGAGGGTAGGCATATTTAAATGTCTCTTTTGGTTTCTGTAATCAGATACCTAATAGGTAATCGTTAAAACTACTTCACTGGCAGAAAGGATTTCTTTAAACAAGACTGAGC
>OZ020274.1:7844643-7874619 GCA_963971205.1 Aethes cnicana | reverse complement strand
CGTCGCTCTACTTCGGAAACTGGAAATTGGCTCTCACAGGATATATTTTGTCCGAGGTATATATATTTGGTGACATACTGCACGTTTGTAGAGTTAATCTCAATAGGCTCGGGGTCACTGTTAGTCATCACACAGGTCTTTATCGGGTTTATATCCAGGCCACATTTTTTGCTCTCTGTGTCTAACGAGTTGAGCATGTATTGTAGATCTTCATGATTTTCCGCCATTAGCACTATGTCATCTGCAAAGCGCAAATGATTCAATCGCTCGCCATTGATATTAATGCCGCGATCCGACCAGTGAAGTCTTCTAAAGATATCTTCTAACAGGGCTGTGAAGAGGTTTGGCGACATCGGATCGCCTTGTCTTACCCCTCTTCCGACTTCGAACGCGTGGCCTTTTCTCTCGAGCTTTAAAACGCCTTGCTTCGTTTGTAAACCTGTTTAATTACATTCACATACTTAGTTTGAACGCCTAGACTCTCCAACGCAGTCCATAGCGCTTCGTGTGATATCGTGTCGAACGCCTTGGTATAGTCGACGAACGCTATGTAGATGCTTTTCCCGTACTATTTAAATTGCTCTATCAGCTGCCGTAGGGTGAAAATATGATCTATTGTAGAGAAATTTCGTCTAAAACCAGCTTGCTCTACTGGCTGCTGTGACTCCAGAGTTTGTGAAATTCTGTTCAGAATAAGTATTTACCTACTCAAAAACATAATCTTAAAAACTTAGCTGTAAAAAGTACAAAACAGAAGATTGTGCAAAAATCAATGTTGAATCGTGTATCGCTTAATCAGATAATTAATAGTGGTACATAATAGGCTATTAGTCTGCTCCTATGTGCGTGAAAACATACTGAATGTGTTCGATGCCTGGTATGTAATAATTCGCTAGTTCGAAAGCGTTCACTTCATAGAACTCGTAAATCAGGAATGCGGTAAAGTCGATAAATATAACTTCGTATTTGTATCAGTTACAATCAGCATATTTTAACCGGTACCTAAACGTATTGTAAATGTGTACTGACTGTAGTGCGCGGATATTAAATAGGAATTAACTGTTCCTACTGTCTGTAATTTTTCGAGAAGTTCGGTAGTGTCGTGCGCGACCACTCGTTTTCCTTCAATACAATACAATAATTTATTCATAACACCAAGTTATAAGTCAATATATGTACATTTAAATTTTCGTAATATAAATTTAAATCAATACTACCTTAGTAGTTATACAATATTAAATCGCTACTAATTATTCATCCATTAATATGTATAATAATATGTAATAATATAATCGCTAAATTAATGGCATCTCGTAGAACTCCTTTAGGGTATAAAAGGTATGCCCGAGAAGCCATTTGCGTAATTTCGTTTTGAATGCCACTGTGGAAGTTGCAGATACTTTTATATCGTTCGGCAGCCGATTGTACACGGATGGACCCATCACATATACAGCCCTCTCGGACTTGCGAAGTTGAGAAGTTATGATCGGGCGTGACAAGCCGGTGTGCGAATTTGTTACTGCGCAACGGTACAGATGTGTTCAATTCCAGTTTATTGTTTAATCAATCAGCTGATTAATTTTGACCTGTTTTGTTTTAGAAAATGTAGCTAGAGAGTAATGGGACAGAGTTATATTACAATGCGGATTAGGTAAGTACCTCTTGAAACTTTTTGTTTCATTCTCAATTGTATTAGGTAGAGGTAGCTACTACCTACGTAGGTACCTAAACCTAAATCATATAGTTGCAGGAACGTTCCTAAATAGTAATAGATAAAATTGAATGGGTACCAATTCAATTCAATTCAATCATTTATTCAGCAAATTGGCCACATAGCGGCACTTTTACACGTCAGAAAAAGAATTTACCAGCGCTTCCTAGACCCATTGCTTGAGAAGAAGCGCCGCAATAAACTCAAGCAGAAGGCCTTTTTTCAAAATTTACAAAATTTACATTACATGTATAAAATATACATATAGGTACGTACTAAAATTACATTGAAGGGATGTATAGTCCCTAACTTAAACTTAAATCTAAGATCTTAGAGATGTATAGTCTCCAAGGGCCAGAAAAAAAATATATGGAGATGGCCTCCATTGTCACAGTCTCAAAATGTCAATAAATAATGAAATTCATCATGTATAAAAGAGTTCATTAATACATGTCAATAAGAACATGATGAGGTCTCTCGCTTAAAATGTTTGACTTAGTAATATATTTAAAGCTAATGATTATTTTTAAAAGTCCTTGCAAGCCTATTACCTTTATATAAAAAAAACGTGTAAAAAATATAATTAACTAGATATATGCATATATGTATTTGTAATTATATATCACGAAATTAAAAGCCAATAATAAAATAAGAGTTGTGTACCTACTAATCGGCGATGCAACAATACCTTCATTGTTTTCTCTGCACACAATACTTTCAAGTTGCTCAGGAACAAAGCCTGCGAAGAAAGAAACGCAATGTTTTATTTGGAACAGTGACACACATGGAAAGGTTTCTTTATTTTCACGCAAACTAGTTTATTTTCACGTAAACAACAATGCCGGTGCAGTTTGCAGCCATTATTGTTTACGTTTAATTTATTACCAGCTGTTGCCCGCGGCTTCGTCTGCTTTGAATTTCGGAAAAAATACATTCCTTTTTCACCTTCTTAAGGGACGATTTTCGGGATTAAGTGTATGAACTCAGAACTCAGTTTTTTTTATTTGTGTGGTATAATGTGGCTCAAAAGGTCAAATAATAATGAAAATAGGTTCGTAAGTTCATGTACTCTATATACTACTACAACTACTACTACATCCTATTTGCGTCCTACTGCTGGGCACAGGCCTCCTCTCATGACGAGAGGGTTTGGGCTATCGGCCCCACGCGGGCCCAGTGCGGATTGCGGACTTCTCACACATCTTTGAATTGCTTCGCAGATGCGTGCAGGTTTCCTCGCGATGTTTTCCTTCACCGAAAAGCTCAGTGGTAAATTCAAATTGAATTTCGCACATAAGTAAACTTAAAGGTGCGAGCCGGATTCGAACCCCCGACCCTCTGCATGAGAGGCGGTAGGTCAAACCACTAGGCCACCCCACCACGGCTTCCACTCTTTATACTATATTGTAATATTACTGTGGATACCTTATCTTAAAGCATTCGAGTGTCATACTGAGGCTGTTCCTACTTACAGCTGAATTATTTAAACTTAATTGATCGAAGTAGAACTTGAATAATTAGCGTCGACTTCGGATGAAGTGCCCAATTATGAGAAAATTCCAAAATTCAGATCGAGTGACTGGGCTAGAGAGGGTTGGGAGATTTAGGTCAGAAATGTAAATTGATCAGTGTTAGATTGTTCTACTTATTGATTGTTAGTAAAGTAAAGATTTGTTATTGTCACCACAAGCCATTGAATTAGTCTCAGATTACTTTATTGTAGTTTAACGAAAAGCCATCCTACCCAGCCATCGATGTTAATTGCTATTCTATCAACCTTTATAAATAATTGAAAACGTAAAAAGTATTCTTGAATGACCCTGGTTGCTAGAAAATGTACATATTATGTGAGATGGATGATATTCGATCGAAATGTCAGTGTCAGCGGTATTAGTTTTTATACGCTTCTACAGCTAGAGTATTGAGTTGAATGATAACACACACAACTACACAAAGGACGGCTATCGGTACGAAAACAGAACAGTAAATTTCGAAATCCAGGTGCTACTACATGACATGCTATTTACGTGATTTCAACTCTCCCTATACCTACCTATACCACTGTACCTATACCTACTGTTTATGCATTCGATATTAGATGATACTGGCTGCTGTCCTAAATGTTTATGTAGATGACATAATCAAAAGACGAGTGCAGAAGTCGTGGAACTGATAATACCTACGCTCCGTAATCTAGTCCATGTGGCAACAATTTGCTCCAAACACACTAATCAATGCTCAACCGAGCGGTGACAAAACTATCTTAACAAATTTACAAATAGCTGTAGAACTCATATGAATAATATCGACTTCCGTACGGATGTCTGTAAAGACAAGACTGAGCGAATCCCTTGCTTAAAGTAGCCAGTGTTTACATACAACTACTTAACATGAAAAGAGAAATAACGGAAATAAGCTGGGACGGTATTACTACATAGTATAAAACAAAGTCGCTTCCTCCTGTTTGTCCCTATGTATGCTTAGATCTTTAAAACTACGCAACGGATTTTGAAGCTGTTTTTTTTATAGATAGAGTGATTCAAGAGAAAGGTTTTAGTATATAATTTATTATAGTTTAACACTCAATTCCCGCGGGTACGCTATAACCGAATTCCACGCGGACGAAGTCGCGGGCAGAAGCTAGTAAATAATAATATGAAATGTGAAAATTAATAAGTACTTTGTGACCATTAATATAACTTAACATTAAATTCAATATTAATGTATTATAAACCTTCTGCGGCTCATGAAACAACTCGAGGTATCGTAAGAAAACAATAAAGTGGTCACGGGTTTGGATCGTGAAATGGAAAGTCTATTGTAATGTGACCGTTCTCAAGTAATCGACGTTTATTGGTGTATACGCTCTAGCGTCATTATTATCGAAGATAAAGCATTATATTTACTAACTAATAGCTTCTGCCCGCGATTTCGTCCGCGTGGAATTCGTTAATAGCATTCCCGCGGGAACTATGCATTTCTCCGGGATAAAAAGTGGCCTATATGTTGACTAATGTTATAAACTACCCCCATACCAAATTTTGGTGCAATCCGTCACGTAGTTTTTGAGTTAAATCCGGACATACATACATAGGTAAAGACAATTTTTTTTTAAATTATTTTTTCATGTTCAGTATCGTTTATAGATATAGTCCCCTCGACTTGATAGTTTCTTTAAATCTTCAAGTTTCAGATGCGACTTATCTATAGACTTATTATTAGTCTAAGTAGATAATAATAATAAGTGTGTAGAAAGTCACTTGACCGTAATATGTATGTATTCTACCTACGTATTGTCCGGTTTTAACACGAGAACTAAACTACCTGATCGTATTGCCAGAAAAAGTTCCAGAAGGGACCCTTAAACCGAATTATACGCGAAGGAAGTCGCTAATTTTTCTTGTACCTAGGTTCCTTGGGGAGTGTAGGGTAGCACTAAGAAAGGGTTTCCCGAAATTCCCACACATCCTATAAAAAAAGTGGGATTTAAAATTCAATGTTTACGCGCATACGAAGTCGCGGGCAAAAGTTATACATAAAACTATTCCGTTACTGACAGAGTGACTGACAGACAACGCACAACCGAAATCACTGGTCGTAGAAAGCTGAAATTTGGCATTTAGGTTCCTTGAGGAGTGTAGGGAAGCACTTAACTTAGACAGGATTACCTGAAATGGAATACGTGGGTCACCTATAACCACGTGAGATAGCTATAATAAAATTAAAACATGTATTTATTTAAATGTTGTTAGGCACAATGAAAATTGCAAGTGGGGTTTCTTTACCAGTACCTAAGTTATAACAAGAACTTACTTAGCTCTACTAGAACGTGATAAATGCTAGTTCCAAATTCACTCGAGTAATAAACGTAGAATGCGAACACTATGTCGTATTAAAGGTAGTTTCATATCAAACGTTGTTTGTTTTCTAGTGTGTGATCTGGAAAAGAAAACAAGTTTTATACATCGCTATTCGTCGTCATAGTTCGTTTGTACTTTAGTAGGTACTAATTAACTGCCTACTTTATATTTTATAGGTATAGACTTATAGTAATTTTAATTAGTCACAGAGTTAGTTTTGATAGCATTTAGAAATAATTGTTCTAGTCAATGACGCAATTTGACTACTATTGGACTAATGGTTTTTTGTTTCCTAAATGGTCTCGTCTCGATTTCAACAGCGGAGAAAATTGACATCGCGGACTGTTACAGAAGTATCGGAACTTACTATACCTAAACTTATTTGAGACGAATTTAAGTAACTAATTTCAAATGATGTTTTTACTTTTGACAGTTAGATACGTATGCCATAGTCCGGCGTCACGACGCTTTTCTTTCATTGACGTTTGTAAATTCGAAACTTTGTGATATCCATTCCTTACTAATATGAAAGTGTGTTTGTTTATTTGTTTGTCCTTCCTTCGCGTCGCAACGACGAGACCGATTTGGATGAAATTTGGTATGGAGATATTTTGAGGCCCTGGCCCTGGCCTGGATATAGGATACTTTTTAACCCGATATTTCAACGGGAACGGGTTTTCCACAGGTCATGCCAGTTTACAATACCTCTATAACTGTATCCATGCAAATGTATAGTAGGTATCATCGGGTACGTAAATTCAAAATTCACGCGGGACGAAGTCGCGGGCAAACGGCTAGTGTTTCAATAAAGTTTTCATAAACGTGTAGATACTACCTATTATATTCCCTCGCTACTGAGAATTCATGAAAGTTTCTCGTTTGTCGTAATGTAAGTCTCTCGAAACAAGTAGGTTACTGCAATAGGGTATTCAAGTTGGCACGAAACTAGTAAATCGGAAACCGAACACAGAATGTGGCACCGGCATTTCTAATTGCCACTGCGCTACACCTACAGATTCACCGGATAACTGTACATTTACAGCATCGAATTAGTTCTACACACGATGACTTTACATATTCAAATTTAGGAGCTACGAGTATTACTTTTAAATATGCATCTGTAATTACATTCGTTGGAACTGATGATAATTCGATGTTTTAGATGTTCCACTACTGCTACTACTACTACAGCCTATTTAGGTCCCACTGCTAGGCACATGCCTCCTCTAATCACGAGAGGGTTTGGGCTATAGTCTCCACGCGGGCCCAGTGCGGATTGGGGACTTCACACACATATACACATACCTACCGCCTCTCATGCAGAGGGTCGGGGGTTCGATTCCGGCTCGTACCTCTGAGTTTGGCTTATGTGCGAAATTCAATTTGAATTTACCACTGAGCTTTTCGGCGAAGAAAAACATCGCGAGGAAATCTGCACGCATCTGCTAAGTAATTCAAAGATGTGTGTGAAGTCCCCAATCCGCACTGGGCGCGCGTGTGGACTATAGCCCAAACCATCTTGTGATGAGAGGAGGCCTGTGCCCAGCAGTGGGACGCAAATAGGCTGTAGTAGTAGTAGTAAATTGATTTATGCCCGAATCATAAGGCATCGAATTAACAGCTGTCGCTGTAAGAAGTGATGGCGGATGCCGCGTTTAGATATAGGTATATTGCCAGTAAAAAAAATCGGTGAGTAGGCAGATTTCCGCGATCGAGATTTCTGCGAATGTAGGCTAGTTATAGCTAGCTTCAAAACTGTGGTTCGATTTCATTTCAGGCAGTGTGGTAACACCAAGTACTAGTCTGATTATATTTTGCTATAGATTTTATAAAAAAAACTTTATACAGTATTACAAGCCGACAAAGCTTTGCTCGGTTGAAATTTTCAACCTGTTGAAAACTAATTTTGACTCTTTTCAACTTGAAAATAGTCAAAATGAGTTTTCCCGGGTATGAGACGCAGCTAGATCGATTTTTTGCCCCCTTAAACTCATATCCCAAATTTTGTCCAAATTGTTACAGCTGTTTATGAGATCGCTTGTATAAATAAACAAATATATAAATATAGGCAGACAGCTTTTTTTAATGTACGAGTATAAGATAAAGGTATCATACGCAGCTTTACGAACCCGAGCTTTCTAAAGTAGTATAATATTGCAATTTCATCGTAATATAACATCTTTCTCCAAGTTCATTGCTCAACGCACATATTTAGCCACAGTGTGCTTCTTTAAGTATAACCAAAGCAGTAACGTTCACGACTCGACCTACATAGCCGAGAGAGAAAACATGGCCAATATCGTATACGGAGCATTATGATATGGACTTTAGTGCTTTCGATTGATCATTTTGTAATGGATAGGTGCAGATGGTAATTGACAGGGTATTCAATGTTGACTTGCCCTAGAATGCGGCGCGAGGCGTGGTAGTTGCATGTAATCTATTAGTTCGTGGCTTTGTTTCATATCAATGTGCAAGTCACTGGGGACGACAGCAGAATGTTCTGAGACGCTGTTCGAGGTCACACATGTATGTAACGGGTCGTCTTTTTGGTATTAGCGGTGTATTCTATAAGCGTCTCTGCAATGCTGATTACTCGTTCTCCTTCGGTCAAGAGAATCGATACATCTCGAGTCGAATGGGTACTTTTCTTGAAGCATTGAGCTCCATTGACAGCACTCAGTAAGCTTACAACCACGCTTAAAGCAAAGTCACGTTATACGTATTGTACGACCATAATTCTACTATTAAAGCTTAGCTCGTAAAATATTTACCAAGTTGAAGGCACAGCACATTCTACTGCATTGTTGAACATTACGGGAACCTACGTAGCAGTTAAGTTTCAGAAAATGTAAAATATTCAATGGCAAGCTAACTTAGATTGTGTTACGAGATACTTGTTAATTTTGAATAGAAACTGTTTGATGATGGTAGTTAGGAACGTTCAAGTTTGCGTTTTGAGTGGAAACTCAACTTTTTCCAAAATTTTTGACAGGCTAGTGATTCGTCCGCCAACTTTGTCCAATCTTGATTAGCTTACATAGGATTTGTGTTGTTTTTAATTAGCAGAGATTCGTGTATTCTCTAACACTTTACCGAGGTTTTAACTCTATTGAGATTTGGTCACCGCAAATAATATAACAGAGATAGACAGTGTTACTTTAGCATATGAAAAAGAGAAATAGGCTGCTAAGACTTTTATTACTGGGATTTATTTCTATTTTGTTAGACATTCCGAATTCGATTATATTGATTAGCTATTATATGGATAATGATTAGCGCGGCATGGGCTTGTGAAGTGGGTTAGCGCGTCTCGGCGCGGTGTGGTGCGCGGCAGGCTGCGGGCAGCGCAACGGTACTCCCGCCGGCCCTGCGGCCCAGACGCCGTCTCCGCGAACCAATACATCTAATACTGTTATTAAATTTATGTGTGCACTGCCGTACTTTCTCTTAGGTGTGATGGTAATCGCCGACATCGATCACGACGATTACTATCGTGGTTCCCTTTATGCCAGGCTTCGGCCTAACAACTTGAGGTGGTTCGATTTTCATCGATCGCATCAACAATAACGTAAGTACGCTGTAACTTAAAACTTATCTTTGTGGATATGCTTGATTTCTGTATAAACAGTAGATATATGCGCCCTTACACTCAACAGCAATGAAATCGGGTCACTACTAAAGAGACCCGATTACATTGCTGTTGAGTGTTTTTATTTTGTTAATAGTGTTCCTTGATTCTTTTTACCCGACCACGCCAGAGGGAGGGTTATGTTTTTCTAGTGTATGTAAAATATGTTGGTATATTTCTTTCGCACGCACATTTTGGTGGATTTTACCTTGCGACGTGTCGCAGGGGCCCATTGCGGATTGGGAACTTCATTACTCATAAAGATGTGCTTTGCAACCTATTCAACATTACCAATAATATATTACATGCACTCAACAGCAATGAAAACGGGTCACTTTCCCATACAAAGTGACCCGTTTTCATTGCTGTTGAGTATAGTTAAAAACAGCGGGTAGTACGACAATATGGATGGATTGTGTTGTGTCGAGAAGGTGATGAGTTCAAATCCACCACAACAGTATAATTACGTCCTACTGCTGGACAATGACTTCGCAGATGCGTGCAGGTTTCCTCACGATGTTTTCCTTCACCGAAAAGTCAGTGGTAAATTCAAATAGAATTTCGCAACTTAAGTAAACTCCAAGGTGCGAGCTGGATTCGCCCCCTACCTTAAGCATGCGAGGTCGAACCACTAGGCTACCACGGCTTCCGGAGTTCACATCTGGCCAGGTGTAACCTTTGCGCAATTAGCTACTTATATTTTTTGTGTAGTAGTAATAAATATTTCCGAAATAATCTCGAAGTCAAATATATGAAGCTTTGTAAATTTTGAGCTCTGTAATTCGATGTCGACTGATTGGCTCTCTTCATCTCTGTCCATCTGTTATAAATGTAGTTAAGAAATAACGCGGCACTTTTCGATAAACGCAATTAAATGGAATCGAAGCAATTTTCTCGTGACTCTGAAATTCCTTACGTGAGAGGCGGAAGCGGCGACCGCGGCGCGCGCCTTGATCTTGCACATTGTGCTGCGCCACATAAACTGCATTACGTGGAAATATCTCCAAGTGACGAGGTGACAATAGGGCTGCGTACCGAATCGCGCTCAGAGCGGTCACAGCACCTTCCATCCTTTTTCCTCTTATGAGTCGCCTTTCAAGAGAAAAAAGGATGCAAGGTGCTGTGAGCGCTCTGAGCGCGATTCGCAACGTAGCCTAGCCCGCCGGACTTATTCACACGCTCGTCCCACTCTCCATTCGCTGTCCTGTCAATGGTGAACTTTTTAAAATTACCTAAATGAAATGTTAGCATTAGCACCTAATACCGGTGGTCGTAAATCGGAACGCTCCGTGACCGAATTCTCAAGCCTCGAAATGTCACTACCTACTTTGAATCTATTAATTGGAAACCATTTACCAAATTGATATGAAAACGAGGTTTATAGAGGTAGTTAATGATTGTCATGAAACCAGCCACTGAGTGGA
Organism: Aethes cnicana; assembly: GCA_963971205.1. Taxonomy (NCBI): domain Eukaryota; kingdom Metazoa; phylum Arthropoda; class Insecta; order Lepidoptera; family Tortricidae; genus Aethes; species Aethes cnicana. Next base: position 7,863,993 of record OZ020274.1, on the reverse strand, counting down.
GAAATGAAGGGCTCTTATAACGGGTAGAAAATAGAATCTGTATCTACTGATTTACTGGTTCATAAACGTAAGTAGTAGGTATACTTCATAATATCGATAACACGCTCATGCGCGCCCGTTATATCACGTAAGCGAACATAATGTGTGGTATCTCGGAGGCTGCGCAGGAGGGCTACTCCCCAGATCTCCAGACACGCTGTTTAGTAAAGTAAGGTAATGTTGTAACGGTTCATCGGATTTATTCTGCGAAAATTGTACACTAGGAATATGGCATTACTTAAAGTAGGTAAACGTCGTCCTAGAGTGATAATGATCGCAACATAATGTCCTGTCTCTGATAATATGTATAGGCATGGACAATTGATTTAATATACAAAGTCCCTAATTTTAAAATGACACTTTTTAATTTTGCCCATTTTGTAGTATTGGATTGGCTAGTGAATGCCCTGCCGCCGTAATTGTTTAAATATCGAATTGTTCAATATTCTTGTAAATTTTTCCTATACTATATTTACCTCTATGAATAAATAAATAAAAGAAATAAATATTGTTATTTTTTTAATTTCCGCTAACGTCACCTAATTAATAAATTATATCAGTATTATCATAGCTTGATCAGAACATTATATCAATAAGCTTACATATACTGAAATAAATAAATAAATAAATAAAAGTAGCATAATTTTTGGACACTGGTCTGGCATTGAGCCTGGGTATATTTAAATTCGATCTTTATATACCTAGTAAGATTTGCGCAAAATACATGAATTTGATAGGTATCGAAAAAGTTACTTTTCAAAACCCGATAAAAATAGATAAAAATAGGTAAATTTATTTAATTTCGCAAAATTTGCAATTTATACAAGCATTTATAAATTATTCGGTTGTGGCAAATGTCGCGAGCTCTGTTAACGGTCCCTCCCTTCACCTCATTTGCCGGCTTACCCGGCTCCCTCCGTTTCGACAGCACCAATAAAATTTTATTAATCTCGTTACTTTTTATTTTAACGAACCCATTTTGCTGTTTCGCTTTTTATTAAAATAAAACCTTTTTATGTATTCTACTTGGATGAGGTTCATTAATGTTCTATTCTCTTTGTTTTCTAGCGTACTGTTCCAGAGATCACTAGGGTTTATTAGATACTCGAGTTTAGCAGCTGCGATCTTCAAAGATGCAATATGTTGATATTGTCGATCAAACTTTTTCAATATCGATGATAGATGGCTCTCCTGCTTGACAGCAATTTCGATTTGATTTCCCTTTGCTTATTCCAGATGATATTTCAGCGAGAGAACTATTGGCGGCGTTGGAATTTCAGCCTTATGCCAGCCATATTTCAGCAGGTGGAAAAATACACTTATCTAATTAAGCATAAAATTGCAAACCATGATGTAGGTCTGATTTTTTGTCATGTTGTATGGACCAGTTAAGGGAGTGTGAACCCAAATTCACAACAACAAAAAAACTTGTGCTCCTTGAGCTCCACGCTGTAAAATCAAGGGATCTTTCTTACTTTATGCTCTAATTCTCTGAAACCGTACATATTTTGACAACACCTTTCAGGACTTATTTAAAGTCCATAAAATTTAAGCAAAACCGCAGCTTTTCGTGACTTTACACTGCCGTGGGGCATATTTACGGGAGTAAAAACGGCGGGTAGTACTCTAGCTATTTAATCAATAAATAGCAATTATATCGCCTTTATTGTACTGGTAGTCTCAACGCTTCAACCTAGTCTTTATTTATACAGATTCGACCTTAGTACTAGTATGATTGAATAAAGGGAAGGGAAGGTTCCCTAGACGGGGCAGACCGGTCTCGCCGTGGAAGGCACGTAGTAATGGGACATATACTTTCGATATGTAACTGAATAGTGAAGTGACGCGAAGGTTCTTGAAAGAGTAGGAGCTGCGCTCGCGCCACGAAGCGAGTCGTATGCTGCATTCATTGTGCAACGCGATAAATGAAATAAATTTTTATGCAATTTCATTGAATACTTATACTAATTAGTTATTACTAAAAATGGTTTTTTATTTGTATTCAGTATCGTTACAGACGCGACTTTTGTAGTAAGTAAGTAAAGTAAAGAAAACTTTTTTATTCTACAAAAGAACATGAAAATATATACAAAATTTGCAAACTATATTTACTTTGCACTTACAAAGTCGAACTTATCCCTCTAAGGAATTTCTTCCAGTTAACCTTTGTGCAATGTAGAGAAACTAACTGAATAGGCAAATAGAAATAATAATAAAGAGATAAATTGAAAAGGTGATAGGAAAATATTCATTCATTTAACAGAGCTCAATCAAAATTATTGTAGGTTTATAGATTAGAGATAAATAAGGCATACAAAGAAACCGAGTCATCGTATGAATTAATAAACCAAGGTGTCACAGCGTCCATGTCTTAAAAACTACTGAACCGATATTGATTGTCCTCTCTAAATTGAATTTGCTTACATCTCCAATAAAATAATAACTACCAAAATCCGACTAGTTTCAGAAAAATATACGAGGAAAAACATACAAGTTAAACTGAAGCTAGATATACGTATGGAGGATTTTCTCGTCTACACGAAGTTTGGATGTAAAAATTACAACATACATTGATCTACAATATTCGGTTTTGATTGGATTTGGTTTTGATGTGAACACCTTACAGTTTCTGTATTTTACATATCATATGTGAATCAGAATTTATAAAAATTGTTCAAAAACATGGTGGTAGAGATTACATGCAGTTGTTAGACGATACTATAGTCTCACATGTTCTGTCATAATATACTCAACCGGAATGAAAGCATTCATTCATTGCGGTTGAGTGTATATGACTTGCAAATATGAATTAGGTAGATAACTAGCAATAATTAATAAAAACCGGCCAAGTGCGTGTCGGGCCACGCGCAAATTATAGGGTTCCGAAGTTGACGATGCCCACAGTACCTTTCTAAGACTTATTAGCATCTAGCTAGCCTGTGGTATGACGTGCCCGCCCGACGCCCCTGCCGCTCGAGAAAAATCATTGGTTTTTTAATCATTTCGTAAGTCGACTAATGACTCGTAAATTTGTACAGCCTACTTAGCTGTGATAGTTTTCCTTTCAACTACGTTATATACGCCACAACCGTGATTTTTTTCAGCCATCCAAATACCACCATTTAGCTGGCAGGGGGGGGGGGACACGTGACTCTAACAAAAAATAGCAGTTTAAAGCTTAATATTTGACAAACGCATCACTTAATCGAAAAATGGTTTTAACAAACCCACAATATTTTTTCAAGACCTATTCAACGATATGCCACAACATGGGGTACGCAAGAAAAAAAAATTACATCCCCGCTTTACCAGTAGGGGAGGTACCCTATAAAAAAATATATTTCAAAATTTTATTGTACCACTTTGTCACCGTAACTAATATGTATATTCATGCCAAATTACAGCTTTCTAGAACTAAGCATCTCCGAGAAATAGTGCGGACAGACGGACGGACATGGCGAAACTATAAGGGTTCCTAGTGGACTTCGGAACCCTAAAAATGATGGCGACGATATTTATTTCATGGTTGGTGGTGGTCCCTTCAATGTAATTTTAGTACGTACCTATATGTATATTTTATACATGTAATGTAAATTTCGTAAATTTTGAAAAAGCGGCGCTTCTTCTCAAGCAATGGGTCTAGGAAGCGCTGGTAAATTCTTTTTCACTTCTCATGCTCTTAAAATGTTACTTTAGTCTCTGCACATCGGGACTAAAGATCTTTTTTAGTCTCTAGGGACTAAAGTAATTTTTTTTAAATTTACATTGGAGACCCGCCTAAACAGCCAACCACAGAGTTTGTGAAAGGAGGATTATCCCCATTTCCAGTGAACCTAGACAATTTCTAAGGCGTGAACAAACTATTTGATGTCGTGAAACACGATTTAATGATTACGAATACCTATGAATCTTGTTTTATTTAAAGTGAATTCATTTAATAATGCATGACCCAATTAGTTTTAAAATATATTAATAGTTTTCAAGTTTGAATCTGTTGGCTAAATATCATTCAAAACGCCACGTGATAAGAAACAGGTCAAGTGCGAGTTGGACTCGCGCACCGAGGGTTCCGTACCTACAAACTTGATGATGCAAATTTAAGAATACAAACTTATTATTTGCGGTTGGTGAAGTAGACACGGCTACTGCGCCAACCGCAAATGATAATTTTGTATTAGTAAATTGTCTTTTTTTTGCACTAAAATATATAATATTTACGGTTATCAGATTTATTCCTGTATGTGTGCTGTAAGACCTTGCTTCTGGCCAAATTTCATGATTCTAGGTAATCGGGAAGTAGCCGGTTATCTACTTTGTTATAATAAATATCGTATTTTGTATGGAACTTCGTTTTTTTTTCCTCGCATTGGAAGTGAAAAGCAGAGTGTTTAACGCGTGACTAAACAACCATAATGGCTTGTTTTAGTCCCTTGATAAACAATCTACTATTTCTGACGTGTAAAATTGCCCCTATGTGGTCAATTTGCTGAATAAATGATTGAATTGAATTGAATTGAATAACCGCCTTCCGGTGGAAGATTTCGATGGAATAGTTCCTCAAATCTCAGCATAACGTAGAGCAGACGCATTACAACAAATAAATAAGTATACAGTCAAGTAAAGCTTTATTCTATGTCCAAGTAAGCCCAGTGGCTAACTTGCACATAGAATAAAGCCTTAGCTTGACATCGAATGGCTCGCCTTGCGCTTGCGCAGCCGCGGGCGCGGGCTGCGGCGGTCACGACGCGGTTAGCCTAGGTTGGGGCCTCGACTCAGATGCTCTCAATCTATGCCCGCCGATTAAACACTATACAACTTCAATTCACTTTTTGTATTTAGCCCCGATACAAAAAGAGGGGTGTTATGTGTTTGACGGTTGTGTGTGTGTGTATCTGTGTGTCAGTCTGTAACGCCGCAACATATAAACTGATTATGATTTTGTTTTCTTTTTGTCTCATAAGAGGGTAAATCGAGTGTTTTTAGCTTTACTTGAAGAAAATCGGCTTAGAGGTTTGTAAATTATCTGATCAGTCTGCTCTGACGTTTACCTATTTAAAAGAGAATGGAAGTTATTTAGGGCAGGCGCATAGGGTTTCTGTGAATTACAGCAATAAGTGAACGAGGTCCCTTCATTATGTGAGAATGGTTCTTTGTCATTAAGTCCCCCGCGCGCGGCAACATGGACTCTTATAAAGTCGAGGGTCTCGGATAGATAAATCACAAAACATTTCGCGTATCGCGATTTTTGCAAACGTACCTTACCTACATCCCCTGGGAGCCTGCTATCTGTAGGTTTTTTTTGTAACGATACCTAGTTATTATTTGTTGAGATTCTTCATGCATATTAAAGTTCTAAAGTTCTGAATAAAATTGTTTTTTCTATTTTCAATCAAAGCCTTGTTGTGTAAGGTTGTTCACAACCCTAAAATAGTAGATTGTTTATCAAGGGACTAAAACAAGCCATTATGACACGAGATGTTTAGCCACCCGAGCAGAGCGAGGGTGGCTATAGTTCGAGTGTCATTATGGTTGTTTAGTCACGCGTTAAACACTCTGCTTTTCACTTCGAATGCGAGGAAAAAAAAAACGAAGTTCCATACAAAATTACGATATTTATATAACAAAGTAGATAACCGGCTACTTCCCGATGACCTAGAATCATGAAATTTGGCCAGAAGCAAGGTCTTACAGCACACGTACAGGAATAAATCTGATAACTGTAAATATTATATATTTTGGTGCAAGAAAAGCCAATTTACTAATACAAAGTTATCATTTGCGGTTGGCGCAGTAGCCGTGTCTACTTCACCAACCGCAAATAATAAGTTTGTATTGTTAAATTTGCATCATCAAGTTTGTAGGTACGGAACCCTCGGTGCGCGAGTCCAACTCGCACTTGACCTGTTTCTTATCACGTGACGTTTTGAATGATATTTAGCCAACAGATTCAAACTTGAAAACTATTAATATATTTTAAAACTAATTGGGTCATGCATTATTAAATGAATTCACTTTTAATAAAACAAGATTCATAGGTATTCGTAATCATTAAATCGTGTTTCACGAAATTAAATCGTTTTTTCACGCCCCAGAAATTGTCTAGGTTCACTGGAAATGGGGATAATCCTCCTTTCACAAACTCTGTGGTTGGCTGTTTAGGCGGGTTTCCAATGTAAATAAAAAAAAAATTACTTTAGTCCCTAGAGACTAAAAAAGAGCTTTAGTCCCGATGTGCAGAGACTAAAGTAACATTTTAAGAGCATGAGAAGTGAAAAAATACTTTAGTCCCTAGAGACTAAAAAAGAGCTTTAGTCCCGATGTGCAGAGACTAAAGTAACATTTTAAGAGCATGTGAAGTGAAAAATATATGTATTATTATAATGGTCAAACTGGACGAAACCATGTTCACGTTGAAACGCTGTATTTAGTAACGGCAAAGATTCAGTTGCGTCTATAAAAAAGCAGTACAAGCCAAGTAAAGCTGCATGTTCTAAGAATACCTTTACAGGTCTAAAGTACAAGGACTCGACACGAAGTGGAGCAGAACGTAACGATATCCAACGCATGTACTTTTACACAGTGTATTCTTGTTTCATGTCCTTGGTCCTAAGCGTAATGAAATACCTACTGTTGAATTAGAATTCAGGCAGTTTTTTTTTGTAATATTATAGTATCACTAATAGCTTCTGCTCTCGACTTTGCCCGCGTGGAGTTCGGTTATCGCGTTTCCGCGGGAACTATGGAAAAAAGTTAGTGTCCTGGAAAATTACATAAGCCTGGGGACTCCAAATATCTCCAAACCAAATCTCATGTAAATCGATCCAGCGGTTGAAGCGTGAAGAGGTTATAGACATACCTAGTTACTTTCGCATTTATAATTTTAGTATGGATTTATTGAATCAAAATTGAATTAAAAGTAATACCTAAGAATATGATACTTAAAAATGTACTTAATTAAAAACTACTTTCAATTTAATCAATTCTGAAAGATGGCCCGGGGGCCTGGTACCGACCGAAGATACTGGCAGCATTTCCCCGATGTATGCTTGGATGCTCAAGCGTTGAGCGAGGAAGGTGCCAGCTGACTCGTTATTTGATATCATGTCTATACATTGAGTAAATCAGTGAACCAACTATCATTATGAACTGAACTGACATGCTATAGGTACCTACTTGCGCTACAAGATCATATTTAAAGTTGGCAACCTACAACTTCTTTCGTCAATCACCATTAAACGTCGTTGACTTACTCTGCTATGCTCAAGTCGAGTTAAGAAAATCTTCACAAAAACGAGAAGTAAAATTTTTGTTACAAATAGAAAATGCTTTTTCTCAAATATGCTCGGAAATGTTCGTGTTATTTTCAAAAAAAGAAGACGCGAAGCTGTCCATTGCCGGCCTTGGCCAGCAAAAACATTATTGTCGTGTGTTTTTTAAAATTTGCTTGCTATTTGAGACACGTCTGTAGAGAAACTGACAAATCCATGGAGGTAATAAGTACAACTTCCATGGCCAAATCATCCACGATCATGGAAGTAGTAAATACTGATGTGGGGTAAGTGCGCCTAAATTTATTACGCCCCTATGCCTTGTAAACAGCCAACTACTAGTTGAGTAATATTTATATGTTTCGATATATTTATGTTAGGCGCACTTACCCCATCCTGGCGCACTTGCCCCGACTGACCTTACGTATTTCCTCGCTGTTTGAGAAAAGTATTATATATACCTCGGCCGCAATTGCGATTGCCGGACTCGTACTAATAGAAGGCTTCGCTTCGCTCAGCCTTCTAACTGACTCGTCCGGCAATGCGCTACTTGGCGGCCTCTGCAATAATGTACTATTTATCTACGTTCGCCAAAAGACCGACATTCGACGTTAGGTATTTAGAATTAAATGCACTTTGAATATATGAGAAACCACTTAAATAGATTATTTTACTACAGCGATCTTTGTAGGCTGCTCTTTGTCGTATTGCCATCGTTACTCCACATTCGAATATTTATATGGCGTTAAGTGGATCGATATTGACTTAAAAAATATAATCTGAATGCACAATTAACGTCCATTTGTAAAGTTCTAAAACTTCAAAATTACGGTTTCGTTCTAGAAATAATAATATTAAGTAATAAAAATAATAGCCGAAAATAGAATCATATTTTGAATTTTTGCAAGTTGACGTCAAATCGTTTAAAAATTTGAAAAAACGGTACAGTACTAGCTAGGTAGAGATCTTCTACTATCTAAAGTCCCGCGCCTAAACATTTCAAAACGCTCATTTTTTTATTATTATTTAATAAGCACCACCCACAACACTCTCAACGCATAGTCGATGGCTGTCTCAGCTCGAACACATGTGTTGAGAGTGTTGGTGGTGCTTTTTAAATAATAATAAAAAAATTGAAGCGTTTTGAAATGTTTAGGCGCGGGACTTTAGATAGTAGAAGATCTCTAGTATCTATGTCATTTTAAGTACTTTGGGTTTTGTTGACATATTGCGCTTTCAATGTTCCAGTTCCAGGCACAAGCAATGTGAGTGGCATTTCCTCGCGCATTTGAGGCAGCGCCGCCGCGCCGGAGTCGAATTGGCATTTTGAAACTAGCTTAACTTAGCCGCTCGCGGGCCCTGACATTTCGATAAAAGCAGTTTTGCTTACATATTTTACGTAACAGCCTGTTTTCTATGATATTGTACTAGTTATCCGCAAAATGCATAACAAAGAGTTTCTTACCAATGATGACTTGTATGAAAATGTTACAATGATCCAGCAATACCTAAGCTGTACCTACCCTATAAGCATATTATAAAGCCAATAAAGGTCAATTCCATGTATGAATCAGACGGAATAACTTTTTCACAAAATAAACTTACGCGAAAATAATACAATTTATAATAAGCGAAATGCACGATCAGAAATAATTGGCAAATGGGGTTATGACCAAACGTAGACAATCTAAAAACCTCAAACACGTTTAAGCGCTCTCGAAAACCGGCACATTGATTTGAAACCTCCGCAGAATCAAAACGTGAGTAATTTTGCGAGTCATCAACCCAAGCAGAATATCGCAAGGTTTTATCAGTGTTCGGACACTAGAATGCGGACTAGACGCGTGTAACTGTCGATAATTTTCGCTCAGTTCGATTAATAATAATTTCGGTCCGTGGGAACTGTTTTTATGTATATTTTCGTGAGTTAAACCAACTAGATACATAAACTACAATTGCATTATGGATTTAGTGACCTATAGTTATTGGCTAGTACCTACTACAGCAAGGTAGCTCGCCGATGTAAAGGTAAAACCTCATTTACAACTTCAGAAATCTGCTCTGTGGTTCTGTTATAAATCATCCTTACGTTTCTGAGAATATAAGAGGCACCTGTCTTTAATAAGAAGCTGCTGTCACTGTAATGAAGCACTTACCCGTGATGTGATGTAAATCGTTGTAAAGTATGGTTTCTGTGAAGCTCTAATAAATGTGTAAATAGTGGTGGTGAAGTGCGGATAATGGAAGGGCGGTGTCGGTCGAGTTACTGACAAGAGAAAACACAGCCGGCGCGCACCGAGAGTCGAGACTCGCAAGTAATTAATATGATTATCAATATTTTAATGGTTTGATTACTTTGCAAGCCATGATCCTGATGTTACAAGTAAATAATAACCAAATCTGCTAACAAACTTACTCCATAACAAAGAAATCTTGCCTGTTTGTTATATTAGTATGGATTTAAAAAACAATAGTTAGGTAGGTTATCGGACTATTCTCGACGAGTAAAAGAAAATGCTGGTATTTTTTTTAATAAAACAAAAAACGTTAAGAACTTGGCAATTCGGCAAGGCGAAACGGAGTTGGATGGACATTAGGTAATATTTATTAATATAACAATCAATAATATTATACGTTAACTACTATCCTCGTGCGTGTCCAATGCAATTGCTAATAAGTAATAGGACCTGGGCGACCGAGTTTTGCTGGGGTGAAAATAGCTAAAACCGAGTTTTTTCAGATATGCCTCTGTAGTTAGAGCGAGTTGTCGCCCCCGTACACCTCAGTATTCCAAATTTCGTCGAAATCGTTAGAACCGTTTCTGAGATAGCTTGGATAAATAAACAGAGATAGTTATTTGTGCAACAAGAGAGCAAAATTGCTTTTTGCTTCGAGTGCCATGTTTGAGTCCTGAGCTAGCGAAAGATTCTATATTTGAATCACGAGCGTTCAGCGAGTGATTCTAGTTTAGAATCTTGAGCTAGCGAAGGACTCAAAGGCATGAGAAGTAAAAGAAATTGCTCTCGAGTAGCACATACAATTTTTCACCTCAGTAGCGAGAACACATAAAAGGTAGGTACTTGCAAAGAATACTTACAACACGAAAAATCTGAAATAACATTTCTTCTTCGCTCCTTTCACTCAAATTATAACTTTAATTTCATGTTTTAAAAGAATTACTTACTTTAAAGTTAGTTATAGAAAATTAAGAAGAAAGACATGATTTGACATGAGACATTGGCGGCAATTTTCCAAACGTATGTTCGGAAACTAGTACAATGATATGTTTCGAATTCATTCGGTAATATTTGAAAACTTTTAGTTTACTTTAAATTAAAGCTTTAGTTTAAAATGATAATTATATGAAAACATAATTATATGAAATATAAGTCATTTGAAAATTGTAAGATTTTCAGAAGTTTCAACGAACAACAAATCAACGTATAATTTTAATGTCTAAAAATACGGCGGTACTGATGCGTTGCGCATATCCGAACGTTTCTAATTCAGTTTTTTTTTCTACGAAAATAGATTCGCACTAAGACTTGCCTAGTATAATTCTACCTCTTTTCTTAAAGAAATGAAAAGAAGAGAGCGGATAAAATCGAGATAGTTAGAATTATTGGTATAAGAAGTAGTTACTAGTAAGATGCCGAAGTATGAAATGACCATTCGCAGTAATCAAATTTAAAAAAAAAGAAAAAGCCCGGGAACGATTTAACTGTGGCTGCAAGGCTTAGGCCTTTGCCTTTGCCTGATGGGATTGTCTGATGGGATAAAAAGATTTAAAAAAAACAAATTAAAAAAATACTTTGTCTCACTGAGTGAAACAAACACGATTTTGCTCACTAATTTCTGACAGCAAAGTCTACTTGTTCGAGCTGCTGAGGTGAAAAATATTTTTCACTTCTCATGCTCTTAAAATGTTACTTTAGTCTCTGCACATCGGGACTAAAGCTCTTTTTTAGTCTCTAGGGACTAAAGTAAATTTTTTTTAATTTACATTGGAAACCCGCCTAAACAGCCAACCACAGAATTTATGAAAGGAGGATTATCCCCATTTCCAGTGAACCTAGACAATTTCTAGGGCGTGAAAAAACGATTTAATTTCGTGAAACACGATTTAATGATTACGAATACTTATAAATCTTGTTTTATTTAAAGTGAATTAATTTAATAATGCATGACCCAGTAGTTTTAAAAAATATTAATAGTTTTCAAGTTTGAATCTGTTGGCTAAATAACATTCAAAACGTCACGTGATAAGAAACAGGTCAAGTGCGAGTTGGACTCGCGCACCGAGGGTTCCGTACCTACAAACTTGATGATGCAAATTTAACAATACAAACTTATTATTTGCGGTTGGTGAAGTAGACACGGCTACTGCGCCAACCGCAAATGATAAGTTTGTATTAGTAAATTGTCTTTTTTTGCACCAAAATATATAATATTATGGTTATCAGATTTATTCCTGTATGTGTGCTGTAAGACCTTGCTTCTGACCAAATTTCATGATTCTAGGTCATCGGGAAGTAGCCGGTTATCTACTTTGTTATAATACATATCGTAATTTTGTATGGAACTTCGTTTTTTTTTCCTCGCATTCGAAGTGAAAAGCAGAGTGTTTAACGCGTGACTAAACAACCATAATGACACTCGAACTATAGCCACCCTCGCTCTGCTCGGGTGGCTAAACATCTCGTGTCATAATGGCTTGTTTTAGTCCCTTGATAAACAATCTACTATTAACGTATTAGATACTAACATTTAATAGAGCATTGCATTAAGAAATAAATACGATCTGGCTCTTATTTTTTCATAGTGATAATTTTAAAGTTAATTCTGGATTTAAAGTAGGTATTACAAGTACAGTACAACTATGTGTGTTTTTATAACTATTACAACTACTTATATGATGTATGAAAGTGACACGAAGGGATTTTATATTCAAAAGTATATAAATGACGCCATAAGAAAATGAGTGTCATATTGCACACTTTGCCTTTTAATGCCCACTTTTCACTTTGTGTACCCACTATCCAAACTGTACCCGCGTTGTAATTATAGTCCAGACTCTCTTGATGAGACCCTGTGCAAAGCAGAGACACATTATATAGCCTGCTAAGGTGTCATTTACACTATTGCATTAACTTAATGTGTTTATTGCAAATTGTGGCCTGCTGGAGTTATACCCGTGGAGGCAGCCTCCGCCGCCCGCCCGCTAATTGTCGCTATTACAGAAATTGGACACTTACACACAATTGCTATAAATCACTACACTTGTATTAAAGCGCGCCTCCGATGTTTACGCGATTAGGCCATTACATAACTATAAATCAAATAAAATTTAACTATAGGCTCTATAAAATTTTCTGTCAAATGTGTACAAGTATCCTACGAACTTATTAAATTTCGTGGAAACGTATCACTCACCTATTTTTGAAGAAAACAACATAATTGAGTTAATAACATGGATTTAAACTGATTTAAACCTGGTAATTCTTAACTCTGATAATTCTTAAATTATAAATAATTTAGCTACAGAAGGGTCGCTAAAAACCCACAACTAAATCAAAATGCGTTTTATCGGTAATATAAAATAATATGTAGAAAATAATGTGATATATTACTAATCATCACATTATTTCCCACATATTATTTTATATTATATTATTGTAGGTTATAACCTACATATCCAGAAATAAACTAACACGTGCCAGGTTTATATTACACCGAGTTGACGCAACAGCTCAACTTAGTATTTATCATAAGAACATGACCTAAGGCATAAACAAAAAAAGTTTTTATTGTTATTATATGTACCTACTTAGGTAAAATAACTAATCTTAATTTCATGTTGTTTCAGCAAACCAGTCATCATTGAAAACGAAATAAATCAGCGAAAAGCGACGTTTGACAGCAGTTTCTGGGAAGGTAAGTTTTCAAAACTTAATCTCTCGAAATTATGATCAACACTAGCTAATAGTTCCGAATTCCACGCGGACGAAATCGCGAGCAGAACCGCGATTTCGTCCGCGTGGAATTCGGTGCTAGCGTTCCCGCGGGAACTATGCATTTTTCCGGGATAAAAAATAGCCTATTATGTTGACCAGTGTTATAAACGACCCCCATACACTAATTTCAAAACTACCCAAGGCATAAATTCAATATCATCTCCATGGCAACAGATGAAATAGCCCGACCTAAATGTACTTAGCTGGTACACCAGTAACTATTACAATCCATTGTTCTAGAAGATTTGAAGGAAATTAATTGGTAGGAGCCGATGTTGTTACGTGGAACGAGACGAAGGATTATAAATTAAGGCCGTTCCCTGACCCAGCATCGTCAAATTGCTCATGTAAGATAATACTTTTTAAAGAAATGCTAAAAGTTAAAAATATGAAAAAAAACATACGTTACATTTGATTATATCATCCTTACATTGACAGCTTTCGTTACACGTTTCACGAAACTTCGCTCGATACAATTTAATTCCAAAGTAACCTCTTAACTCGAACCTTTAATCCCACTTTACTCCAGGTTATTATATCAAACAGTGTAAAACTAAATATAACAGAATAATTATCTATAATATGCATACATTGACAGCTTTATACATGCCATGTATTGAGACGGTATTTTTATAGAAATTAAAACGCGTTAATACTAACTAAATCGGGCGTTCTGTGCGTAGCGCTTTCTGTTTCACTCGTTGCGCGAGTGACAGTAACGGCTGAGCCGGGTATAGGAACGGCCTTAAGTGTATAGTTTTGTTTTTGATGTTAGTGAACATTGTTGGTACTTAGTAACGATTCGAGCGTGAGTCGAGAATTTAGTCGAAGCTTAGAGCTTAAAATATAGGATTATGTTACCTACGTGCATATGTAACTCGTTTTCACTACTACACACCTACAGCAAAAAGACAGGAAAGAATTTCTCACTACATTATGGCTATAATAATATATGTATAAAAGGACTTTTTAAAGTAAATAATAAGGTTCTCGCCTCGCCTCTCCAATCCGAACAAATACATAATGATTGCAAAATCTTGTTTATTTAAATTCGATAATCGGTGATGCTATATAATCTATAGAGAAATTTGTTATGTATATCATTATGTTGTATAAGTTTCGTATTAAATATAGCTACCTATATATAGTTGGGTGTAGGAATCCTTGCGTGTGCCAGGTCGTGAAAGTGCAGCTTGCGGGCGTCCGTTTTGTCGCACCTGCTCATTCTCTGCACATGCCGTAATGCAGTTTCGGTGCAAGGCTTGGACTGCATTGCGCGAATGCCGCCGACTTTCAAACCATATAAGTACCGCGAGAACTGGATACTTTTAAACTTTATTCATATAAAGCTATAACTGTTATAAGTATACGCAACTTAAGCCCATCCTGTTTCAGACTCCTAACAAAACCAAGTACCTACCTACTTTCCTTTTGGATAATCTGTTTCATGCAAGTTCAATTATCTGTTTCTTTTTGATTTCATTATCATATATCATACTGAATTCACCATTTGTAATTTTTTACCCGAGAAAAATAATGAAAAACCAAAAAAATGGTAAATAAAACCTTTTTCGAGTTTTATCGCTTGACGACCCGTCGTCGTCGTATAGTGTTTTAATGAATAATAAAATCAGTATATAGGTAGAATATGTCTAGGTACTGCAGCAATTAAGATTTGGACTATATTAAACTTCTATCGAAGCGACGACATATTGTTTAACGTTATTCTAACTCATAGATATTAGTAAATAATACAAGATCTTGATTTTTGTAGTTACTTAGGTGTTTTTTTATGATAAGTACACTTATAAGGCAAGTTCTGTTGGTATCCCGCTGGTCGATCATTAAATTGACAACCACGATCCACCCGTCAACTTTCATTGTTAACCGGCATTTTGCATCCCAGAAATTCGATTTCGAATGCTTATCGCCAATGATTGATAGCCATTGTCGGTACTTTGGATCGATACGATCACAATAGAATAGAGGTTAGCAGTTTTAAAGTGCACCTGAGTAACGCCTTTTACTAGTGATTGTTCCAAAGTCCATACACTTGTTGCGGAATCCGGAATCTCGTATCAATACTGAAAGAAGTATAACAATTTCGTTTGGTTTTGTATTTCGTTCATTGATGACTTTGTACTATTAATTGGTTCAATTTATGAAAGATAGTCTGTTCAGAATTCACATCCAGGACACGGAGCCAATTTACAGAGAATGCTCTGAGCGGCACTTCACTTAATTCCATTATGGTTCTTAATGCTTAGCCCCGGAATCCATTAAAACCCATCTTCATTCAAAAAACTTTGATGGGCTTAACTTATCCGGTTGCCATTTTAAATTGGAAGTCCTGGAATTTCCTCGAGTGAAGGCTTTAGCAAAAAGCGTTTATATTTACGCGAGACTTACTGCGCTCAATGTTATGTGCAGTAGAGTCGTTGTTGGAAAAGCAGGTGAGGGAAAGGATGTCGTAACGTTTGGCGGATTCCTGGCGTGCCCGGTTTGATTCGCAGCAGTCGCCGCGGTCGCCGGTCGCCGGTCGCATACCGTCATCGTCCATCGAAGCGTTATTTATTCGGATTACATGTTGCGAATGCCGCTCCCCGGCCGCAGCATGACGAAGCTTTCATTAAGTTTTACGATTTAAAATAAGTTTACAGATAACATTCTATGTCTCGTGTAGATTTGTGGTTACCACAATTGCTACCAAATAGCGTAATTCGGCTATCACTCACGGTCTGTGCAGCCGCCAGCCGCTCGAGATCGTTATGTCAGATGGATCGACTGACTAATAAACTCGAACTCTTGTAAGCGTTTTGAATTAATAATAAAAGAGTCGTCCGACGACCTTTGCGAGATACAAATGTTGCGATTATGAAGTCTTGTCTCGTTGAGATTACATAATACATGTCACTGGAGAAAGTTAATTTAGTTTTGAAAGTGAAATCGATTAGGCTTTCTTTCACTTACCTATTTCAAAGTTCGTTGTAGGAAAGGAACCCATCAGTCATTCAAATACTCGAGCACAATTTACTTAACTCTGTCTTTTGTTTCAAGATTGTGTCTAGAGTTTCTCTCTGTTTGCCACCATAATTTTATTCTCAAAGTTCCTTTCGTACGAATCAAATATTCAACTAATCATTTAGAACATTTTCAGTTCAATGCTAATAACAGTTCCGAAGAGGGCGTTTATTTGAGATACTTGCCTAGTGAAAACGTTCCAAAAACGTTCAAACGTAATTCCAACGGTTGGCGTTAATGGTTATGATCTATATTGAGGCTAGTATATAGAGTTTAATAAAAGGACGGGAATGTAAAAAAATGTGCAAACAACTCTGCAAACACGTCGGAGCGGTTTAAAGGCCGCGTCCGGATTGCGCGGGGCGGCGGCGGCCGCGGAGAGTCGGCGGCATTCCAGCCTCCCGGCCGCGACGTCACCTATGTACCTAGATGGCACGCCGCATTCCGCGATGCCACTTATTCTCTTCTACTGATGGAAGGAAAGTGCAGTCGTGAGATCGCTCTGTCCACATTTTATGGGTCCAATTCTACCGTCGCATCTAGAGACATGTGTTATAATCGGAAGTACAGCGGCCAGGGTGCAGCGCGGCGCGGGGCGCCCGCGGGCTGCGACCCTGACATCTGTTGCGCGAGCGCCGACGACTGAGCGCTCACGGTCGCCGCCCTCCGATGCCTCTCCTTGCTAAAAATAGCTCAGATTTACAGATTAATGGTTACTTTCAAGTTAAATAGAGTAGTAGCGAGAGTGCATTTATATTTTTAACATGACTTTTGTTGCTCGAAGCGGTTGGTCAGCTCGTTGTACCCTTTGTTAATGTGGTGTGAAGGTTAGGGTATCAAGTGGTGTAAAATGACAGTAAGGCTTATGCAGTCGCGGGCGGTGGGCCGCGGGGAAGCGTCGCGTGCGCGGCTCGGTGTCCGTCCCTGGCTCGGAGCAACGCCCCCGTCAAGGGCGGCGACGCTGCAAATTTGTGCAAGCCCGCCGCGACTCAGTGCATCTCGCCCCGCCGCGGCGGCACCGCGCTCGCCGTCGTGCTCGCCGCTCGTCCTCGCTGACCGGCGCCCGCGCAGCCGTGGGCGCATGTTACACGCGCCGCCCTATGTTAAATAACTGTTATTTCGGTCATCAATGAGCTGGATCCGCATTCTTAACTCGATCCTTTTTCTTTACGCCGAGATTCGTGCATTGTTTTATCGCCAAATAAGTAAAGTCCAGCCTTTTGTTCTGCTGTAGTGAGATGTGGGTGTTGTTTTTTTGTGGTTTTCCCTGTTCGTGGAATGAAAGTAACATTTTCTGAATGGACTGGGGCGGAACTGGTTTAATAAATGAAAGTGTATGGTTATGAATTGGTTCACATGATTTACCCCGAGGTTGTGTGACGCCTGCACGATGTTGGAGATGAGGAAGCTGCCGCGGCGCTCGGTGTCGCTTTACGGTCAGTAATTACCTAGAGACCTAATAACGGGATACCTAAACTTAATAATGTTCCTAAGTCTACAAAGCAACCTTAAGTAACTAACCTAAAAAAGTATCTACTAGTGCGTAATTACGATTTTTATTGTCTTCAATATTTCTAGATTGTTAAAATAAAAAGTTTTATGATAAAAGGTTATATTATTATAATGTAATGTATATTATTTATTGGTTATGTAGGTAGTAGATTTTTATTCACTCTGGATATTTCTAATTTCAACTATTTGTATTACTGTTTGTATTATTTGCTGTTCACAATAAACAATTTAGAAATTATGTACTTAGGGGACAAGATTTTGAAAGATTTAAATGTCAATATCCCCTGGAAAACAGGATCTATAAAAAAATGCGATTTCTTTTACGCAACGATCTAATTACTTGATTTAATATAACATTAGTAGGTACATACTCGTACACAGCATTTCTTTTCATTTATTAACTCTGATATTTGGTCTACTCGTGCGTACCTACCTACCTATATCATTCTGTGCAGCATATTGAGCACAAACCGATCGTACAGCATATAAATACCTATAGTAATACCTACCTAGATATGATTTAATCGGCAGTAAAATATGTATAGGTAAGTAAAATTCTAAAGTGGAAGAAATTAAACTACCTACGTACTAGAAAAATAATGGTATGAATGTCGTACTTATACCTCCCTACTTTAAACAAGCTTCGCGTTGTTGAACGTATTGCGTAACAACGAACGTATTTCCTGTTTAATTTTACTCCTACTATAGTTATGAAAATATTCAAAAGCCCTCCTGTTGTCTACCGCCTATTGTCAAAAAGATTATGTAAAATAAACTTAATTACTTAGTTATTAAAGTATATTCGCTCGACGCGGAATCGCGTCAACGGTAGACAACGGATTAAGTAAGTAGGTAGTTAATTTAGTTACTAATAAACAGGCAAAATTCATTTCGAAAATCTGAAAGTCCTCTTAGCTTTGAGTTTAATTAGTATGATATAGTTTTACCTAATAAAAGGGATGGATAGCAGTGGGCACATCGTCATAAATTTGGACAGGGCCAGTCGAAAATCAATTCAATAATTAATAAACTTTTAATTGCAGTACTGGCGTTGTATTTTGTATCTGTATGTGTGAGTGTGACCGCTCTCGGCTGCATGTTCACAAATTTTGCACAACTAATTAAATTGATCCAAGGCATCACGGCGTAGATAGTGACGAAACTACGTCAACACCACCCAAGAAACCTTTAAGGTGGTCTATAATACCTACTGAATTTCAGTGCACAAAACATTTGTTTAAACAACTGAAGCGTGCCATGTCCGCAGCAAAATAAACAATACGTAGATCCATGGGTTGGGTTTACGTATTTAATTATTTTACCATCTTTAATGTTCCTATCAATTGAAAAATACATCAGTATAATTGTGAACCTCATTAAATACGCACATGCGTTAAAATCTTTCTGTGTTTTTTTTTACGTTATGTACACACAAAGAGTCATAGTGCTAGATACGAAATCGTATAGTGTTGTAAAAATCAGGCATTCTCGTTGTC
>OZ020274.1:7770012-7844443 GCA_963971205.1 Aethes cnicana | reverse complement strand
AATGTTGCCAGTACAGTAGGTATCCTACCTACTGTCCTATTTTATAGAAGAAGATTATGTTTGTAAATCTTCCGTAACGACTGAAATTACTTAACTACGGCATCCTTCAGAGTACAATACCCTCGGCGTTATCACGCATCGCTAAATATAGGAACATCTTTCGCGCGAAGCAAGGCGGAATAATTAGGTAGGTGGGTATGATTTGAAGTCTTTATTCATCCCAGTTTCTGCTAAGCTAACGGTAGTAAGTAACCCGTACTGCCGTAACAGTGAAACATGTTAGGTAGGTACTTACACTATAAACAACAATAATATTTTTGTTAGCAGAAACAGCTCAACAGTCGATCATGAGTAGCACCTACTAAAATATTGTTGGAAGTATCGACAGTGAAAATTTATTACAAATTCGTTTTCATTTTACGGTGAATCAGCGTCCCAATTTTGATATAAGGTAATAGGTAATATTAGTAGCTTTAACTAGAAATAAAATATGGGTTAGCTAACTCACAAAAAAATACTTGCATGGTTGCAATTGTCGTGAAGTAGCTTCTGCCCGCGACTTCTCCCGCGTGGATTTCGGTTATTGCGTTCCCGCGGGAACCATGCATTTTTCCGGGATAAAACGTAGCCTATGTCCTTTTCCGGGACTCCAACTATTTCCATACCAAATTTCATCCAAATCGGTCCAGCGGTTGAAGCGTGAAGAGTTACTTTCGCATTTATAATATTAGTATGGATATGGGTATGGAAAACATGACTGTTGACTATTGTCCAAATGGCGCAAAGCCTACGTGAGATTGACATTAACTCCCACAGACGCTGCGCGGGCGCGGGATTAGATCGGCAAACAACTGGCTTCCGCCACATTCATAGTCTGACTGTAAAATGAGTGATGGAACATTAACACAAAGGATTAAAGAGCATTTTGGAATGATTGCGTCACAAGTGTACATTTAAAACATGCATCTAGTTGCATTCGAAGTGGCTTTCTGCTTGCATAGGTAAGAAACTCGAGTATATAGTATAGTGACATTCCTGCATAGGTAAAGCACAGCTAAGGATTCAGGGTGCATACCTACTCGTAGTAAAGCATCTAAAAATGTGGTTTGCCTTAGGATTATTTTGATAAAGTAGGACATTGTATTGTTACTAGGTACTTGAAGGTAAGATTTGCTAGAAGATTTCAGAATATGAAATTCATATTCTGAACGACACGACTTTACATAACTTTAAAAGATAAAATTACCTACATAAGTATATTCCAAATCACGGTTTTTTCTTGGAAAACGAAACCATAGTTAGGATGTGTGTTAGATTTAGGGCTTATAACCTACTCGTAACTCAAAAGACTTCCTATTCTTTTGACATGAACTAATACATAGTACCTATATACTCATGTTTTTTGAGCTGTCCCGAGTTCCTAAGATATAATTTATTTCAGTTACGGCTGAAGTATGGTTTTAATGAACGCATGGTGTAATAAAGATAGTACGGTGATGCACGTCTGCATCTCGTTATAATTAGAAGCAGGCGGCGTGGCCGACGCCGGCCGGTACCGTTGCGGATATCCGTTCGGACGTCCAAACATGCTGCTCATACTAAATACTTCATATTCATTTAAATCTGTTCCATTTTATAAATTTAATCATAATACAGGTATGGCATTGCTTCTTCGACCGTGAACATAGTTTATAACTACTTAATTAAACTCAAGCATTCAACGTTTGCGTGTCAAGACTCAAGACTCATTCTGACCACTAGAATGCCATAATACACTAGTATTACGTTACAACTCCACGCGAGTCCATTTATCAATTATCATACTCGCTCTTGACACAAATCGATCGAAAGACCGTAAAACGCAGATAGGGGAAACCGTAAATTTGGTAACGACTGAGGATATAAATGGTCAGTAATTTTATATGGAGCTTGTCCACCGCAAGGGGGAGCATTAATCTCCGGGGAGCAAGTATTTTCGGTGTGGACACTAGTGAGTAATTAAATTCCGAGATCCTACGAGCTGGGGCGATGTTTATAGCCGATAGACGACCTCGGGACAAATAAAAACAAAGGGGAGTTGTATTTGGGACCTCCATTTAAACATCATTGCCACAGTCATGCTCGATTAGGTCTGTAACATAACATAACTTAATTAATAATGGACTTAGTTTAAATAACTCTTCTTAGTAACAAGTCCACAGTGTGGTTTCTTCATCAAGAATGCCTATTGTACTTCGCAGAATCTCTTTGTTGTTCGTGGCTGTAAAAATTATAGCGTGAATTAAAACAATAGAGTTTTTGTTTTATTTTTATTATACCTCTAAACCACAAATCTATATACAATGTCCCTGACTGCAATAAATACTTTATAATAAATTACCTAAGTAGTAACATAATATCCATATCTGTATGTCTGTCTGTTACCTCGTCACGCTTCAACCGCTTGACCGATTTACATGAAATTTATCATGGAGGTAGTTGAAGTCCCAAGAAAGGACAAAGGCTATTTTTTATCCCGGAAAAACGCGTAGTTCCCGCGGGAACGCGATAACCGAATTCCACACGAGCGAAGTCGCGGAGAGAAGCTAGTAAACTATATTCGACGGTTCCATTTAGCCAACAATGAGTAGAGTCGGTCGTAGAGTAAAACAGTCTGCGTAGCTGTATTGTGGATCGGAAGCTGCCTTTAATTCGCGTAGTCCCGTTGCGCACTGAATTCGGCCTGCCGTGGTCAGTGCTCTTCCGTTCAGACTTTTAGCAATGGCGTGAGTATCGGTTGCATTCGAACGGGACAAGTCATAAAACAAAACACTCGTAACATTAATCATTCACGTATAATGCTTATTTTCCTACATCGCTATCGTGGTGAGATCTTAACGATTTTCCTCAAGACGTTTCCATTGCTTTCCAATAACTGTGGAGCATTGTAAAGCAGATTATGTTCCCAGCAAGTACACGACACGTATGATTGTATGTAAATGCCGGGAGATGTCCCGTAATTGAATACGCAGCTCAGACACTCCGTCTAGATCGAAACGACTTGATTACAACCGCCGCGATAGCTCAATCCCGGCCGTTTTCCTGGAGAGAACTTTTGTTTTATAAACGCCTAACTATCCAATTCTGACCGTGACCGTCTGTATTTCCGTTCATAAGTAATGCTTCTACTTTGATCAAATATGCTAAAATAGTACATTTCGATACTAGTGCGGAAAGTGTGTCATTACTTCACGAGTAACTTGCCACGAGCCGCAGGCGAGTGGCAAGACTCGGGACGAGTGAAGAATGACACTTCCGCGCGTGTATCGAACGACGTTTTTTAATACAGTTGCGAGAAAATAAGAAAAACAACAAGTAAGGAATTAGAAACGTTTATATTATTAATCTTGTAATTGCAATAGAACTGAAAAATAATAAAGTTCTACAAATAATTTAAAAAAATCTCCTAATAAAAAAATCTTCTATCTTTATTTATTTATTTTTTATTTACATAATAGTTAGAAGAAGAAGAAGAAGAAGAAAGACATTTATTCGCTGCACAGAAGACACAGTTTACAGCAAAAAAAATACACAAAAAATTCACAAAAATAGTAGTACAAACACGACAACACAAAAAAAAAGAAAAACATAGGAACAAGTGTGTGTGTGTGTCTTCACGGCAGCGGAGAGGTTGCTGGCTCAGCATAAATGCTGAGGTGTCATACACCTGCAGCGCTGATTTTCAGCCAACACCTAGGTGACCCACGGAGCGCTATACAAAAACTAAAATGTAATAAATAAATAAATTGAATAATTATTGGTATTGGTAAATAATATAAATAGTAATAATAATAATATAGCCAGTAAAATATGTCATATAAATATGTTTTAAACATATATACATATATATATATTATACAAAAATTCTGTACATGTACGACGTCGGTGCATGATGGTAAAAGAAGAATACTAACAAAATTAAATTATAAAAAGAGTAATAATAACACTGTAAGCACTCAAAAGCCACTTCATATTAACGCCGGATTAGGACTTTTGGAGTGTCAGCAGATATACTTTCAGCTTTCGCTTAAAAGAGTAGCCGCTGGACGCCCCTTGGATGGGAGGAGGGATATCATTCCAGCACTTGGATGCCGCAAATCTGAAACTACCTCTAAAAGCCGCGGTGCGATGTGGGAGCCCGATAGCCATGTTACACCTTCGAGCACTTTTAGACCACATTAGTCTATTGTAAAGATATGTGGGCTTTTCATGTTTCACCACACCGAACAGCAAAGACGCAAGATGCAAGCGTCGACGTGCAGGCATGTTCAGCATATTTGCGGCATTCAAGTACGGAGTGATGTGGGAACGGGGAGGAACTTTGAAGCAAAATCGAATGCAAGCATTTTGGACTCTTTGGATGAGCCTTTTAGACCGACTGAGGATGCAACCATCATAAACAACATCACAATAGTTTAATCTAGACAGTATAAGCGACTCACACAGGTGGACACGTAAGTCCACACTGAGGTAATCGCGTACACTGTAGAGAACTTTAAGGCGATAGAAGCAGTTACTGGCAACTTTAACTATGTGGTTTTCAAAATGTAGTTGACTATCCATGAGGAGGCCAAGGTTTTTTGCTTCCATCACCCTTTCTATTGGTTCATTCATGATAGCTACATCCTCAGTCTCCAATATGGCGAGTGTCTTCCGTATTTGCTCCTTCGATCCACAAACTAGGTACTTTGATTTGCTAGGGTTAAGTACCAGGCAATTCTTTTCCGACCAAGAAACTATTCGATTTAGATCAGAATTGATATTATCTACCGTGGAAGTTGTATCTGATGGCAGCCCAGAGAGATTAAGTACCTACTTACATCTAAAGATCGATGTTCGGATACGATATTAATTAAAATACAATTTTATAAGTTTATATACGTACTCTAGTAAAAATAGGTGCTTAAAGTATGTCTTTTTTTAATTTGACAATCCGTTGTTCCTCAATACCCAGTCCTCTAAAGTTCTCAATCTTATAAGATTGCATTTGGCTTAGCTACAAAGAAAACCCAGAAAAAATGTTGCCAGTACAGTAGGTACCTACCTACTGTCCTATTTTATAGAAGAAGATTATGTTTGTAAATCTTCCGTAACGACTGAAATTACTTAACTACGGCATCCTTCAGAGTACAATACCCTCGGCGTTATCACGCATCGCTAAATATAGGAACATCTTTCGCGCGAAGCAAGGCGGAATAATTAGGTAGGTGGGTATGATTTGAAGTCTTTATTAATCCCAGTTTCTGCTAAGCTAACGGTAGTAAGTAACCCGTACTGCCGTAACAGTGAAACATGTTAGGTAGGTACTTACACTATAAACAACAATAATATTTTTGTTAGCAGAAACAGCTCAAACAGTCGATCATAAGTAGCACCTACTAAAATATTGTTGGAAGTATCGACAGTGAAAATTTATTACAAATTCGTTTTCATTTTACGGTGAATCAGCGTCCCAATTTTGATATTAGGTAATAATATTAGTAGCTTTAACTAGAAATAAAATATGGGTTAGCGTCCTTTGAGTATATAGCCACTGGAGATGCCATAACGTCAACTCGCCGAACAAATTTTTTCGCCACTTTTAGCGGGGGGCGAGGTAAACACGTACAGCGCACCACCAAACGACGCAGAACTCAACAGACACAAATTTTTCTGTTGAGATAAACGCACACTACAAAAAAAAATCAACACATCAAAAAATACACGTAAACAGATAGAGTTTTCACGTAACTATGCAGCATACATATATGCACAAGACTAGTGATGGGACACATCTGAAGAATGAGTCAAATGAGATAAGTAGATGAATGAACTGAATTATTTTATAGTAACTATTTTATTTTATAATAAAATTGCTAAAGTGGAAATTCTGTACGTTGAAGATACCCAAAAACATATTGGTTTGTATGTATGTATGTCTGTAAGTATCTGTATTTGTGTCCTTAGCCCACACACAGTTTTTTAATTGTGGAATGAACTGTTGGCAGCAGCTTCCGGGCGGATACATATGTAAAAAAAATTAAAGTAGATTGGTATTTGTAAGAGCCTACGTACATGAAATCTATATATCTATATATATAAAACAAGAAACTGACTTACTGACTGACTGATCGATCAACGCAGAGCCGAATCTACTGGTCGTAGAAAGCTGAAATTTGGCATGCAGATTCCATAGGGAATATAGGGGAGCAATCTAAGAAAGGATTTCCCGAAATTTCCATAGGAACAGAAAAATCGGGATTTTACATTTTAATATTTCTGCGCATATGAAGTTGCGGGGAAAAGCTACTAATGTTATAACTACCCTTTCACCCGCGACTTCGTCCGTATGTACGGACGAGTTCTCCAATATATACACACTTTTACACCTTGCTCTCTTGTAATAAGGTCCAAAAGTGATCATATATTTATGAACTTGACTGTACTAAGAATTCAGGCAGTTAATGGTTCTATACATAGCGATAGTTATAGGAAACCAAAAACAAAACAATGGATTTTCCCATGGGATTCCCATAAGATGTTTTCCCGTGGTAAAAAGTAGCCTATGTCACTCTCCAGCCTCCCAACTAACCCTAAACAAATCACGACATAAAACCTCTCCGTTGCGACGTGAAAGAAGGACAAACAAATGAACTTTCCCATTTATATAATACCAGCTTCTGTCCGCGACTTCGCCCGCGTGGAATTCGGTTATCGCGTTCCCGCGGGAACTATGCGTTTTTTCGAGATGAAAAGTCGCCTATGTCCTTTCCCGGGACCCCAACTATCTCCATGCCAGATTTCATCTCAATCGGTCCAGCGGTTGAAGCGTGAAGAGGTAAGTAACAGACAGACAGACAGAGTTACTTTCGCATTTATAATATTAATATGGATAGTACTCGTATGGTAGTATGGGCCCGTGTGGGGACTATAGCCCAAACCCTCTCATGATGAGGGGAGGCCTGTGCCCAGCAGTGGGACGCAAATAGGCTGTAGTAGTAGTAAGTATGGATAAGGGTCGTCAGCAAAATGCTCCGAACAGATAACACGTGTCAGTTTCCAAGAATTCTCCTTTATGGATCTTTTGGAAATTTAAAAGGATTATATGAAATAATGTATATAAATAATAGTATATGCATTACACATCACTCGTAGTCCCGAACTAAATATTGTATTCCTTTTACCTAGATCTATATATTTGCCAACATTTCTTTTCAAGATCAGAATAAAATTCAACATCGATGTCCAGAGAAAAGTAATATTCACCTTCCAGGATTTAAATGTAACAAACATCTATACTTATCTACTAATTAATGGAATATGCAATAAAAAACTTATTAAATAAACCTCATTGATTGAATAAATGAATGATTCACTCAAAAGTTAAGTCGCTTTTTTGACTTTAGTCACATCCCTAGACCGATTCGCTCCCATTCATGTTTACATTTTTCTGACGTTTACGTATCGCAAAAGCTTTTCTTTAAATAGAGATTTTACTTCAATAAAAGTTAATAAAAATACTTATCTATGATAGGAAATGCGATTTTGTTGCGAATTTAAGCGATCAGATCGCCTTTTACACGAGAATACCGCACAAGACACCATTTTTCAGGAGAAACGTCTCGCGTCACGGAACGATGCAAAATGGTGGTGAAGTGACCTTCAAGTGGGTTTATATAAAGAGTTTGAACAGTTGAACCATGTACTTTGCCGGAGGGGATCGCCCATGCATGGCATCTCCAGTGGCTATATACTCAAAGGTTAGCGTCACAAAAAAAATACTTGCATGGTTGCAATTGTCGTGAAGTAGCTTCTGCCCGCGACTTCTCCCGCGTGGATTTCGGTTATTGCGTTCCCGCGGGAACCATGCATTTTTCCGGGATAAAACGTAGCCTATGTCCTTTCCCGGGACTACAACTATTTCCATACCAAATTTCATCCAAATCGGTCCAGCGGTTGAAGCGTGAAGAGGTAACAGACGGACAGACAGAGTTACTTTCGCATTTATAATATTAGTATGGATATGGGTATGGAAAACATGTCTGTTGACTATTGTCCAAATGGCGCA
This sequence comes from Aethes cnicana, assembly GCA_963971205.1. Lineage (NCBI taxonomy): Eukaryota > Metazoa > Arthropoda > Insecta > Lepidoptera > Tortricidae > Aethes > Aethes cnicana. The sequence continues at coordinate 7,836,357 of OZ020274.1, read as the reverse complement.
AAGCCTACGTGAGATTGACATTAACTCCCACAGACGCTGCGCGGGCGCGGGATTAGATCGGCAAACAACTGGCTTCCGCCACATTCATGGTCTGACTGTAAAATGAGTGATGGAACATTAACACAAAGGATTAAAGAGCATTTTGGAATGATTGCGTCACAAGTGTACATTTAAAACATGCATCTAGTTGCATTCGAAGTGGCTTTCTGCTTGCATAGGTAAGAAACTCGAGTATATAGTATAGTGACATTCCTGCATAGGTAAAGCACAGCTAAGGATTCAGGGTGCATACCTACTCGTAGTAAAGCATCTAAAAATGTGGTTTGCCTTAGGATTATTTTGATAAAGTAGGACATTGTATTGTTACTAGGTACTTGAAGGTAAGATTTGCTATTCATATTCTGAACGACACGACTTTATATAACTGTAAAAGATAAAGTTACCTACATAAGTATTTTCCAAATCATGGTTTTTTCTTGGAAAACGAAACCATAGTTAGGATGTGTGTTAGATTTAGGGCTTATAACCTACTCGTAACTCAAAAGACTTCCTATTCTTTTGACATGAACTAATACATCGTATATACTCATGTTTTTTGAGCTGTCCCGAGTTCCTAAGATATAATTTATTTCAGTTACGGCTGAAGTATGGTTTTAATGAACGCATGGTGTAATAAAGATAGTACGGTGATGCACGTCTGCATCTCGCTATAATTAGAAGCAGGCGGCGTGGCCGACGCCGGCCGGTACCGTTGCGGATATCCGTTCGGACGTCCAAACATGCTGCTCATACTAAATACTTCATATTCATTTAAATCTGTTCCATTTTATAAATTTAATCATAATACAGGTATGGCATTGCTTCTTCGACCGTGAACATAGTTTATAACTACTTAATTAAACTCAAGCATTCAATGTTTGCGTGTCAAGACTCAAGACTCATTCTGACCACTAGAATGCCATAATACACTAGTATTACGTTACAACTCCACGCGAGTCCATTTATCAATTATCATACTCGCTCTTGACACAAATCGATCGAAAGACCGTAAAACGCAGATAGGGGAAACCGTAAATTTGGTAACGACTGAGGATATAAATGGTCAGTAATTTTATATGGAGCTTGTCCACCGCAAGGGGGAGCATTAATCTCCGGGGAGCAAGTATTTTTGGTGTGGACACTAGTGAGTAATTAAATTCCGAGATCCTACGAGCTGGGGCGATGTTTATAGCCGATAGACGACCTCGGGACAAATAAAAACAAAGGGGAGTTGTATTTGGGACCTCCATTTAAACATCATTGCCACAGTCATGCTCGATTAGGCCTGTAACATAACATAACTTAATTAATAATGGACTTAGTTTAAATAACTCTTCTTAGTAACAAGTCCACAGTGTGGTTTCTTCATCAAGAATGCCTATTGTAGGTACTTCGCAGAATCTCTTTGTTGTTCGTGGCTGTAAAAATTATAGCGTGAATTAAAACAATAGAGTTTTTGTTTTATTTTTATTATACCTCTAAACCACAAATCTATTTCAATGTCCCTGACTGCAATAAATACTTTATAATAAATTACCTAAGTAGTAACATAATATCCATATCTGTATGTCTGTCTGTTACCTCGTCACGCTTCAACCGCTTGACCGATTTACATGAAATTTATCATGGAGGTAGTTGAAGTCCCAAGAAAGGACAAAGACTATTTTTTATCCCGGAAAAACGCGTAGTTCCCGCGGGAACGCGATAACCGAATTCCACACGAGCGAAGTCGCGGAGAGAAGCTAGTAAACTATATTCGACGGTTCCATTTAGCCAACAATGAGTAGAGTCGGTCGTAGAGTAAAACAGTCTGCGTAGCTGTATTGTGGATCGGAAGCTGCCTTTAATTCGCGTAGTCCCGTTGCGCACTGAATTCGGCCTGCCGTGGTCAGTGCTCTTCCGTTCAGACTTTTAGCAATGGCGTGAGTATCGGTTGCATTCGAACGGGACAAGTCATAAAACAAAACACTCGTAACATTAATCATTCACGTATAATGCTTATTTTCCTACATCGCTATCGTGGTGAGATCTTAACGATTTTCCTCAAGACGTTTCCATTGCTTTCCAATAACTGTGGAGCATTGTAAAGCAGATTATGTTCCCAGCAAGTACACGACACGTATGATTGTATGTAAATGCCGAGAGATGTCCCGTAATTGAATACGCAGCTCAGACACTCCGTCTAGATCGAAACGACTTGATTACAACCGCCGCGATAGCTCAATCCCGGCCGTTTTCCTGGAGAGAACTTTTGTTTTATAAACTAACTATCCAATTCTGACCGTGACCGTCTGTATTTCCGTTCATAAGTAATGCTTCTACTTTGATCAAATATGCTAAAAAGATATTTTTCACAAATAACGAACACATCCAAAGGAATGAACGTCAAATTTGGCGTCTCCTATTATATTGCGTTTTTCCATAACTCCGTATTTAGAATACCGTATTTACCAAAAAAACGACATTGGTTCTAATTTACAAGTGTTGGGTGTTAAACCCACGCGTGAAACGTTTGTAGACCATCTCTGTAGAAGCAGAACAGAGTTCTAAATGTAAAAAATATGAGTTTGACAAATTCCTGTTCCTAAGTCCGTGGGAATCTCCGTGGGAGTTCACAGCCATATGAAGATACTCTGGACCTATAATAAATGTCCATTATCACTGAAGAGGTGCTACAGAGGTTTTTACCCCGCGGCCCCGCTTTGTGATCAAGTGGGCAAACATTATGTCAGGGTTCAGCTCCATGCATGTTCTCAAGTGTTCCACAATGAGTGAGAAACTGCAAAAACCGCTCGATATATCAGCCGACAACGGATCAATTAAAAGGGCCAAGTGGGGCGTCGCCAATTCTCTAGGGAACCAGAGAACATTTACGACTTCGATTTATTGACAACTAGGCAATGTACGGCCTGTTACACAACCTTGTAGCTATTAGATTGATAGGGAATATACATTACAGTTGATATCACCGTAACGTTGTATTAAGTAATAACGTGTGTATGACATTAACAGGGGCGTTGTGTCGAATTGAAATGAATTTTAACCGAGATTAAAATCTATTAATTTTTATGCCAAATAATAATTATGTTAGTCTATTACTAGTCACAGTTTTATTTAATTTTATTTATAAGTGACTAATAATGATTAGTACGTGGGCAACCAAGATGTGGTCGGGATGAAAATAGCTAAAAACTATAGTCGAGTTTAATCCTAAATCCTAGGAAAACCTATAAAATCTACGGGTCTCGGGCATAATAGTATAATACTAGGAATTTATGGGCTCGTAACGGTTCGTGCCCATGTTGCGCCCACACTTATTAACGAAACTGAGATTTATGCGTAGCTCCGAGAGCGATAGTGGCACAATGGGCCCTACGGAATGTGACCCAACACTCATTCGTTAACTTATGTTTATCTACTTGGTATCGTTTCGTTATACTGGTAACCGCTCGCCCCTTAATAGGTACAAACGCAGACCGCTTACATTAATGCAACTAATTTAAACATCTGTGCGAACAAATTAAACAAAACTGTTCAATTACCTAATACTAACGGCGCCAGTGAATTGGATTTTAATATGCATTTAGATATATGTACATACTTACTACGATTGGAACAGTGTATCTATTAAGTAGGTTGCTCTTCTCTAGGCCACATTACTGCAGTCACGGTTCTCAGCTGTCGCCATCTCATTGTTCACCATCGAATTAAGAAACTACCCATCAACGATGCTCTAGATCCGAGCTCATCGAACGAATCTGGGAAATTACATCTCGTCGTTGCTATTATGTTCTCCTTTATTAGATTTTTTCTCAAGAGAAATCGGTTTGTGCCGCTTCCATTATAGTGATAAAGCAACTCTCAAATTACTTATATCATTGTACTCCGGAGGCTGAAGTCACATGCTCACGAGAGTTTTCATCAGCTTTGTTAACAGCCTATGATTAATAATTTATTGGTTTCAATTTTAATGACAAGCTTGTCGAGACCTAACAAAAAACGGCAGTTAATCTACCTGTAATATTGTTTAATTTATTCCTGTAAGTCAACGTTAACGTTCTTGAACAATGGAAGTCGATGTTCGTGTGAAAATACCTTAGTTACCTACATCCTTTTGCATAGGTATTGACGTAACCAAAGAGTTGTATACAAACTGAATCTGTATTTTGAACCTTAAAATATTATCAAAAGAAACTGGTGAACATAAGAGAAAAGAACACTAAATTATATATTAAATTAATAGGTATTCATTGAAATCATACCAAATTACTCAAGTCAACCGTCCTTTTAGTGACCGTGACGAGACGTAGTTAATTTATTTTATGTTAGTTTCAAAAAAGGAGATAATTTATTCACAGACGAAACTGAGTGATTGTTGATTGCTTTTGCTCGACGCTGGTGGTCGCTGCAATTAGTTGGCTTACGTTATTTGTTTACATTCCAGCAAACAAAACTATTGTAGATTTGTAAAATAATGCATCATGATTTCATTGAGTTGGCTGGCATTATCGCTAAGATTCGCAACATCAGAAACATGGCCGTTCCGTGACTAACCTCTTTTGTTATGGCGGTCTTTGCAGCGGATGTCATTAAACGGTCGGCTGGCTAGAAATAGTGTTATTTTGTACGAAAATTCCAACATAGGTAACCAACTAAAATGTTTGTTGCGAGGCACGCCATTCACAATGTGGATTAATTGTAAAGAAGTAGTGCTGATAACCTAGTAAAGGTTATCAGTTTACTTTTTGTTGGCGTCTCTCATTATTCTGATCTCTTTATGGTGGGTTCTTTAATCAATTACTGCGTAGCACGCATTGCGTACTGTGGTAGCGGGTTTCCATTGAATGGAAGTCTGCTTCCGTACAAAGGCTGCAGTGTGGCCATCAAGAGGCATTCCCGCAAGTAGCGCGCCTTTGAGCCCGCACGCCGCCCGTTACAAGGCGCCTTTGTCCAGCTTCATTATCTCACGCGTGGGAGATCCGGAATATGTGAAGTAGATGCCTATTTACATTATGATTAGGTAGCTACTTTGAAGTACAGAAATCCTACCGACCCTTCTACGTTGTTTGCAAGTTTTGACGACAAAGGTTACACTTGAAAGTCAAAATTGTTGGTAACCTTTGTTCGAATAGATCAAGGATTGTTTCAAATATCCGTGGTCCTATTGTATGGGATGAAATATAACAGTGCTAGTACTGCTAGTAATACTTAATGTTGCGAAAGTATTGAACTTTAACGTTTCCTGCGTGGCGAATATTGCAGTACTATATAGAATAGAATAATCACGGGTTCTTATGTTTCGTGAGGATACTGCATGTATTGCCTTTTACAAAATTTACGTCTGACTTAGCCATTGGGTCACTTCCTCAAACAAATTATTTCCTAAATAATCTTGCTTACTAAACAAATGACGTAGTTGGTTAGTCAGATTAGTGAATCCTTTAAGCCCACACTTGCCGAGCCATAACTGGGGCATCTTGTTTAATGACACCAGTCGCCTTTTAAGGCTGATCGAGGAGAACGGACACTATTTAAGAAATATTAAAATATCAAGTATTTGAATGCCCCAAAACCTTGATATAAAATTCATTAATGTAGGTATATTTATATGTATAGACGGTAACGGTACCTGGGCGGTAAACGATTGCTCGGTTGAAAAAAGAGCAAGAATTAATGAGTTTTCCTCTATATTGCAAGAAATGATCGCCTACCTACCCCCGTAAAATGTACCATACCCGGACCGTCGACTCACACGACGTCTTCTAGCATTGGAGAGGACTGCCCTACTAACGGTTGTAGGCAACCTCACCGGTCACTGTCCACTAAACAAACATTTGTATGTTATAGGTATAACCGACAGCCCCCCCTATGTAGGGGATGTCTGTCGGCTGAAGAAACAGCTGCGGATGTCGTCTTGGATTGCGAGGCGGTGGCAAACAAAATCCTCGGGACACCGGGGTCGCTTTGTGAAGCCTGCGGAGACACCAGGAAAATCCTGCGCTTCTGGTCGGAGCTAGGCTGGCTAGATCTCTAGCCGGCACTTAACGTACAAAATCTCAACACAAATGAGCTAAGTGCGGATATTAGAGCCCACAACCATAACCATAACCAACCAACCTACCTCCGTTCGAAGATGATCTTTTTTTCTTTTAGAAGACTGAGAAACACATTTGTTCTGGCATTTCTTTTCAGCAGATATCGAGTGTTGGTAAAGGTAGTAAAGGCATGTTGGTAGTAGTAAAGGCATGACATGAAAATAGCCACTTCATCTCACCTCTTGCCGTGCAATTAGAAAACGACAAAATCGTATTTATCGGTAGTTTTGTATGGCTATGATCGGTTGTAGCAAGATAAAAATCTTCAATCTCTGATCAGGTGATGAGTGCAAGAAATAAGTACTTACCTACCAATTCCATTGGTGTGTTTCGCTAAGTCATGATTTACACAACAATGAATTAACACAACAATGCTCGGATTAATCGTCTAATGGATAGACGCAATCCACCATACCGCAATATGCATACGGTATAGGTAATAAGGGGAGGGTGGTTGGATGCATGACGGCGACGACGTCTGCATACAATTCCATGCTTCCATCGTCAAAATGAACCTTTGCCACTCTCAATAGAGGCTATACAAGCTGTACGTGCGTAGTGTTACAGTTGGAGTGTGACGAGGGTCTAAGGCGCGAGGGGAGTGCAAAGGGACGAAAATTCAACAATAGCTATGCAATGCAACCGTGTTTATACCCACCTATTTTTTGAAATTAGACACATTAATTATTTGCATAATTTAATAGCATGTAGGTAGCCATTCAATTAATAACATTGATAGTTGTTTAGATTAAAATAAATATTTTTTGACTATTAATTAAAATAAAGAACAATTAAGAGATACAATGACGAATTAATGATACATATAAGGTCAGCTTTGAAAGCAATGATACAATTATTTAATTACTTATAATTTCTTAAATAAAACGGTAAAGAGGTATTTTTACAGTAGGCTTCAATATATTACTTAATATCTCAATAAAAAATCCAGAGCGCAAAATAGGTAACAACATTCCATGTGGCCGTTAAGTTTAAAATTCATACTTGTATAATAAACACCAACCTCTATCTTAATTTATCCTTGTCATGTAGACATCGGTGATCGTTTGGCACTTTTGTTTAAAAAGTCGTGATCATGCTCAGCTGAAGTCGTTTGGTTTGTTTCAATTCAATTCAGGTATGCACGAGTTGTCACTTCACTCAAAACATATCGATCGCGACGCAGCTGACGCGGTGCAATCGGCGGTTCGGTGCGCGGCACGTTCGCCCGCAGCAAATGACGAATTAATACTAACATAACCTCAAACAGAGTTACGCGTCGCTCGAGAGATTGCTTTATGCTGTCTGTACAACTACACTGTAATGGTGTTCTGTTAAGACGAGGACGGAAATATAGACAGTCCCATGAATGACAAGGAGAGAAGATTGTCAAAAGGTGCACGCGTGGGGGCTACTACGAAGCCATCGTCTGCATAGGGGCCGTCAACAGTATGCCGGTCGACTTTTCAGTGTTATGTTTGCATATCAGTTAATAACAATAACGGAAACCATCGGTGTTTTGTAACACGTTAATGTTCACAGTAAACATGGTTAGCATTTCCTAGTTTCCTACAACTGAACAACGCGCCGCCACACCTATTATGATAAGAATTGTGTAGGTAAATGATAATGGGAGCAAATTATCACAAATGGTTAAAAAATAAACGTTAACTTGACTAGGAAAATATTCATTCTGTATACGTGAAACGATGGATCGTACAGAGTAATCGTATCGTACGAGTACCTAACCTATATCACCCTACCTTTTAGCAAGAATATGTTCAAGTTTTTACTATAGTAAAGTATTTACTAGTGAATTGTAAATCGACGTAAAATCAAATATCAAAATATTTCTCTCACTATCCACTTGAAAAGACAGACAAGTTAAAGATAAATAAAAAAATTGTAAAAGCGTCAACTGTTTGTGTACCTGCGTAACATCTTCTGCCGGGGTCGGCCCTTCCTAAAGAAACCATTGAAGCGTAAGGAATGAATGATTTTAAACAGCCGGTAACAAAAGCCGTAATAAATCAGCTACACTTTGTAGTCTCTAGTGGGTAGCGTTTAGAATTCTTGTTGCGATTAGACCTGTTGGTGTGAGGGTTAAGAAGCTATTTTTATCGTTAGCTCCTTTTTATTTCTGTATCTTAGTCATTATGCTCTTTAAAAGAGCTAGGTGTTTCAAATGTAAATGGCTTTGTTCGTTCTAAACCACATCATTGAGTCCTTTTTTGGTAAGTACGACATTTTGTGTAGGACGAAAGCCTACACTATCTCGCGCTCTCGCGCCGCACCGTCTGCAAGGTTGCAGACAAACATCGTTAAGCCATAGATTATCGTCGAAGGTTTATAAAAGCCATAATTTTAAAGAAATCTTTTTTCATATTAATTTTATGGTAAACCAAACAATTTTGTGAATTTTGCAAACGTCCATTAGGTAATTTTACTTGTTTATTAAGTTCCAATATGTAGAGCCATGACATCCCGGTTTCTTTAGGTAGACTAGAAGGTTTGTAAATAGCCCAGTATTAGGACTCTACCAAAGCTCTAGTCAAATCCCGTATACCTACGACGTTACCATTTTTCAACCTCCTCTGTTTTGGAATTCGTATAAAAATGTGAACGTGGTAGGAAATAATCGATACTCAGTTCAAATTCTATTACCGTACGCACCTTGTAAAAAGACAAGGGAGACATACACGTCCATGGGTCGCCTAGCGGCGCGTGCTTCCTGCGCGCATGACTCCTCGTCCTCGACGGCACGCCAAGCACGACCGCGGAACACCTTGAATCACCCGTTCTTTCTACATGAACCAGGAATAACTGTGGACTATCGGTTCATGCTAGCCCTCCGCAAAGGGCACGCGCACGACTCCAGAATGCGTGTCGTGTAGAACTGGTAATCGCGTTCCAAATACAGCGTGCTCCTGGCGCGCTTTAAAACTCGCTGCCCAAGTTCCATATATGTATGTACCTCTACTTAATTAGAAGTTCGAAAATCAAATGTATTGTCTCATCATTTCAGACCGTCCCCATTTTCACACAGGTCGGTTTTCGTACCGTTCGTTCGTTCCGGCTTAGGTACCGACAATTTTTCCAGTATGACCCCGCCATTAGAAGACTTTCAATGTTTTATCGATAGGTAACTTTATGTTATACCACGTTTACTTACACATAAACTAAGCGAGGGACCTTTTGTGTTTGTTATGTTTGTCGTTGATAAGTGACAGCTGTTTGCGAAAGAAACCGGCTGTAATCCTACGTAAAGGTCACGACTCTTGATATAAATGGGGTTATGTAGACAATGACGGTGTTGAACAGGTCATATCAAGCTGCGAGATGCCACATCATGGGTTCATCATTCATATAAAATCGCGAAATATAATTATAAAACTTACACACTGAATTATATCGTTCTTAATAACTTTTAAGACGATGAATATACCTATGCCAAGAAAATCATATTATCGTATTTATATCGAAAAAAGAGATCGTCATTTTGAGATAAGTAGGTAGGTTTTTATCGCAGGTGGACGAAGTCGCAGGCAAAACTAGTTATTATAGAAATCTAATACTTGTCCTCGTTTATTCGTTTCCCTAAAAGGCTTATAGATTTTGTTCAATTAGCCGTTCGTGTAATAGAATCAGGCGATTACCGATAAGATTTAATCAGGCTGTATAATGTTGTGGTTTCTGAACACGATTGGAAGGTGTGGGCGGGATATTATTTAAGTGTAGGTACTTCAAACGGCCTTTTAATATAGCATACCTAGTTATTTATACTTCCCTGTGGATACTAAGTACTTTAAAATATGTAATTGCTACTATACTACTAAATAGGCTAGCTGGTAGTTTGTGGATATTTCTTTGGTAGAGTTTATACTGACTACTATGTCGCTATAGCAAATAAGCTTTAAAGAATATACTGACTCTACCTACCTATTCTGCCTGGTAAATATGGCGTTTCTCTATGCACAGGCATTTTAGTACTTAAGGGTGTCCTTTATTTTTCCACGGCCCATAAATATGAAACCAAATCAATCGACCCCGACTTTAGAATGATAGGTAAATCATACTCATTTATCAATTGAAATTATTTACCTACCTAATTTTGATTTTTAATTCACGACATTTGTTCTTACGTAAAGAAATCGTCACCAAAAGGATTTAAAAACAATAGTGAAATCTCTCCAGGTTGAGTGTGACTCATTATTTCAACCTTTTCTCCCGTTTGTTTTCGTTGCGCATTATGATTTAGGGTAATAATAAGCTTTGTTTCAGCGTGTTATTGTTCGCTGCGCGGCGCGTGCGCAGTCGGAGCCGTGATCGCGTTCCGCCGTAAACGACTACACATGGTCACGTAACGGACGTTAAACTAGAATAAATATTTTCGTTAAGCCTGAAATAGGAACCATATTTTTTATGATTTCATGTAAAACCAAAATGTTATATACCTTTTTGTTTATTTTGGTGTTTAAAAAAGAATGTCTGTGTGTATGGGCATTGTTAAGCTTTTCAGGGTAAGTTTTGAAAGGATAGTGATGATGACTATTGTAATATTGCTAACTTGGCATACATTAGTTTAGAGCAATTTAATAGCCATAAGTGAAAACTGTATTAGCATTTGTGTCAACTACATATGTACGTAAGTATATATTATTTTAAGAATCCAGGTACTAAACAGAAATATATCAAATATATATCAACGATTATTTGCAAGAAGTTTTCTTATAAGCAAAATACCTTACTGGCGTTTACTTTGCGTTCCGATTTTCCGTAGATAGGTCTACATACATAGATAAGATAAGACGATGAAAAGATGCAAGATTGTTCATATCAGTAGTCGAAAACTCGCACCCGCCCCCTCCATTTTGTTTATAGGTATATCTACGACAAGTAAACTTTACGCAGTTCCACTCCCCTTCAAATTCCATGCTTACTTACTTAATTACTTGGTATAGTTAGGTTATAACTTGAGAAAGTCGTTTTATATGCTGCAGTATAAAAAAACTAACGGCAATCTCGTAGCAACTTGAAGGAAAAATTTGCGGCTGTGAGATTTAAAAATTTGATTGAAACAAGAAACACTATCTGTGAAATTGGTAAGATTTAGTTTCACCTGAAAATTGTCTTCAATGAAAAGGAATTCCTATTATCAACTTAGTAAATATCTCGTTACACAGCGAGTTTTGGGATCAAATGTCGGCTTGCCACTATGAGTATGCTTACGACTGAGTTTTCCGGTGAAAGAAAATATCACGAGGAAACCTGGAATCTGTGAAGTAATTCAATGATGTAAATGAAGTCTCCAACACGCATTGGACATGCGTAAAGTCCAGATCCTCTTGGTTGTGATAGCATGATAATATGATAGGAACACCATGTACCACATCAAAAGGAGGACATTTTCAAAACTCATTTTGTAAAAATGTCTACCCCTAATAAAAATCTAGGTACCGACCTCTTCCAGCCTTAACGGGCTTAAAGTCGAAAACTTTATTCACTCCATAAACATTTAGCTTTATTCACAGGCATTTGAAACCAATTTCAAATAAGCTCAATCTCCATCAAAAGAGAATATTTAAAAACTATCATACTGCATTTAATGCTTGCTAAACACTTGCTAAAGCTAATCTCAGCTACTAACCTAATTTTAGTCTCATTTAATAATAAGTTCAAATGAATTTGTAATGAGTACGAGACGACTTAGTTCAATTATTAATTTCAATCTTCTTTACATTTAAAGAAAAAAAAGCCTTTTTTTTAAATACTGTGCTATATAACTTTAAAAAGTAATCATTGGAATTTAATATTTGCAACATCGTAATTATTAAGTGAGTACTTATACTGTTTTTATCTGTTACGTAGAATTATCCATTACCTTACCGATGCTCGACCTCCTATTGTTGTAAATAAGGCGAAAACGACTCGAAAAAGGTTTGGAAAAGTGTACCGTCGACAGGTAACTTAAAGTATTACTTCAAGTGTTCATTTGTGTCATTCTTGTATTATATTAACAAGGTTATAAGGGTTATTCTGGCTCAGCGTGAGACAATATTTTGTGTGGTCTGGTCTGGCGCATAAAGCATGTCCGTGTACTTTATTGTATTTTACTTATACGATGAGGCGCGCCTTCGTTCAAGGTTCAATGTTTAACATCGTAACCTTTGGCAATATTCAACGCACTAGAATCTACCTAAAGGTAATTGGGATAGGCGAATAGTGACAAGGTGTGAGGAACGTACCTACCTAGTGTTATTAGGTGCCTGCGTGAGCTTTATATTTTACTAGCTTCTGCCCGCGAATACGCCCGGTAGTCGCGTTCCCGCGGGAACATACATTTGTCCGGCATAAAAAGTAGCCTTTGTTCTTCCTCGGGACTCCAACTATATCCACGCCAAATTGTATCTTAATCGGCCTAGCTGTTTATGCGTGAAAAGGTGACAGGCAGACAGAGTTTCTTTCGCATTTTAGGAATTAATGTTTTTAACCGTAATAATTAGTATCGATTGAAACGACTTTTAAATTTAATCTGTGTAATCTATTTAGTTTAAAAATTATGGCTTATATTATTCGTTATACAACCCACTCGATTTAGTAAATACTCTCAATCCAGTTCGCCTTGACTGGGGCGCCAGAACTTCGTTAAAGTTCATACCACTTTTTGTCGTGATTATGTAAGCCGCGATCTTAATGCAGTTTTTTTAACGAATTCGCGAATTTACACTTGTCTCCTTAACTCTTTGTAGGTCCTGCATTGAAATTTTACGTGTTGATATATCGCGTCATACTTAAAGTTCGAAAGTTCGGTTAAAATATAAAAAGCCCGGAAAGAAATATTAGTACAGGGGAAGCAAATTTTACGAAAAATCAATATTTATATTAGGCACACGTACGTGTGAATTGAATTTGTATAATATTGTCCGTTGTGATTTTTTCTCAAACCACATTTATACTTCAAATCGAGCCGCAGTGTGAATTTCTCACATGTTTCCCTTCAACACAAAGTAAACTGTAAACGCCTTTCCACGGTTCAGTAGCTCCGTATAGACACAGGTGAACAAGAGTTTTCCATTACCAGAGGCGGGCTTAGCAGTCACGCCTAACGGTTCCGTGTGAAACAATACACCTATGGATGACACAAGAATGATGTACTGTAAACTGAGAACAAGTATCGATATTCGAAAGTAGAACGTAGGAAAAAGTGCAAGCTTTTCCGCGTGACCATTTGTTTTTATCAATAACTGTGACCAACTGTATAAAACATGACGATTGTTTGATTACTTAAATCATTCAAATACCTCACAAAGTTAGTTCGTAACTCGTCACTGATTTTAACATTAAGTGGAACTCGAGCACTATTTCTAATCAAGACGTTATAATTGTAACAATAAGACGTGTACCTAATCTTGATCTTAACACTTTTAATTAGGTTTTTATAAATTAAGATCTAAGTTGGGCGTGAGAGTCATTCTCGGCAGCCCACCTCGACAGTGTACGGTTTCAGCATGGGAGCCGAGCCGGGTTCCACTTCAATTGCCTTACATCTGCCTGCAACTGTCAAACTACCGTTATCTACTTAACGCGTAACTTAATACACCGCCTGTTAATCGTGGAAATAAGAAAATTTTGGAATTAAGACGACTCATTTTACTGCTCCCTTTTGACGTGAAATACGTCTTTAAAATTAATTAACAACGAAACCATACGGGTACATGTCAGAGACCTGGAATGGCACGAATTAATTGGGCTATCTGTCTTACCTCCCTAACTACAAAACTATTTATCTTAGAAACATGATTTTAGGTCATTGTTTAGCTGGTAGGTACCTATACCTAGTCAGCTCCGAGTTATGGCCTTAAAGTAGCATCACGGGCGGATGGGTCGCGGAAACCGACCGTTCCGCCCGTTCCCGTTGAAACCATGGTCATGTGCACCGTCACACCCCATCCATTTCTTGTATGAAAATAGTGTTAAAGTAATGTGTATTAAGCCTTATATCATTATATATCTTATTTTCATATGGTATAATTCCTAGCAGCTTTCATAAAGAAAAGTTATGCTGTCAATGTCTTTCAAATGTCACTTCTTCTCAACTTCCGTCCGTCGGTCTATAGCGAATTGTTCGATCGTTCCCAAAATATTATAAATCCGTTTTTATCTCGGCCGTCGGTGACTTGACTATTCTATTCAACGACTGTATGTAATCAACGCGCAGTGCATATTATCCAATATACCAAGATATTGAAGAGTTGTTTTTTATTCATCTGTGCACCCAGGTTACGTTCCACCTGATACGTATGCGTCCTGCTACAAATAGTAGTTCCTAACTTTAATAGTATGAATGAAAATTGTATCTACTGTAAATTGCAGTGGTAAAATAAGATGAATAATGGAAAAAAGCACACAATATCCAAGAGTCGGAAAATATACCATCTCGAATGTACTCGTATAGGTAGAAGCCCTAGCTAAACGGCATGGTTTAAACATCTGTCACACAGACACTAGTTACGTCACGACCATGCTGCACTAACTACGAGTACCTTGTATCCGTGATAAGACAATGGACAACTTTCACCCATGTTTGGACCGCGCACATCTAGGGCGGACGCAGTTTCTGGACCAGAAAGGACTATTGTTCCAACATTACGAAGGTACCTATACTTTCGGCACTTGCGTCAATGAGTCAATGATATTTGACGAAGTAAGTTGTGTACTTAAAAGCAGTACGTATATGATAAATATAGCACTGCTGACGAGGGTGTATAATAAAAGTCACTGACATCTTCAGGCTCATATTACTTTTGATCGCATAAGTGCATTCAAGTGGTCTTAATAATGAGTTGGAATGAAGGCGTCTGATTGAATTTGAGACGGGAATAGTTACGAGACTGTATTGTCAAGTAGGTAGGTTAGGTAGGTACTTAGACAGTTAAAGTTGAAATATGTATCTGCAACTACCTTTGTGTTTAAAGCTAGGGTCTATAATTATCCCTACTAATATTAAATAATGTGAGAGTAACTCTAGTCTGTCTGTCACTGAACCCGCTAAACGTATTTACGCTGAAGCCGTAGAACTGATTTAAATGAAATTTAGGATGGAAATAGTTATTTGTTATGCAAGGCTGCAAAGTTGTTGTTTGCTGTGAGTGCGTGATTGAGACCCGAGTGAACGAAGGATTCTAGGGTTGAACCACGAGCGAAGCGAGTGGTTCAAATATAGAATCCTGAGTGTAACGAGGGTTTCAAGGCACGAGACAGCAAACGACTTTGCTGCTGAGCGCAACACAAAATTTTTCACCTCACGCGCGATTTTTCGGGAAGAAGACTTAGTTCGGCGTCACGTACAGTTTGTGCTAACTCTGGAGGAGTTAAATTCGTATCTTCATCGCTAGAATCGCTCATATTTTCTTTATTACTTCGTATAGGTATTCTAAATTACAAAACCAGCAATCTAAAACTTTTTTTTAATTTATTTTTTTAATATTTTTTTTTCCGGAGGTTGCGTTCCAAATCACTCCTACTTGTACTTCAAGATTCAATTTTTCTTTGAATACAGTTAAAATATACACATATTTAAGTATTTTTGTGATAAAACATAGTGAAATAATGAAATACATCTGAAACGCTGTATTATTAATGTAATTTTATTAATGATGATATTAAGTAAATTGAACCTTTATTTTAATAAAACTCTCACGACGAATTGCGTTTCAGAACGTATTGTTGTTTTTTTTATTGTGACAGTGGCGTCATGCGTCGTTCGAATTTCAAAAACACTTTCCACGCTAGCGGATAAAAACAACTTTTGCGCTCGGATATCAAGCTGCAAAACGACCACTTTCGAGCCAGTGAGGTGAAAATAGTTTTTTCATTCATAATATCATCATTAATAAAATTATATTAATAATACACCGTTTCAGATGTATTTCATTATTTCACTATGTTTTATCACAAAAATACTTAAATGTGTGTATATTTTAACTGTATTCAATGAATAATTGAATCTTGAAGTACGAGTAGGAGTGATTTGGAACGCAACCTCCGGAAAAAAAAAACATTAAAAAAAAGTTTTAGATTGCTGGTTTTGTAATTTAGAATACCTATACGAAGTAATAAAGAAAATATGAGCGATTCTAGCGATGAAGATACGAATTTAACTCCTCCAGAGTTAGCACAAACTGTACGTGACGCCGAACTAAGTCTTCTTCCCGAAAACTCGCGCGTGAGGTGAAAAATTTTGTGTTGCGCTGAGCAGCAAAGTCGTTTGCTGTCTCGTGCCTTGAAACCCTCGTTACACTCAGGATTCTATATTTGAACCACTCGCTTCGCTCGTGGTTCAACCCTAGAATCCTTCGTTCACTCGGGTCTCAATCACGCACTCACAGCAAACAACAACTTTGCAGCCTTGCATAACAATAGTACATTATTGCCGTGGCCGGGAAAGTAGGTCTTTGCAGGCTGAGTACTGGTTTAAAGTTTACTTGAGTACCCTTTAATATGTACGAAGCCTGCAAAGCCTTTCACGTGCCGAGGCTTATATAGTGCTTTTCTCAAAAATGAAAAAAAAACCTTGATATTAGGTATTCATAATACAGCATTGACACGCACGCAAAGGTAGTCAAGTACTTACAACAAATCAAATGGAACGCCAGTCTTATTTCGTATTCACCGATATTTGACTTTAACAGACACACTAACACGGCAAGTTAAAAACTCGCATGTAGATTTCTCGTTTTTTATAAAAATTAAGACCTTTTATTAATTTTTAAACCAAACTAGTAAACTATTTTCATGAAATTTAGCTAAATAAATCTGATACAAGAAAAGAACTCCCGCTCTTTATGGATCGTTCTTTTTTTAAATTCCGTTCTGAAATACATTGCGCTGTTTCAGACACGGATAAAAACGTTTGGTTTCGCGTCAATTGACAGATACAGAACATGCAGACTTGGCTGTTTGGGAATTCCTTCGCGTATTTATCAGTTTAAAAAAAAAGTACCTGTACGATAATGAAATTTCATACAACATTCCCTGCGCTTATACATGCCGCGGAAGTAAATTCATACAAATTTCCGGGGCATGCAGTTGAGTTTTTTATTTTTTATTTTTGACTGATTGTCAATGACGCACTTTGCGGTCTGACAGAAAGCAGACAATGACGAGTTTCCCCGCCATTTTTGAGAAAATAACTATTTCACCTCAGCAGCTCGAACAAGTAGACTTTGCTGTTAGAAATCAGTGAGCAAAATCGTGTTTGTTTCACTGAGTGAAACAAAGTACTTTTTTAATTTGTTTTTTTTAGTCCATTTATCCCATCAGGCAAAGGCCTAAGCCATGCAGCCTCAGTGTCATGTTTTAGTTTAATGTTATCAATTTACTATTCTAGATCAAAATTATTCAGTAATATACGAAGAATAAACAAATAAAAGTACCCACTTAAAAACAAAACGAATAAAAAACTTCTTAAAATGTAGTGAAATCGTTCCCGCGCTTTTTCTTTTTTTTTTAAGTTTGATAACTGGGAATGGTCGTTTCATACTGCGGCATCTAGGTAGAAACGTTCGGATACGCGCAATGCATCAGTACCGCCGTGTATTTTTAGGCATTAAAATTATACGTTGATTCTTCTGAAAATCTTGCAATTTTTAAAATGACTTATATTTTATATATATAAGTCATTTCATGTTTGTAATCATTTTAAACTAAAGTTTTAATTCAAAGTAAACTTAAAGTTTTCAAATATTACCGAATAAATTCGAAATTTATCATTGTACTAGTTTCCGAACATACGTTTAGAAAATTGCCGCCATTCTTTCATGTCAAATCATGTCTTTCTTCTTAATTTTCGACAGCTAACTTTAAAGTAATTATTTTAAAACATGAAATTTAAGTAATAATTTGCGTGAAAGGAGTGAAGAAGAAATGTTATTTCATATTTTTCGTGATGTAAGTATTCTTTGCAAGTACCTTTTATGTGTTCTCGCTACTGAGGTGAAAAATTGTATGTGCTACTCGAGAGCAATTTCTTTTACTTCTCGTGCTTTTGAGTCCTTCGCTAAGCTCAAGATTCTAAATTAGAATCACTCGCTAGACGCTCGTGATTCAACTATAGAATCTTTCGCTAGCTCATGACTCAAACATGGCACTCGAAGCAAAAAACAATTTTGCTCTCTTGTTGCACAAATAACTATAGTCCCGGACATCATCATTGCCATCCTTTAAGGAGGTAAAAAGAGAGTGAGGAAGTTTAATATCAAATGCAGACGAAGTCGCGGACAACAGTTAGTTACACGTATTATATACAGGGGCCGTTCAAGTATTACGTAAGCACCAAGGGGGGGTGGGGGGTCTCGGTTTTGCTTATTTTGGATGACATGGGGGGGTAGGGGGTCTAGATGATGATTACGTCATCGTTAGTTATTTACTTTTTTACACGAATAGCAACCCTCACATTGTCTATGCGTGAAAACAAAACGCATTTTCGGGGATTCCCGCAAATAATGCATATGTTTAGGCACTCGCTTTGAGAACCGATTAGGGGAATTACCGCGCATTAGGGAAATTACCGCGCGCTATTCACTTGTCTAATTAATGCATCTATTATATTATATTATTTCTGATTATAATATTTTTGTCCCTTACTCTATGTGTATCAGTTAAACCAAATCTTTCCATGGATTTACCTGTTTTTAAAATGACAATATTAAAAAGCATTTATAACTAAAAAAAATGTTTACGTAAGCATAGGGGGAGGGGGTAAGAGATTTGCTTACTTTTGATGACAAGGGGGGCGGGGGGGTAAAAAATGGTAAGAAATCTGCTTACGTAATACTTGAACGGCCCCACACATACATATATGTATAAAAGTACTTACTGGAATAATAGTTTACTTTGTGAGTCCGAGGCGAGGTCGTTCACCGGCTAGATGGATTGAATGGCCGATTTCAGGAAGCCGCCTCTTCAAACTAATTCTATTACCGTTAAGAGCAATTGTGGATAGAGGACATAGAACACAAATCTACAAAATTAACCACTGATCATCAGTGCAATGAACATTAAGGAGTACCGACAATATTTAAGGTTTTTAGCGAGCACACCTCACATGAATCACATTGCGAGTTAGTAGGTATACCTTACCTCTTAGAAGTATCAGATATTTTGTTTATTTACTCGACTGTTTAATTATGAATCACTCAACCATTGATGGGATGTGTCATCGGCTATCGATCGAGTCCCGGTTGATTTATTTACGTTATATTTCCTTAAGAGGGTTTACTCCGAAAGTTGGCAACGTCGCAAATAGCTGTCAAATATTTTGCTGTTTTCATTAATTTCTGAATATTACTGAATGAAAACATGAATGGTTGAATAAAACGTTAAGTATGGATTGCAACAATTATCATAGGAATACGAAAATTTTAGGATTATGGAAGTACTATCTTTTGAAAACTTTCCATCGCATTTTCCATGCATTTTAATGTAATCTTATCATTTGAATGCCTAACTAACAAATATAAAACGAGACGCGTCATTCAACCATAGAATGATATCATCCTTTTTCAGCAATATTGATAAATTAATAAAAACAGTGGAACATTTGA
Source organism: Aethes cnicana (assembly GCA_963971205.1). Lineage (NCBI taxonomy): Eukaryota > Metazoa > Arthropoda > Insecta > Lepidoptera > Tortricidae > Aethes > Aethes cnicana. The sequence continues at coordinate 7,816,622 of OZ020274.1, read as the reverse complement.
CAGCTATATGCGACGTTGCCAGCTTTGGGAGTAAACCCTCTTAAGGACGTCATAGGAGCGCCGTGGATAATGCAGTGAATCAGCCAACATCGTCGCAGCTAAATTTTGTCACGCAAACTGACGCTAACCGATGAGTCAGGAACACATAACCAGAATACGTAATTAAAGGGCTTGAGAATGACTTTTAACTAACTATAACCTTAAAAAAGAAAGTTGTTGATACTGGTAGTTAATAAGAGTGCAAAAGAAGCGTTGATTAATGAAATGCATGGCATTGAGTACTCAAGTTCTGAATTCAGGAAATTTGTGATTAGAGCTCCGTAGACAGTAGCATATTCCTAGATGAACTTTAATCACGAGGAGTTGCTCTACTGCAATCTAAATCTACAATCAAGTTAATAAGTGATTTGTGAACACTGAACCGCAGGTAGTAGTGTAGATGAGAGATGCAACGTATACTATTACAACTTATACAACGTATTAGTCTCAAATTCATTATGGGAAATTCGGCACAAACCCAAAATAGCTCTTAGCGCCATCTACACCCTATCTCTTAAACAGTTAAGTTTAATGCAGGACCATAACCGTGTTAACTCAACTTATACCAAACAAAACTCACGATACGAGGTAGTAAGAAGTTAATCGCTGTCCAAAAAGATGGCGCTGTGTGAATTGTTTGTGTAGATGGCGCCACAGTAGTGAGTTAAGCTCGAGTTGGCCTGGCGCCTAGCGGAGCCAGTTTTCAAGAGATTCACTACTAAACTGACGCCTCTTTCAAACGCAGTAAAGAAGACTATACATTGCTGCGTCCGCAGGAGATACCGTGGTATTGTTATAGCGCGAGCGAGCAATGAAAGCTTGTTTTAGAATACGTGTCGGTTTGTGTGAGATGTTAATGTGCCGTAGTGAGCTGGTGGAGTTGAGAACGCGGGACAGATACGGGCTGCCGCCGGCAGTAGAGACGTGTTCCCCGCTGTGACAGGTGGCCCGCCGCCCCCACGCAACTTGCTCGCGTTCGCGAAATCTTGCCTTTTGTTTATAACACTTGTTGTGCCCTCTTCGACGACTACCAGCGGGAGAGTTGACTGAAGTTTGTCACGAAACTTGAAATGTGAACTTGGAGTGTCGTGAAGTGTTCCGAGAAACTACCGGCTAGTCATGTTAATAAGTACGATTGAAGTGTTTATTCGGAAGATATTGATAAACTTAGTGGCAGCATGGACTTCGCTGTGATCGCATCGAGTTTTGAACAGATTAATTGCTGTAAGTTTTTTGTAAAGTTTGGTTCCCACGATTTTTTGTTAGGAATGTCGAGATGGGGTGTAATTTGTGTGTGAACCGGAGCGTGATGGATGGGTTCCCAAGGTGGAGTGTATGGGATGGGATTGTATGAGTGGTGGGACATAAAGTACCTACTCGCGAGGCCATGGTCGAGTTGAATGGCCGGCCGCGCCGCCGTGCATGCCCAGCAGCGCCCGCGCGCGCGCCGCTGCCTCGCCGCCGCGGCAATAATGCGATATTGTTGTCATTGCGGAAATCATTACTGACCACAATACATAGAAGTAATTTCCCTTTTATACCAACCAACGAGAGAAGTTATGAGATGTACAGTCGCCATCAGATATTGTATAGTAACCGGCGAGGTAATCATAAATATGTTAACATGCAGTCTAACGTCTTGGCAATAAGATCGTGATCAGATATTTATGATCACCTTGTTCGCTTCCATGTATTTGACGGCGGGTTTACGTATAGCCGACGTCAAAGAGTTATTTACACTTTTGGACCTCAATACAAAGGAATAGGGTGAAAAGTGTAAACTTCTCATTGACGTCGACCGTACAAGATCCTTTCGGGTTCCGTACCCAAAGGGTAAAACGGGACCCCATTACTAAGACTCCGCTGTCCGCCCGTCTCGGTCTGTTCATCTCTCACCAGGCTAATATATCTCATGAACCGTGATAGTTAGACAGTTGAAATTTTCACACATGATGTATTTCTGTTGCCGCTATAACAACAAATAACTACTAAAAAACAGAATAAAATAAATACTTAAAGGGGCTCCCGTACAACAAACGTGATTTTTTTGCCGTTTTTATAGATAATGGTACCGAACCCTTCGTGCGCGAGTCCAACTCGCACTTGGCCGGTTTTTGGAACTTAACAAACGGTAAATAATTTCGACAGGTGCATACAGTTTAGTCTAGTTCTATAAAATAGTAGGATAAGATCAATCAATCAACCGGGTTAGTGGTTAGTTTCATTAAGTGAACTAAAATTTGACGGTAAATGGAAATTATTATATTTTCCAATTGGCGCTAAATGCGCCATTTGTAAATGGAAACATCAGTGTTTCTTGAGAATGCGCTTTCTTGTTCATACGGAGATGCTAAAAAAAACTGCTTTCTTCTACACTACCTACCTATGTGGGAGTTTAATTAGTCGGATGAGAGAGCAGTAGTATCTGGAACAGGAAACTTCTTCAAGATTTCCGTAATCAAGCTGTGCTGTGATTTCTAATAGGACATTAAAAAGATACAAATTTCTTTTTAAAGGCTACTCTTAATTCTTAAGCGATTTCTTTATCTTATCCAGAGTAAAGGACTTGCAATTCTGAAATATTTCTATTAAAATCATTTTAAGGGCCTTTATCGACCCCTATTTTAAAAGTATTGCTGCTTTCTCCATACAAACGTAGTTACGTTTTAATTCGCAAACTTCTAATCAGATTGGCACCAAATTTTACAAGTAATAGTGGAGCAGAGATATTAGTGGCCAAAATACACTTTGATTGTAATAAATTGAATAACAAAGAAACTAGGACCATTTAACTTTCCTCCATACAAACTTCAAAACTTCAGTTTTTTGGCTGTAATTTTGTGGTGTTTTATTTTACCACGATATTTACTAATTTCGGACACTCACAATTTTCTCACAATAATGATTTTATTATGTGTACCAAGTTTCGAGTCAATCTGTTTAGTAATTTGGGGATAAAAGCGAAAATACGTTTGTATTTAAAGTTGAGAAACGCCGTGCGTACTGACTGGGGACTCTTTAAAGCGAGACCATACGCCGAGGAATCGTTATAGTATTATGAGCCGGATAACGCTTTTTCTTTTCTTACCTTATCACAGTTATCATCATAACTAACGGATATCTGCAAAAATAATAGTATTGTAGGTAGTATTTCCAACATTTTCTCGTAACTGTCTATAAATAATAAGTTTCTATTCGGCTGAAGACGGTCTCCGGGGAGGCTGCCATCTTTCTTCTTTTCGATCTACCGCTGTCAGTGATAACGAGGTCGATTTCATTTATTAGACAGATTCCCCTGAAATTATTATGTCTTTTTTGGTAATTATTTGCTGTCGTTATTCCTGAACGTTGATTGATGACATCGGTGAAGACAAGATGATTTTTTTTTGTATTTAAACGCTGTCGTGGAGTGGAGTCTTGCCGGCGAAGGGGTCAAGAGCCCTCTTGTCCTCGATAGGGATTTGTAAATCGTGGTCCACTCGCTCGGCGCAGGTACTAGTCCCTCTACGACCCACTAGACCTTGAAGGAAGCACTCAGTTCTATTAAGATACGAGCTTTTACCCGCGACTTCGTCTGCAGGGAATTTAACACTATATTTCCAAAACCCTTTCTCCAGGATATTTTAATTTTAAAACCTTTTCCGGGATTACGGGATTTCCGGGATTATGGGATTTGTGGGATTCCCGGGACTTCTATCCAAAATCCTGTTTCGGGGTCATGAGTTTTCTGGATTTTTCCGGGATAATAGGTAGCCTATAGCTTATTCCTGGTTACAAACTATGTGTTTGCCAAATTTCATGCAAATTGGTTGAGCTGTTTTGGCGTGTTTTTTTTTTTTTTTTTTTTTTTATTATTATAGACGGACAAACAGGCAGACGGCCCACCTGATGGAAAGCGGTTACCGCCGCCTATAGACATTTGTAACACCAGAGGCGTCACCAATGCGTTGCCGGTCCCGTAGATATTTAATGACACCCTTTTTAAAACATCCCATATTGTAGCGCAGAGGGAAAATTTCAGCAGGGAGTTCATTCCAAATGCTTATAGTACGCGCTAAAAACGTTCTAGAGAACCGACGCGTAGACGAGCGTAATGTCTCAAGGAAATGGGCATGAACACCCTGCCGATGACGAGAGGTGCGATGATAGAAGGAAGGAAGGAAGGGATAGATTGAGCAACAAACATCCAAACATACAAACTTTCAGCTTTATTATATTAGTAAGATAGTAAGATAAGATTGGAAATAGAGGCATAGTGGTATTTGCTTACCCTAAAATTAATAATGGTGGAAATTTCAGTCTCTTGCGGCATGTCTTTTTGTTTTGGAAGCAGTCGAAAGGATCGTAAGTGAGCCCAAAAAATATACTTGACGCTTTTGTTCTTTTTTGTAAAGAAAAATTCGAGAATATAGCCACATTAAGTGCAGGTACGCCTAATTATACGTCATACTGCTACCGGTATTTTATGATTATTCTGGAGTTTTTTTTTCATATATTCGTTTCTAGATATTTGTGTAGAAAATGAATGTAATATTCCTGTGATCAAAACGAGCAGAAGCCTAACCAGTAAGCCAATGTTGCAATCGGTCACGTTTCAATGCGTAATTTGATTTTTTACCCAGTTTTATGAATAATCTGCTCCCTGTTGGGGTTCAAAATGGTATTTGTGATCGAAATCTGTATGCGTGGTGTATTCAATATGAACGTGCGCGAGGGGAGGCGGGCGTGATGGACAATAGGATCCTTTGTCGCACAATGCCCATTTCCGATTACCAGATTCACTAGATTGAATCGAACGTCCGTCAGTGCGCAGTTCCAATAACCGGCCGCACTGAATAGAAGTCATTTTTGCACAAATCGCGTTGTCAATTGCAGATAAGCAGAAACTCTTTTTGTTTGACTATAGTAATTTGATTAAAAGACTGCTGCATTGTAACAATACTACGACTACGAAGCTACCTATCTTTGTTTTGTACGCAGTACACACCGTACCAACTTTGGTTTCTGTCGTTAAGGGTCACGATTGTTTTTCAGACGATAGTCTGTTTTTAGTTATAAATACAACCTTTATACATATACCTGCTTCCATATTATGTGTATTATATTATTTCCCAACGAAACAAAAGTTATTGTAACATATGCCACTACCTATTTTTTTGAAAAATGCTTTAAAGATGTAGCTCTCTGTTGTACCTAGTTACGAAGCCAGTGGTTTTGGTCTATTGAAATCGTGATTTATGTCCGAACTATTATTAGCCGCGGTGCTATCTATGGGTGATTGAGATAAGAAGTAGTAAAAAATAGAGCAACTCTGCCTCCTCTAATTTATTTAGCCTTCAAAAAATCCTGAGGCAATTAAATGTATGGGAAAAATCCACCTTTCTTGATTATGTACGTAGTCAGCCTGTACAATTGAATATCTCACTTGATGTTATTTAGAAGAAATGTGAAAAGGTTTACGGTACTTTTACTCACACAGGTTTCCATCAAAGTAGTTTTCTATTGAACTCCCCTCAAGATTGTTTCCATCCTCATTAAGCGCAGAACTATCGTCTATCGCTTCGCCGCATTGTTACGGCGCTACATTTTTCTTCCATGTTTGTCTTTCTTTGAAGCGCGTCGCAACAGTCTCGCGTTACGGCACACGTTCGCAATATGTTAGCTATCGTTTCTTGTTATGGTTATCTTACATGGTTCTTTTTAAGTTGTTATTATTTAAAATGTTCATTTCAGACCAAAAGAATAATAAGCTATATATAGTACTACTCGTATTCTTACCTATTACCGCTGCAACAAACGGCTACCGCTTAATTCAATTAAATTACCGCAGTTAGCCGGCATGCTGCGTTCGACTAAGTTCTTCTACAATCGACAGCCTGACAGCAGTTTGCGAAGGCAAACTAACTCCGATTGGAATTTAACCGATACAGATCCCGGAAAATCTGGATGCATCTGCTTGTACATTTACCAGAGGCGAGTGATCACGAACTCAAGACTTCCAAAGTTTCACTTCTGTTTAATTTAAGCCTTTGTCATGCGGGTCGGGGCGACATATAACAACATTGTGCGGTAATTGGTTTGTAATTAAAAGTTCTGACTGTCGCAATTACCAGAACAAACCTCAAGATTTAGATTATACTTTGAAGAGAAGTCGTTATTATCATTGGATTCCGTTTTGAAAAGTCCAAGCACTTAACACAACAGCTGTTTTCTATTCAGAAAATGAGCTAAAAGTTAATTACCCGCGGGGAAAATGTCGTCTGCGTGGGAATTAAATTTAGTTAGATCAAGCCTGACGGGCGCTGAGCGTTGCTCTTTGTTGCGGAAATTTAGACGAATTTGCGACGATTGCGTTTCATTAAGAATCGTTTTACTGCAGAGGAGCTTTGTGGAGCCGAGCGCTGCAATGCGAGCGCAAAACAAAGTTTAGAGAGTTCTTCGTTAGTTGCTCACCTGCAGCCGGAGAGGTGCGGTGAATATATTAATCGTGAATGTACCAACTTCATTCTTACGTCAAGGTAACTTTGTATCCCGATTCGCGACGCTTGTTACTTCCACTCCGGTTACTGAAGCTCGGGCATAGTTAGGGCACCGTGCACCCTACGCCAACAAAGATTTGTATTAATTCCTGAAACGGAAGAAATTCTTACAGGAAAATTATTCAGTTCCCGGAAAGATTAATGGGTGAATAATTTACTTTTAACTAAATAATTAGGGAAAATAAACCTTTGAACATTTTTAGCTAAGACTTAAACAAACAAGTAATTAGGTGAGTAGACTTTAAGGTAAAATTAAAGTAAAAGATTTTTCACTTGACTTTTTCTTTTTCTTCCAAAATTCATTCTCCCTTTGACGTCGGAATTTAATAAGTAATATCTTTCGAGTGCCTGTCTGCTAAGCTGATAATCGTATATAGGATGGTATCCGTATGCAGACAAAGACGCAATGCACCTTGAGCTAGTTAATGGGCTTAGGCAAGGCACACTAATCTTCCTACCTATTGTCACAAAGGGAGGATGAAGAGGCGAATGTAGCTTCTACGCTCCTCATCTTCATATTCACTTGCAAATCGCATTACGAACACGCCCCAGGCGAGACTCTGGGCATTATTAATATTCCATTTAGCGGCCCCGAATAAGCCAGCTAAGCGCAGGCCATGCCTCCGTGATAACTGCAACTTTTAATTAACACAGATTTTACCTCAAGCCACAAAAAAGCATCCGCTTCTGACTTTAACTGGGCTTCCGATGCAGGTACTGAGAACATTTGTGAAGTATAAGAATCACGTTCGTATTATTTGCATATTTTAACGCATTAAGTACTTTTTATATTTTAGTACCTTTGTAAGTAGGGAGAAGATAATATTCAACCGTTAGGTAACTCGTTATCTTATAAAATGTAACAATACAGCATTCTAAGAAATTAGCTTGAGTTGGATATAATGACAATATAATTATCGTGCTCCATAATGAATAATACAACGATCTAGTATTATCCCAGGCGAGTTGAAAAATGTTAAACTGTGGGCGTGTCCGGGGTGGCCGGCGCGGGCGCAGCGCCGCCGCTGATCGCCCCGCCGGCCGCCGCGGGCTACCTCGTGTAATTTGTAAGCCAACAAATTACTCATAATAACAATGTACCCACTAATTTTCAAAAAGCAACCTTTAATGCCTTCCTCCGAAAGAAAGAATCAGATTATCTCTGACTCAGCGCCGATACTGGCCACTGGCTCGCCGTATCATATCCGGCGCAGTGTTTATAATTCGAACCTTTTGTGTCCAAGATTTTAAGAGTCAACAATTGTTTCGTATATCTACATAATACTTATACCGATAACTTTTTCCTGTACTTCTTACTAAATCTTAATTAAGACGTTATATAATTTTACAGTCCCTAACAATGACAAATGAACATATCTTATTATGTCCCTAAAAACCTCGTTTCCATGGCGAAGACATGTCAGTTTCACGTTTCTCCACTTTTGTAAAACTATTGTATTTAGTATAGAGGTGTTTTATGAAAAGTTTGTTCAATGTAATTTAACAAACTGAGAATGAATATTAGGTCCTTACATATGAAATTGGCGTTTCATATGGCAGAAATGAAAACGATTTTTTTTTATGAAACTATTTTTTTATTTAGTCAAAGTATGTACCATGGCTATCTATGCACTTTTGCCATCTCGAAGGTAGTTCATTGATTCCTTTACTAAAAAAAGTGTGTGAGCGAGAATCAATAAAATCTTTGAAGGCCGTTTGGACAGCCTCGTGAGAATTGAATTTTTTTCCTTGCATGAAGTTGTCCAAATTCCGAAAAAAATGGTAATCAGTTGGAGCAAGGTCCGGGGAGTATGGTGGGTGTCGAAGACATTCCAGTCGCAGCTCCCGTAGTTTTGCGGCCGTCAAACGTGCCGTATGTGGTCGAGCGTTGTCCTGAAGCAGCAGTGGGCTAGATCGATTGACCAGTCTGGGTTGTTTAATGGCTAGCTTTTCCATCATCGTTTGCAATTGTTGACAATACACATCAGCCGTGATTGTTTGCCCAGATCTTAAGAAACTGTAATGGATGACACCGGCACTAGTCCACCAGACACTTACCAGTACCTTTTTCTGAGTCAACTTTCGTTTCGGGCAGAATTTGGCTGGTTCACCTGGGTTCAACCATTGTGAAGAACGTTTCCGGTTGTCGTACAAGATCCATTTTTCATCACAAGTAACGATACGATTCAAAATGCCTTCATTATTGTGCCGGTTGAGAAGTGAAACGCAACACTCGACGCGTGTTTCTTTGTTTGCGTCGCTCAATTCATGCGGTACCCATTTTTCAAGTTTTTTCACTTTTCCAATTTGTTTCAAGTGAATCAAAATGGTTTTATCACTCACACCGAAGCCTGCCGCTAACTCTGACGTGGTTTGCGATGGATCTGCTTCCACAATTGCTTTTAATTCTTCGTTATCAACTTGTGTCTCCGGCCGTCCACGAGGCTTGTTCTGTAGGTCAAAATTTCCAGAACGGAAACGTTGGAACCAATAACGTACCGTATTTTCTTTTGCAGTAGCTTCCCCATACGCATTGTTAATCCTACGAGCCGTTTCTGCAGCACTAGTGCCGAGGTGAAACTCATATTCGTAAATATAGTGATATTTTAAGTTCTCCATATTGTGAACAGAACGATGTGAAAGAAAAACAAATGACGCGATAACAAATAAATTTCGTAATTCGAACACAGAAATACATGGTCTTAAATTTGAAATAAATTTGAATTTGGAATTCCTAGCCGAACGCCACATATTTTGAATCAAAGTTGCCAGTTCGCCAAACGCCAATTTCATATGTAAGGACCTAATATATTGTATGATATTATTTGAATAGGTATATGAATATAATAATTTCTTTTTTTTCTTAGTATCTTATACAATCACTGCCATCCTAATATGTCACTCCCAAGCAATTCTGATGTTGGATTCCTGCCAGCGAACTACTTGTACTTACCCTAAGTTCATACGTATGAAAAAAAAAGGATACGCTCCATTAGTTTTGTCACGTCGATAATAAATACTGAAGAGGTTTATTATCTACACACGTACAATAAAATACCATTTTTATTTAAGTGAGTGTGTGTACAAAAAGTAGAGGTGTTACGAATATATGTTTTAGATGTTTCAGTGGCATCGTTTCTTGGCAATGGATGGACCGATTTTGATATACTTTTTTTTTGTTTGATATGCGAATTAATCAAAATTATCTAAAAAAAAAATTTAGGGAGCAGCTAAAAATCCAGATTAACTTTGTATGGCAATCGCCTTCGGATGATCAAAGTTTGGTCACTATATATTACTATATAGTTGGATCGAAGGTCAACTAGTAATAAAGGTATAGTAATTATAGTAGGCACTGTTTATAAAAACGTTATTGACGTGATAACGTCTTATAAATTGATGAACGCCGGCTACGCCCACGGACAAACATTACACAATAGTAGAGTTGTAGCCTTACGTAGCGTTGTAGCGTTACGTGCAATTTTTATGAAGATTAGGCGCCAATGCGTCCACTGCGCTTTTGGTGCGGTTAGCATTGAAGCGCGAGTAGTGCTCGCAGCCTCCGGGTGTTGTGCAAACTACGACGTCCGTCCGCCACTGTACGGCCTCTCCGCTCAATTATATCGTTTTACATCGTACACAGGACGTATAAGGAAACACGCAACATTCGATACTCCATGCGAGCGACAACCGTTAAAATTCGTACTGGCTCATTGATTTAATACGTATCGTGTAGTGGATTTACTTTCAATTCATACCTATCTGCGTGTCTGAGGATTAACTTTGATGTCTTGCGAAAATATGCAAATTTTTATATTTATTTGAACAGTGTAGATAGAATATTCATACTGGAATGTTGCCTTCATACAGATGTGCACCCGATTGAAAATTTCAAAACGCAGTTTTCACTTTATTTAGCTCAAATGCTACGAAGCCATCCATCCATTCATGCAATGCAATGATCGACTGTTCATATTCCGTTAGTCAAACAGATTGACATAGATATTTGTTTGAGCATTTCCTATATATTGCTATTGACTTTATATGCCTCGATAGGTCTGTTCTAGGTATTTTTAAAATCCATTTTTATATTGAATTTTCTGGCGTCCGTTGCTGTTAACTTTTTTGCACCGATAGTTGTTCTAGCTATGCTTGTTTTATCAATTTTCAGATAATATTTCCCACCGTCCGCTCCCGGTAGTACTGCGATCGAAGTTAAGGATATTGTATAAGTACGAGACGCTATTGTAGGTAATTGAAAGCTATTTACCTACCTACAAGCTTATTATGATATGACCTCTGATAGACATGTTACATAATATTGCAATATATTATACTGTAATACATCTTATTTTTTACTTTCTTATGCAACCCCGACTAAATGTGACTTGTTTCAAAATACATATTCGAAACCTTCTCAAGTAAAATCATTCACCTATATGTACCTAATGTGGTATAAATTAAACTAGTAGGTTATTATAATACCAAATTTGACGTTCAATATTAGAATTGTCCTCATATTTTTGTATCAGTACAAATACAATTAGCTACAGCTACAGTAATAGACGTTTTGTTTTTTCTAAAGGACAAGTAAGGAGGAACTCAAGAGGATATGCAAATGTATACAATGATGGACTTAATGCCTAAAATCATTCTCTTCTAGTCAACCGTAAACCCAAACAGCTAAGTATTTGTCGTAGTTCGCTACTTAAAATTTAATGTGGCTGAAATTTAGTTTGAAAGATCTCGTTATGATACTGATATTGGGTACCTATATCCCAATGATAAGGCTATTGTGACGCCAAATTCAACTAAGTAAATGTGCATTGTCTAGCGTTACTACTACTACAACATACGAAAAGTACTAGGCCTTGGCTTTAGTCGACTCCAACGAGCTAAATATTTGTATGCAAAGTGGAACGGGTAATATTGTTGCATTTTTATGCATCCGAGTTAAAATAGAATTTATTTAAGCCTTTTTATAAAGTCACAACATCTGGGTTTTATTAGGCACATACAATGCAACCCTGCAGATTTCTTTGGGTAATAATTCCACTGAATAGGAATGTAAGCGCAATGTATATTTTGTAAGTACTAATTTTCAAGTTAGATACTTACTCGTAGTAGGTAGTTGGGACAGATAATATATTTTTAATTTTCACCTTTCTATTTTTATGCATTAAATGTAAGTAGGACCGGTCTGAGTGACGAGCCTTGGGGCGGCCTATGTCCAGCAGTGAACGACTTTCAGAGACAGAGTAATATTTAACGCATAATTGAATAATAGTAATTAATATGCCAAGGATTCAACGGGCGCCGAGCCAGCATCGGCTGTTTCACACGATAAATTTCCGTTGTCAATATGCCAACGATCGTGCATTACCACTGCATTACACTGTCATTTTTTAATAATTCATTCTTATTTTGACTCTTGTAAATAAATATGCGGGTGGTGGTTTTTACCCTCAAATGTTCAGTTTTAAATTTTCCGATGGCAAATATACAGAAAAACAGGTCATGCCCCAGGCCTAGGAAATTTGATTATACGGGAGATTGTTTTATTCGTTCAGTAATAAGTAATCTTTCTCTAAATCGTCTCCCGCGGTATAACCCGCGTAGAACCCATTTTATTACGGAAAATTCTCTCTTAGTGCTCCCTTATGCTAGTCAATCAATCGCGGTTAATGGCAGCAGAGATGCCTATGCCAATGTCAGTTTAAGGCAGATGGGCGGTAGAGATCTTCTACTATCTAAAGTCCCGCGCCTTCACATTTCAAAACGCTTCAATGTATTTAAAAAGCACCACCAACACTCTCATCACATGTGTGCGTGCTGAGACAGCCATCAACTATGATGGTGCTTTTTAAATAATAATAAAAAAATTGAAGCGTTTTGAAATGTGAAGGCGCGAGACTTTAGATAGTACCTAGAAGATCCCTAGTCGTGTATTGTTTGACTATGCTAGTCTTTTAGCGTTATTTTGTCTGTGCGTAGTCTGTCAGTCACTCAGTCAGTCAGTAACGGAAAGGTTTTATATGTTAATTGATTAATTTTATGTATTGATTCCTAGACGAGCGACTCGGGCACCCTGCGTTTATTGGTCGCGCGTTGTCAGATTTAAATGTTGTCCGGTTTTTGATATCGCCGTTGTAATGTTGAGGCAGCGAGGACATCAGTATGCGACGTCGGAGCGTGTCGGTATGCATTGGCGTCCGCTCGCACCTCAGCTCGTGTTATTACCATAACAAAGAGTCATTTTAACTCCAAGACTCGCGGGCGACGAAACGCCTCTTTAAATTGAGGGATCGACGTGATGTTTTGGTAATCAAGGCGGAACCTTATATCGTTTGCACTGTTTTATTTTAAAAGTTGCATGTGATATGCACTGAACCTTAACAATTTGCTTCTATTCATCGATATCTACCTAGTTACTTTTATTTAGGTATTTGCCTAAATAAATTTTATAGTCACTATTCAGTATTAAATAAATCAGTTTTAAAAAAAACCGGCCAAGTGCGTGTCGGGCCACGCGCAAAGTATAGGGTTCCAAAGTTGAGGATGTCCACAGTACCTTTCTAAGACTTATTAGCATCTAGCTAGCCTGTGGTATGACGTGCCCGCCCGACGCCCCTGCCACTCGAGAAAAATCATTGGTATTTTAATCATTTCATAAGTTGGTCGACTATGACTCGTAAGTTTGTACAGCCTACTTAGCTGTGATAGTTTTCCTTTCAACTACGTTATATATGCCACAACCGTTATTTTTTTCAGCCATCCAAATACCACCATTTAGCTGGCGGGGGGGGGGGGGGGACACGTGACTCTAACAAAAAATAGCACTTTAAAGCTTAATATTTCACAAACGCATCACTTAATCAAAAAATGGTTTTAACAATATTTTTTTAAGACCTATTCAACGATATGCCGCACCATGGGGTACGCAAGAATAAAAAATACATCCCCACTTTCTTCAGCGTAACTAATATGTATATTCATGCCAAAGTACAGCTTTCTAGGACTAAGCATCTCCGAGCAATAGTACGGACGGACGGACGGACATGGCGAAACTATAAGGGTTCCTTGTAGACTTGGGAACCCTAAAAACGTGGTAGCCTAATAGTGGTTTGAACTACCACCGCTTATGCCCCATGCTCAAGGGTTCGAACCAGTGAGTTTAATCATGAGCGATAGTAAATTTAAACCTACCACTGAGGTTTTCGGTGAAAGTTATCATCGTGAGGAAATCTGCACTCATCTGCAAAGTAGGTCATTCAAGGATCTGTGTGGAGTACTCAATCCTCAGTGGGCCCACGTGGAGATTGTAGCCCAAACCCTCTCGTGGTGAGAGGAGGCCAAGCAGTGGGACGTAAATGGGCTGTAGTGGTAGAGGTGGCTAAAATAAAAAACGTTAAATGTTTGCGGTAGGTAACCTCATTTTCTGTACGTCTTTTTGAAGTGGAAAAGGTACGGCAGGTATAAATTAGTAGGTACAATAAGATCTAAAGACGTCTAGTCTATAAGAGCTATCTATATACCTACATATTGTACGATCAAAGTGTACCTAAATAAAGTTGAGTTCGGGATAAATGCTCGGTAACTGGCGCCGCGTTCAGTTTTCCACGAACCGTGTGCCTAGAATCATGCTTTCATCTTATAATAATAGCAAATGGGCCACATGACAGTAATCGTGTGAGAATTATGATAATAACGAGCTGGGATCTTTAAAGGTGTCACAGAGCGTAACGTCGCGGTTACTTGGAACTGTCCTTGTTTTTTTTTCTGTCTCAGAATATAAACAAGCCGATAACTAATCTGTATCACATTACTTGTTGGTATAGTTGGAATGCTACTCACATGCCTAGTAATTTAATATAAATCTAAATATAACATAATTAATGTTCTTGTCAAATGGGATCTAGCTAACAAAAAATAATATGGGCGGCAAAAACGAAAATGGCGTAAAAAAGCTATTGGGATTGCATGGGATTTTACAGCAGCTGGTTATAACTGTTGTCTTCTCGAAATGAGATAAGACTTCGACATGTTTGAAGCGAAATATACGAAGCAACACACAGGCTTACAGTATATCTACTTAGGTACATAATTATACCTACAACGGGTAGTCAAAAAGGGCCAAAAAATAGCAAGCACTTTGCCCTGCTCTCTCGTCCATATTATATTATAGTGTTTTTCCTTGAAAATAACAATAAAAAGAATAATTATGTAATAGTAGATTGGTAACCGAGGACTGAAAGGTAATAGTTCGAGGCAGAAATGGGAGCTTTCCACCCGAGTTAAACACTCTACTTTTCATTTAGAATATGAGGAAAGAAAGCAAGCCAGGTATATAAAATACAAGTATTCAAAAAATGGTCTTACCCATGGAAAACTCTACTCACTTCGTTCGAGCGCCAAAACATCTCGGCAGAAATGGGTGTCTTTCAGCCCTCGGTTAACAATCTACTATTTGTATCACCTGAAATCATAAATAAAGTTTTATATTCCGTTTAACATGCGCCTTGCTAACAACATAAAATGCACAATAATACATTGATTTACTGATTTATTCATTATATGTTTCAATGAACCACTGATTCCGAGATCTCGGTGGGGAAAGAGTGCACAGCATAATTAAAATCGATTTACCGCTAGCGTTATGAGAAAAACAATAAACCAAGGGGAAAAGCAGCCGGTGATGTTTGCTGCTGGTAATCTCATAACGAACTCATGAGAAGTGGCACTCATGAGAGCCGGCTGATGAATTGACGATTGCGTAACGACATTATCGTGGGTACGCCGAGAGAATATTGCCACATTAAGGGGCCTTTTACCTCAGGATCTCGCGTGCATCTCAAACAAAGAGAAAAATCGCAGCGCGCACCGGGCGCTAGGGGACAGGGTTTGTTCGAGATAGACGAGGGACGCACCAGTAAATCAGTCAAGTTATTGGCACATTATGTAGGTTGTGAGGGCATTGTTTTAGGAGGATTATCTACATTAGGATACATTCTTAAATTGTTTTGTAGGTAAGTTTGCAAAAAAATTAATAAGTAGAGACAATAACTGCCAATGCCAACTTTATGACTAATGTATTTAAACAAGCCGTCACCCGCAGTATAACCCGTGTAGGTCCCACTATTTTTCCTTTCCCGTGGGAATTTTGGGAAATCTTCTCTTTGTACTTCCCTACATTTCCCAAGGAACCTAAATGACAAATTTCAGCTTAGTTGTGTGTTGATCGATCAGTCAATCAGTTTTTTGATATGTAGGCATGTATAGGGACTACCATCGATGAAGAAAAAGCTACACTACCTAGCTGTTGCCCGCGACTTCGTATACCTATAAGCGTTAAATTGTAATAGCCGGTTTTCTTCCTTTCCCGTGGGAATTTTGGGAAATAATTTCTCAATGGTTCCTTAAATTCCCCACATACTAAATTCCAGCTTCCTACGAGCAGTAGTTTTGGCTGTGCGTTGTCATCAGTCCGTCACCTGTTGATTATACTAAGAAAAATGTTATTTCAAACTGTTTCATTTGAAAAAAGGTGACATGTAGCTTAACGACTTGCGTTGACGGCAGCGCGCGCCCGGCCCATAGGTCACAGCCGCCGCGATGTCAATCGCGACTCCTCTTTTTGCTCCCGCTCAGACAATGGCGGGAAAATGTTTTCCACGTGTGGGGGCGCGGGAGGGGGGCACTAATCTCCGACGGCCCGGGATCGCTCGGATTAATGGCTCGTATTGCCGTCTCTGTTCCGTTGTTTGTTGCCAAGTTCTTGGTTTGTCTACTCTAGTTAGAAGTTTAGCGATGCGCTTAACGCGTTGCGTTAATGTTTGGCTTTTCTTTTGGCGAGCTCTTTAGCGCCGGGTATTTATTTGCTGTACTCCACCCGCTAGGAATCATTTCAGACCTACCTTTTAAAAGCCCGCACGCTTATATCTGATATTGTTTGGTTATCGCACACAAAGTAAAAAGTGGGTTACCTGACGCTATTGTAACGATATTCGTGACAATATCATTTCATTGCATCATACCACAATGGAGAGCATTGAATATGGTCGGCAAGTTGATTCAATAGTATCAAATAAGTAAGTATATAAATGAAGGATTACGCGATACTGGAGGGAACACAATAAACTAATACATATTAGTATCTTTCCCAGAAAAAAGCTATTGACCTGCTTTGTGTAGGTACTTAGACGAAATAATAATTTCCCAGCGGAGTTCTTTTTCCTCTCAGGATTAATCTTCATCTATACTTACTAATAATAAGTCAGCAGAAATGTCGCGTCGAAAACGATCAACTCAAGAGACCTATAGAAATGATACTCAACACAAAAAAGAAACTATTTTTTAGAAATATTGAGCGCTCTTGCCGAATATCAAGCGAACGAAGTCTCGGACAGAAGCTAGTCTATAATATACTTACATAACATAATAAGATTAAGAAATCTTCAGTAGAGTAAGAATTGCAGTTTATTATCTATGTACCTAACCCTAGAAGCACCTAAAAGGCCGATTCGGGCTCGAATATATACTCTCTATTAAATAAATAAAACCAAATGGTTCAGTGTGTCCACATTCGTCCAACGTCGAGCCAAACAAATGAGCTAATACATGAAAAACCTTTTCGAGACTACAAAAAGTCCCGCCGAATCGAATTCGCCTATTACGGAGGGCGCTGCTACTAATTAAAACAAAATTGTTAAAACACACCCTCCCGGTGCGCTCGCTCTCCCTGGACTAACTTTTAACGAGTATATATTTGGTTTCGACCAACCCTTTGGTGATTTTACTATTGAGTCTGACTGCAAATAACTCCGTAATTGACTGCAAACAACTTCTGGCTTTGCGGTTAGAATACTGGGGTTGTGTTTGGCTACCTGCATATTTTAGTGTTCGCTTTGATGCATTACAGAACCGAAACTCAAAAGAATTAACCTCAAAATCCTGCAATGCAATGTAGTGCATAGTTTTTGTTGCCCGATTATAATATCTGCCGCAATGACCATTTATTGCTCTGAAGTAACTGGCGAGTGCTTTCACTAACAGTCCTACTACTTTCGAGACTAATGAAAACCCTTTTCATTTCTCTTGCTTGTAAAGTTTTACTTTAGGATGACAGAAGGCTGCATAAAATTGAATTTTCGGCTCTAGAGCATAAAGTAAAACCTTCGTCTAAGGGCCTTATCCCACTTGCGATTTGCGAGCGAGTTGAAAGCGTTTTTCAATACAAAACTCGTACGCGGCGAACTCGCGGCGTGTTCGCCTCCATACAAAACACGCTCGCAAATCGCAAGTGGGATAAGACCCTAAGACTAAGGAGATGAGGGCACACAGCCACACACTTTTAAGCTTCATAACCACTCACTTGCTTTTGGCAACTACGGTTGCCAATGCTATGTTCTATGTTCAAAGTCATAGCGCCATTTTTGCTTGCTTTTGGCAACTACGGTTGCCAATTATATGTTCTATGTTCAAAAGTCATAGCGCCATTTTTGCGCACGCGAGCAGCTGAATGGCTATTAATCTTATAATATGAAACATGCTATTTCATGCGATTTATTCTTTATATTTTCGGATTTAAAATATTAGTATGGATTATCATATTAATAATCAAACATTTATTTAAAGACGAAAATGTGTGTATATTCCTGAAAATCAAACCATATAGCGTAACCGTGGCATTAACGGGGCGTGACTGAAGTCAAACGTCATTTTGCTGAAAATTAAAAAAAGAAATATGAAATGACGGGAATTCATCATTCCTTGTACGGAGGGTCGAAGTAAAGGAGCGCAATCTTTATAGTTCCAAAGGTGGATACCAAATCGGGTAGGTTGGGGGCGCTGCGGTCGCCACTCCAGTCAAGCCACCTAGGCGGATAATCTGCAGTAGCGCCTTCAAATGGCGCTGCTGAGGCGAAAACGCAGCGAAAACGGTTGTGAGGAGAGTGTGTTTTGTTTTGTTGCTTATCAAATCCGCTGGACATGTTTTCAACTGTTTCGCCATATAAGATTGCGCTCCTTACCAGGACACATTCCACACTCCATAATTCCTTGCTCTGAATTGGTAAAAATTGGTGCGTTGAGATTTTTAAATTTTAATTTCTTTCAATTTCGTTGATTCTAATTTCAAAGATGTCATCATCGAGTAGTGATGATGAAATAGTGCTTTCACCGAATAATAACTAAGATGGAGAGAAACGCTAAAAACTTAATTGAAAATATATTACCACAAAATCTAAGCTATTTGCGGAATGTGTTCTTTTTAATCATATTTCATTTCCTCGCAGTCGGAGTGAAAAGCAGAGTGTAAACTTTAAGCAGCTAGATTTAAAGTTCAAATTGACGCGTGAACGATCCTGTAGGGAACAGGGAGATCCCTATTTAAGACTTCGAATATAGCCCCTGTATGTATTGAGATGAGTGTTGTGCTATAACTTATTATGTGGTGTTGTTCTCCCGCAGAGAGGCAGCCATGATGGACTGCCTGTGCCCGGCGGCGCGCGCGCTGGCGTGCCGGGTGGTGCTGCTGGACGAACGGGAGCTGCTGCACGAAATACAGGCAGGTTTTACTACCTATGCTACACAGGTGTTTCAAACATACCTGTAAAGCGGAAAGGGGGTCAAATGATCGATTATAAGAGTTACTGAGAGTTAAAGTCTCTTGTTTGTAAAGAGAGTAGAGACTGATCGATCCCACAGTCAAACCGTGTAAACTATTTTGTTGGACACTTTTTCTAGTTTAAGTTTTTGTATTCTTTAATAAAATAAATAAATAAATAATAATTCAATTAAAGTTCATCCAAGATAAGATGACGAAAATGCACTTGAAAGTTTGGATGAACATTACCGTCTGTTACTTTTTCCTGCGTAAAGCGCGGGTGCTCCCACGCAATTCCTCGCACGCACGTAGTCATTTGCGGGCGCTCAATTCAAACATTTTCCGACGAGTGTGGTTATGAGATTGATTTTGTGTTTGCTAGCTGGTTGGTTAATTCCTTGATTAGTTTATTTAATTTTATTTTGTTTGTGATAAATCGGATACATTAATTTCAGTTCATAAAGTCGACATGTCTGATTTTATTCCACACATTTTTCAATGGCTTTTAATAATTATGGCACCAGAAAATCATTTCCTTCTATGCATGCAAAAGGGACACTATCTTTAGGCATATTTACTATCTACAGTATAACTATAAATCAATCCTCAATCTGCTTATCAAATCAGAAGATTATCCATATTGGAAGCAATTTCACACTTTTCTGGGAAATAACTTCGACTACAGTTTCTTGTGCGGCTAAAATTGAACAGGGATTATTTCGAAATTCAACCTTCGCCGGTCGTCCCGGCGGACTCTGGCGGTATTTTTCAATTTCCCCGTATGAAACAACGCGTGAATTTTTTCTCGGATTCCCTTCCCTTACTTTTGAAGTGCACCAGCAATGCCGAGACGAATTATTGAAGTACACCCGAGGGTTCTAGGATGGTCCTTTATATGCAGAGCCCGGGTTGAAGGTGTGGACGATGAATTCACTGAATCGTATTCTATGAATATTAAATTCTATTTGCCGGCATTGTCACCGCGTGGTGAATGTGAGAGTGGCTCGCGAGCGCGCCTCCGCCGCACGGGAGCGCTGCGCTACCTCCCGGCGCAGCTCTCGGCTCATTAACGTCACCGATCAGGATTATTGTACTTGTTGAATAGTGCCCCGTATCTAAAGCCCTCGAAATACTTTCTCATCCAACGTCGGAAACTTCGTTAAAACTTTTTCAAAGCAGATAAGTTATGGCTCCAGTAACAACCGCGCGCGCCCCTGCGGAGAGTAATGGCCGTCCGGCTTCACACACGACACGATGTCTATATTCTCTCCGAAACCCCGGCAAACTCGGAATCACATAAGACCGCAACTTCGAGCGAATTCTGACCAGTTATTCTACCATAACCGTAAACAAGGAAGGAATTTGTCCTAGAAATGCTTTTGTTTGGCGTGCATGGATACCCTCAACTTGTTCGTCAAACAAATTCCCCGGCAAATATATCGAGGCCAGACTCATCCAATTTGGGTAAAGTGAAAGCGACGGGAATTCGACATTTTGCCCTAAATTGTATGGGTATTTTAGATAAATCGCCGTCCTCCCTCAGTTTTCCATCTATAAAGGGACATTTGTCTTAAACGGATGTAGCGAAAACTTTTCTATTCTCACATATCGAATAAAATATCAAGATTTGTTACTCATAATCCACGAGTAGGTGGTTAGGTACTTACCTGTACATATATTATCTCCATTGTCTTACAAGTTTGTAAAACTTTGCATGTTTTTGTTGTTACCATCCGGCATCCCCCTTAATAAACACAATATGTAATAAAGAAGTATTGTAGTTATTAAGTACTAAATTGTTTTCGCACGGCTTTTTCTCATGTTTTTTTTTATTTATGATATGGCGTTGAATCAATTCAATATTTATTAGTTTACTGGAGCTCCAGCGATTACAGTCGATTTTCGATTTGAATGGCGGATCGTGTAATAGGCTGCGCTTGCACTTTTATTACGTTTATTACCGATGATTACAGCGCGCCAAGCTTGCCCCGGTTAGAGGAATATTGCGAACAAAACTTTATGGCAAATGTAAATATCTTCTATACCTACCTACTAATAATAAGTCTGTGTGTACAAAATCTTATACTTACTAATAAAGTCTGTAGAAAAGTCGCGTCTGTAACTTGAAAATTAAAAGAAAAGATCAAGTCGAGGGGACTACTTATAATAAACGACACTAAACACAAAAAAACGTTTTTTAGAAAAAAAAACTTTATGTATGTATGTCCGGATTTAACTAGAAATTTGTACTGGTCAGATTGACAAAATATTGTATGGGGGTAGTTTATACCAATGGTCTACATATAGGCTACTTTTATCCCGAAAAAACGCATAGTTCCCGTGGAAACGCGGTAACCGAATTCCACGCGGGCGAAGTCGCGGGCAGAAGCTAGTTCCTCAATATTCTGTTTTAAACTAATTCAATGCGTCTTATGAAATGCAGACTAGGATGTTTTTAACTGAAGGTACCTATAACTAGGTATGAAACAAACAAGTTATATCCCGTTATCGCATTTCAATTAAATAAGAAAACCGGCCAAGTGCGTGTCGGGCCACGTGCAAAGTATAGGGTTCCGAAGTTGACGATGCCCACAGTACCTTGACTTATTACTAAGACTTATTTAGCATCTTAGCTAGCCTGTGGTATGACGTGCCTTTCCCGACGCCCCTGCCGCTCGAGAAAAATCATTGGTTTTTTAATCATTTCATAAGTTGGTCGACTATGACTCGTAAATTTGTACAGCCTACTTAGCTGTGATAGTTTTCCTTTCAACTACGTTATATATGTCACAACCATGATTTTTTTCAGCCAAGTACCACCATTTAGCTGGCAGGAGGGGGGGGGGACACGTGATTCTAACAAAAAATAGCACTTTAAAGCTTAATATTTCACAAACGCATCTCTGAATCAAAAAATGGTTTTAACAAACACACAATATTTTTTGAAGACCTATTCAACGATATGCCGCACCATGGGGTACGCAAGAAAAAAAATACATCCCCACTTTCGCACTTTACGAGTAGGGGAGGTACCCTATAAAAAAATATATTTCAAAATTTTATTGTACTACTTTGTCAGCGTAACTAATATGTATATTCATGCCAAATTACAGCTTTCTAGAACTAAGCATCTCCGAGCAATAGTGCGGACAGACGGAAGGACGGACCGACGGACGGACGGACGGACATGGCGAAACTATAAGGGTTCCTTGTGAACTTCGGAACCCTAAAAAGATATTGGATTTCATTTTGAAAACAAATAAATAAAAATAATAAATAATCGTCAAAATAATTGTATTCGGTACAATTTTATTAAATTTCGTATTTATACTCAACTAGTTGGCCCTGCGAATTTCGTTTCACCACAGATTCCCATATTTTTTTTTTGTGTTCCCTATTCCCGTTTTTTTTTTAAAAAAGGTTCAGGGAAGGACCTGAATCACAGGGAATAAAACAAAAAAGAATGAGGTAAATCGGCCCAGCCGTTCTCGAGTTTTAGCGAGACAAACGAACAGCAATTTATTTTTATATAGATACAGTGACCAATCGGGTCAGTATCCGTATTTAGAAGTCAGAAACTATGAGAGATAGCGAAGTTTGTTCTTAGAAACCTGGCTTCGATTTTAGATTTAATAATTATGACATTCAAACTTTTTTTTAAACTCTCATACATACTACTACTACTACAGCCTATTTGCGTCCCACTGCTGGGCACAGGCCTCCTCTCATCACGAGAGGGTTTGGGCTGTACCTAGTCCCCACCGGGCCCAGTGCGGATTGCGGACTTCATGAATTACTTCGCAGATGCGTGCAGGTTTCCTCACAATGTTTTCCTTCACCGAAAAGCTCAATGGTTATTCAAATTAAATTTCGCACATAAGTAAACTTAGAGGTGCGAGCCGGAATCGAACCCCCATAGGTACATAACATAACATAAAAACGAAAAAGCTTGCAGAATTTATAGGTACCTAACATTGTTTACAGAGTATGAGAGATTAAAAAAAATTGAATGCCATTATTATTAAATCTAAAATGGAAGCCATGGTTCCTAAGAATAGATGTCGCTATCTCTCATAGTTTCTGATTTCTCCCTACTGACCCATTTGGATCGATCAACCTGCGTATAGATAGATAATAATGATAATGAATATGAAATTCAGTATCGAAGATTCGTCCTTGGCAAGAGTTTATTATTCCTGGCTCCAAGTGGGATCTTATCATTGAATCGCAACTTTTTCAACGTTGTTTGTTTATATTGCCTCACCTTGTAGGGGTACCTATGCTTTAAATGAGTCAATCATGATATTGATGACTTATAGCAATTATAAATACTATAAAAGAAAGCAATCAAATTACCTTTCTATTTGTTCTAAAAATTAAACTTTCTCTTCTTCAATGTCGGATTAATTAAAGTCTAATGAGCAGTAACTACAAAGAATAATGTTTATAATATTGCAGCTTTGCCGTTTTTTATGATGAACGAGATCGTAAGAGCGACTAAACAGGAAAATAAAATATGAAGGGATGCTATCTAGTCCTCAGACTAGGCAAATAAAGCTTTGTTGGACTTTTCCCGCAGCGCTGTTTTTATTTGACTCAAACACTAGACTAGGGGGGAGATAAGAAATTGCACAGCAATTTATGAAGCGGGCCTAGTGTCGGCGACAACGCGGCATTGTGCGGGCAGTGCCGGAGCAAATTGACTCGCAATTCACGGTCCGTCTGCGCTGCG
Organism: Aethes cnicana; assembly: GCA_963971205.1. Taxonomy (NCBI): domain Eukaryota; kingdom Metazoa; phylum Arthropoda; class Insecta; order Lepidoptera; family Tortricidae; genus Aethes; species Aethes cnicana. The sequence goes on along the minus strand of OZ020274.1, from coordinate 7,792,708 downwards.
CTCGCGCCGCGACGACTCGCTGCATTCATCGCGCCCTTTATCTTTTCAACTTTGCTTTATTTTCCTTTGATTCCAATTATTCGACTTCGATGAACACACAATACATCTTTCGTTAAGCATAGTTATGATTGAATCTATTTCATTTAAGTATCTTCTATACGTCCTTGTTTACACGCTTCGCTTTGCCTTTGCCTTTGCCAAGCTCAGAGAACATAATTCAAAATTACACGTTGAACCAGTATTTCATAAGCTACAGAAGGCATTCAAACCATCCAAATTACCACTTTATCGCTCATAATTCCCGTTTCGAGAGAATTCCGTAAATTTATTTCAACAGTCAGTACCATTTTATGTTTATTTTCCCTTCGGCTCCAAATGCTATCCTTATCATTTATTTCGCTTTTGCAATTTCCCTGACGTTACAATCGGGAGCAGTGAGGGGCGAGCCATTTTTGCAAATCCAAATATTTGTTCGGATGCGGAAACCAAATTAGCTCGGCTTATCGCTGTATCTCAGATGCGAACCCTCGCAGTGACGAATTTGCACTAGCATAACGAAATTTTTGACGAATGTTTCAGTTAGATTAAGTTTTTTGATTTTTATATTTTCGTACCTATGCTTTTGTATTTATACTGTACCGAATATACGGGCACAGCATGTTGGTACAGCGAGCACCGAGGCCGCGCCTCCGGCCGCCCGCGCCCGCGGGATCGCGTGCATCGGCACACATACCGAGACCAGCACTTTTTAAAATCGTTTGTTATTTTTCGACCCGAACGTACGTTGGGAGCAAACGCGCTCTGTTATTAAATCATTTATTATTCAACCCAACGAACTGTTTCGCAATTTTCCCACAAGCTCAGAGGCTTATGTACAAGCAAATACCGCACTTCGTAGATACGCCTTTATTGTGTTATTGTTACGCTTCCAATGTGAACGTGAGGTGAGCCTCACTTCATTACGAATTCTAGGTACTGCGTTTTAAATTCTAAAATTGTTGTACGCAAAATTAATAAACATGTCAATATCGACCTTAATTAAGTATTAGACATAATTTTGGCAGAGTCATTCGAATTTAAATTATATTTAGAATGAAATATTTACTTACAAAAACTGTGTCCATCATGATCATGATACATCTAAATTGTGACCTTTATTTATTTTTATATTATGTTCGACATTATTATATACTTCTAACTGTTTCCTCGTGTTTGCAGATTACTTAAGCCCTGTAATAGAACACACAAAACATGGTCATCCTCCTCCTAAGTAGGTATTATTAGTTCATCATCATTTAGCAATTTACATCACTGCAGACCTTCCCACACGGTCAATGCCCTGATCTTTCAAAAGTCACGAACGTTAATTTAGAAAAAATAAAAGTGGGTAATTTTGCCAGTTATTTTTATGGCCATTCTAGATAGTTACCGCGTCACGGGGCGCGCGGCGCGCAGGCGCACGCAGCGCGTGAGACCGCTCATTAACTACATTATGGTGCCACTCGCTGACTACTGGTCTTGCAGGTCCATCGCGTGCGAATTAGCCTAATTGTGGAAAGCCAGGCTTCGAGAAATGCAAATTGGAGATAGTTACGTGCCGATACCGTGGGAGATTAATATTCGGCTCTCGTGTGTTTTCGCTTTCTAATAATCCGCAAATCGATAAGTTTTTAGAAAAACGATCAACCCCTGCTAAAAACTTTTTGATGACTGCTTGTTACGTTAGCATGATTGCAAGCATACCGGTTTTCTCGACGATAATACAGCGAACGATCCCCAAAAGTCAAAGTTAACTAGGCAGTTGCGAAAACGGCAAAGTCAGAGTTAACCAAGGAGATTCCATTCCAGACGTTTAAATTTATGACTTCAAATGTAAAGTTATTTGAAGAAACAACAGGGAAATGGAATTGCGAACAGTTAGTAGGTATTCAGTTGAGGGAACAGTTCAGAGACTTTTGTACCGCCCGGAGCAGATATAAATCTCTCTGTAGAAAATTACACAATAACAAACGACCTTTTTAATATGACGTACCTACCTTATTTTCTTGGCTTTCAAAAGTTTATGTATCTGTAAACATGAAAGAGAACATTTAATGTTATCAATTAAGTAAATTAAAATATCTACCTAAGTAATTGTACTTACCTAAAATTAAACACAGGTACTTTTCGCTTATTTTTAAATACCACCACCACCACAGATTCTTTAAGCGTCCCACTGCCAGTGTTTGTCTCATCACGAGAGGATTTAAAACATTGAAATAACCTCTCTCAAAGTGGGTAAAATCTCACAGAAAGAAAAAAGACGCTTTTAAAATCAGCAAAACTGAATTCATTATTATGAACAAGTGTGTTATTTTGCAGATATTCTCTCACTCTTATTTAATCTCAACTTTCCATCGTTGGATAATATTGACTACATTAGTTTCTGCTCTAACATAGGAATTCTATATTTCAATCAAAAGTTGCTCTACTTCTGTCTCTGTCGAATACTAAAACGTTCTTTTTTTACAGGATAACAGCACAGGCCAAGTTCTCTTGGACGTGGTGTTCAGACACCTGGATCTGCTGGAAACAGCCTATTTTGGGTTGCGTTACGTCGACCAGGATAATCAAACTGTAAGCTTAGTTGAAATTTCTTTCAATTTTTGTATATAGCTAAGTATAAAAATAATCAAAGTGTCACGTCAGGTCCAATAACATTCACTTTTCACTGGTTTTGGCGGGCTTCGTGATATAAATCTTTAATTTCTTTAATTTACCTGTTGAAAAGTGATCTACTTCGTGAAATTATCGCAAATATGGATTATTTGGCGATGAATGTGAACGCTTTGAAACAAAAATAAAAATTCCGAACAAAACGGAACTGCACAACAATGCGACATAGCTCGATATGATGATAGTTATTTATAATTAATAAACTTAATGAGATTCAAGATTTAAAACTTAGTTTCGGCGCCGATCTTAAAGAGTCGCCTTTGACAGCTATACCTCTGGACCTTAGTCAACAGTGGCGCCAACTGGTGAGCAAAGAAACCATAGTCCCCAAGTGCATGGAAATTGTACTTAAGTATTAAAATTGTGCCATTAAATAATAGACAAATATTGGAGGGACTCTATATTCACATTAATACAGCCACCTAAAACTACAATTAAGAGAATGTGAACCCAAAGCAATATCGAAAAACTTGTGCTACCTACATCGCTCACCCCGTGAAACTGTATAATTAAGAATCCTTTCTAGTTATTGCTTTCTAATTCTCAGAAACTATGCGGAAGAGGGAAATGGGATCCACGCGGGAGACGGCTAGTTTATATAAATGTTATATAATTGACAGCACTGGCTGGACGCCGGGAAGCGCTTGCGTCGGCAGCTCCGCGGGTCCGACCCGCACACCTTTTACTTCGGAGTCAAATTCTACGCCGCCGACCCCTGCAAATTGTTAGAGGAGATCACGAGGTAATTATTTACTCATTTATGCAAATAATTTATACTTGGCACAGAACAAGGAGCGTGGTCACGTAACCATGACAATTCTTTGATAAATATTTGAAATTGAAAACCGAAGGATTGAATTTAATAGCTTTTCAAGTAGGTATTCAGATAGGTAGGTAGGTACATACGATTATTAAAGGGCAAGCTTAAAATTGAAATTATGTGCCGTATTATTATTACACGTTATTAAGTACCTATCAATTAAAAAAACATCCATCCTTTGCGTTATTACTCAGGCATTCTACAAATATTTTTTTCTTAACATTATTTGAACAAGGCTTTACTAGACTAGATTCTTCTTTAAAGCGGCGTGTCATGGTCTCCGATCGGCCGCGGCCGATATGAGTTTTATCGATATGTTTTGCCTTTACTTGCTATTTATATTTAGGTACCTACAAAAGAGATTTTTTTACCTGACTATAAATACCAGCTAAGGCAAAAAATATCCATATAAGTCATGTCGGCCATGTCGGCCGCATGCGGCTGCGATGGATCGGTCGGAGACCATGACACGCCGCCTTAATTTATTATTCGTTTTGTTTTAGACTTAGTAAAAAAGTGACATATTATTTTCCTCTGCCTGTTAAATATAACCACGATCCATCCTTTATTCACCGTATTCAAAGTTCAATTTAGCTCACATCAGATCAGTTTCATTTATAATATATAGCAAACTAATTTAAAATACCTAACTGTCCTGAGAATCGATATAAAACCTGTTTGCTGAATCTTCTTAAACCACTGACCCTCATCCCGTGTGGCCACATTTCACTTATTATAAAGCGTCCGAAACCGCTAACTCTGCTTGTGAATAATAAACGAAGCTACTCATTAATATTTCATGCTCGTTCTATATTTATTTGGCCTCTGATAGTGGTTTTCATGTATCAATAAAACACTCGTGTACCGGTGCGGTCCAGCCTGTAACTAAGTACGCGGATCTGCATAGTACGTGATGGTACCTAAGTGTGAGTCATAGATATAATGAAATTAACAAATGGATAAGTGAACTATTTCACGGTTATTTTACTTAGGGCGGATTTTTCAATCGTCAGTTAAAACTTATTCTTCGGATAGTTCATACAAAATTCGAATTTATTCCGGAACAAATTAAAATTGTGAATGCACTATACTCTATACGACGAATTATTTTTTATCTGACGATTGAAAAACCAGCCCTTATTCTGTAAATTATATAATAAATATAATTTAGAACCACAGAAACACTAAAATACATTATGACTTAGCAAATTCATAATTAGCAGGGGAGATCTAAAGTAATGATGACCGATATTTGACATTTGCCAGTTTAATTTTATAGTGATGAGGCTAAAGCAAGGGCTAAAGCAAATTGTAATTCGCATTAAGCGATTTTTAATACTTATAAATAGATTTTTATTGACGATTATTTTAAATGGAAATAATAGTTTGTGACCTATTTTAAATACGTTCGTGGGCCATTTATGGAATATGGGTATGAACAAAGGAAAGACTCACTACTTTTCCATCAGTTTTTTCAGGTGCCAAATAATCTGGTGTCTCTAACACTTGTAACTAGATCAGAGTTCAAAACAATGACAATCGGACCTACTTTATTTAAGTATTTTTTGTTTTAGAATGTATACGCGCAAGCAGTTAGCTTGTGGAATATTGAATATTTTTTCATAATCTCCTTTATCTTGTTTATAAATTATCGATTTCTATCGCTATCGACTTACGAAAATGTCATCAAATCGAAACAAATGATTTTGTCACATAAGTTTTAAAAAGAAAAACGATATCGTAAACTGTCATTTAAATGTCATAAGTTGTTCGACTTATAATTATGTTGATGATTTATACCTACGTCTTTAGTTTTTATTGGTTTTTGGTGTCTCCAGCCATCAAATATAAGTCGTAGACCTCTCCGACTATAGTAAACCGTTTCACTAGCGTAGATTGAAGTTGGCTGAAAATCATGTGTTCAACAGATTATTCACACGGCGGTAATAACATGTATGTGCAGAATATCGGGGATCGGAGCGATAAAAGACATCTGTGCTCCACGCTACTCAGCGCTTTGCCGGCGTCACCTAACAGATTTTTCGGATATTATTAAAAATATCTGGATATATGTCGTTAAGTAGTTTTGCTTAGTTTTGGGCTTAAGAGGGTTTATCCCAAAAGTTGGCAACGTCGCATATAGCTGTCAAATTTTTCGCTGTTTTTATGAATTTCTCAATATTACTGAATTAATAAAAAAGAAGTTATCATTCTATGGTTGAATGCGTCTGGTTTTATATTTATTGGTTAGGCATTCAAATGATAAGATTTCATTAAAATGCATGGAAAATGCGATGGAGAGTTTTCAAAAGATATTACTTCCATAATACTAAAAATTTCGTGTTTCTATGATAATTGTTGCAATCCATACTTAATGTTTTATTCAACCATAGAGCGATAATTCATGTTTTCACTCAGTAATATTCAGAAATTAATGAAAACGGCGAAATATTTGATAACTAATTGCGACGTTGCCAACTTTCGGAGAAACCCTCTTGAAGGATATATTTTTAAACCAGTAACCTTGATTTAGATATTTATATTAGTCTTCGTGCTAGCATTTAGTTTATAGGGCAAGTCCGTCTGTAACACACGTAATATATATATCGTGTTTTTTTTCATACTTTAACTCAGATACGTCTGAGCAATACACAAGTTATAATACCTACGACAAAATATCCTTGGAAGACTAAATAGCTAACTTGGCTCGATTGTTGGCTTCTAACCAAAACAATTTTCTTTTACACATAATAGACACTAGCCGTTTGCCCGCGACTTCGTCCCTAGATTTTGCGTACCCGATGATACTATACGATGATATATGTCTAGGTACTTATAGATATATGTAGTATTGAAAAAACTGGTTTGACCCGTAGAAAATCCGTCCACGTGTACATATCGGGATAAAAATTATGTTATTCCCAGGGTCTCAAACTATATCTCCATACCAAATTTCATCCAAATCGTTTCAGTTGTTGCAAGGTGAAGGAAGGACAAACAAACAAACACACTTTCACATTTATAATATTAGTATGGAAGTATGGATGGTAAGTCATTTGCAGATGACATTTATCTAAGTGATTCGTGTGCGAGGAAACACCAACATGTAAAATCACGTTTTTTCCGTTACTCTGGGAATTTCGGGAAGTCCTCTGTTAGTGCTCCCCTACACTCCCTAGGGAACTTACTTGCCAAATTTCAGCTTCTTGCGACCAGTGCTGTGCATTGGTCATCATCATCAATCATTCAGTAACTGAAGAGCATATGATATACATACATACTATTAAGTGTCATCATCATCATTTCGATTCATGAAAACATGAACTACAAAATGATAACACAGTTTTGAAATATGTGTTAGTTTTTTTATTAACATCATAATCAGACTGATTTGTCGCTTACTACCTTTCAACAAAACAAAACAAACTACGCAAAATAGGCGCAATCTTGACGTCGAGTTGCGGAAAACCAGCTCGCGCAAACCTATACTAACTTTCAAGATAGGTAAACTAACGCTGCGGTAGATTTTCGATGGAATACGCGGAGTGATTTGTATGCGCTGAATTAAAATCATAGTTCACCGATGCGTCGCCTTGAACTTGATGACTGTCAACTGGAGGAAAGGGAACGCCAATTTAGTGATACTACTCGCCTTCTCTATTTTACGGATGTGAATGGGTGAGTTTGTAGATAACGTTCGGCTCGGAGAATCATGGGAATCGGGGAACAACATGATAGAGCCAGCTAGATTGACGCATATGGTAGGGTTCATTCCCACGTTAGGTATTACGTCATGGGAGTCGACAACCTGTGACAATGACCCCGACAGCGTGCTGGTGGTAAATCTTGGCTTGAGGGTTTTAGGGTTCCGTAGCCAAATATCAAAAAACGGAACCCTTCTAATTTTGTTATATATCCGTTCGTCCATCCGTCCGTCACAGCCATTTTTCTCATGAGACTATGGTTTAAATTTGGTAGGTAGGTGAGGTGTGTCCAATATGAACCGCTACAAAGTGATGCAGTACGATTTGGAGAATATAATATTATGTTAAAGGTGGCACTCCATACTTGTGGAGGATGAAAGTATTTTAATTTTTAGCCATATGAGGTATTATTTGGATAGGTCTTGAATAATAATATGGCAGTTTCTAAATAACCTTTTTTCCAATCTTTCGTGAGAATATTCGTGAAACTGTACCCAGACCTATTAGTTAGAGGGCACAGTCAGAATACGCGCTGGCGTTTTACTACTATGGTGGTTTTATTAACCCCTGCTAAATTTTATAGCACGAATGTTGTAAATTCAGGCAACAGTACGGTTTTGCGCTAGTCGTAAATGCAACCACGTCAAAATGGAAACTTCTAAATTCCTCGAAAAACAATGAAATATTTAATTCTTAATGAATAAAAAGTTCTCGCTACGACGACGTTGGTTATTAATTCCTCTTTTCAGTTGTTATTTTTTTTAAGCCCGTGTTCCAATTTCCGGGTTCCTTTTTGGCACGAAACTTTTACTCCTAAAGTCCTTTTAACTTTTAGTCCTAACAATGACTTCAATTGGAGGCAGTTAAGTGGAATTTTAGAAAGTATTCAGTATTCTTTATTTCCACGTAGGTAGGCTGGTAGGGGAATTGACATGATTTATTAAAATTTCGTTATTACGTTGTCCGCATCTTGACTTGACTGGCGCTGAAGGAAACGTATTACTTTAAGAGCCGCATTAAAAACTCGCAAAATCTCTGCCGTGACATTATTTTAATATTTAACTTTGCATTAGGCTGTTTCCTCTGAAACCACTCCGACTAAGCTCACGATTCCAGTAGGAGAAAAATGAATTACAATTTAATTCTATCTCTCATTAAATTATTCCGAGACAACTTTAACAAGCATTCAAAGTGTATCTCTTTATGCATTTTTCTTTGAGACAAACCGCTGTAGATACTCTTATTACTTGTGCATTTATAAGTGGAGAGTTGGAGACATAATGGTGTTACTTTTAATCGTCATTACAAACGTAATTATTGCTCGCTTAAACGATTTTAGGAGTGCCGCCTTCCAGCCAATATTGATTACCTATCTTCTTCTAGACTATCAAACAGTTTTTGCAGAATTGTGTATTAATAATATCATTAATTTTGGCACAGGTATCAGTTGTTTCTGCAAGTGAAGCAAGATGTGCTGCGCGGGCGCCTTCCGGTGAACTTCGACCTCGCTGCCGAACTCGCCGCTTACGTCTTGCAATGTGAGTTCACATCCATTCTTCATAGTTAACACCCTTGTTCTTCATAATCTTCATCCAGTTGGCTTTTGTGAGCTCTTTCCGTACCCAACACTTAGCTGTGCACAGCCTCTAATCTCGGTTGATTGCGGTTGCGTGATTCACACAAACTAGGATCGTGGACCTTTAAATCATATAATCTCAGATAATATAAAATAACGAAGACTTAATAAAAGATAATACCTAGTCTCTGATTTCTTACGTAGAAATATTACACATCTGTAGTAGCCAATCTACCCTACATTCAAATAGAAAACAAGTCACGGAACGGTAAGTATAAGCGACAATGCAAAATTTCGCAATAACACGAACCTTAGGAGAAAACACCGTTATTAACCCAACTCTCTCGAAAACCAGCTGGAAATGCGCTCCATTTCAAACAATGTCCATTTCGTTTTACACAGGATAAGTAGCGCTCGCTCCTTTGAGACCAATAAGCGAAATGGACTAAAGTCATAATACTAGTACTCGAGGCGTGTAAAAATCCTCCTTCGAATTAGAGTTCCCGGCAGCAGTAGTGGCGGTATAAAATCCGTGCTCGGGTTACAAAGCGCGCGCGGGCAGTAACCCGCCGTTGCCGCACGCGACCGTCGACCGACACCCGCCGATACTATTTCACGTAAAAGCACATTTTACTAACCTGATTGTGCACTAACTCGGTAAGTGGAAAAATGCTCAGTTTGCTTTGAGAAACGTGATCTGTAGTACTTTTAATGTGCACTGTCTGCACCGTCTGTTACGAAGGCACGAAATGTGATTTATAAGGAGTTTATATCTTTTGTTTTACACTTTAAATCTCACTGCTTCGGTTTGCTTTCTACTTCCGTAGAGTATTTTGAATTTTTCGTGTATTTGTAAAGCTTATTCGATCAATTGATATGATTGAATTAAGTAATACCATATTTAATAGTTTATTGTTTATGAGTTCCTAATTATGTTCAGTTGAAAAAATTTAATCGCTGGTATAAGTCCGCCTTGATAAGCCCAGGCCGCTCCGGCGTGCAGCCGCTATCGCCCTTTTCACTTTTTAGTACTTACCTACTTTTACTCTTCCTTGCAAACTTCAAAGCAATAAATTTTCAAACCGAGTATGAACATTGTTCTTGAACATGTTCTGTGAACATTCTGAAGTCAGACATGGAAAGCAAGAACAAGTTTGTCTTTCGATTTTTATACACTTATCAATTTATATGCAATCCATTTTTACTGCTGCGATTTTCATTTGGTTTAAGAGTTGTGAATATAGATTTCATACTCCTAAAGTGAATATGTAGGGTTTAGGTTACCGCAACATTAGCATTAAAAGCCTACCTCTTATTTTAAAGTACGTAATACCCAAAAGGGAGCATTTTTAACATCCCCATTTAGTCGTAAGCGCCGTAAACAAGCGCGGCGGAGGGTAATATCGATGCGTTATTCAAGAGGTAAATGAGCCATCAGCGGCGGCGTCGTTTGCATCTAATCCCGACCTCTGCCGTCGCCAGCCGCCCCCGGGACACACACCGGCGTTCCGTAATCGTATGCAATTTGTACTAACTTCCAATTACAAGAAAGCACTCAAGTTTACAGGATTCTGAATAACTTCATTAACAAGCCACGTCGGAGTAACAACGCTTTCAGCTGTTTCAGGTTCTTAACTTTATCCTGCATTTAAATTCAAACGAAGCCTAAAGTAACTTTCCTATTACCATTAGAAAATACTACGTAAACATTTTTTATCATGCAGTCGATTTGTACCTTTCAGGCTGAGCCCGTTCCTATATCCACAAAACGCCTCGTTTTGGCAACGGATGGTTCAAATTTGTCATTTGCCACATCCAGAATCTGTCAAATTTTAACCATATCCGTAGCCAAAACGAGAATTTAAAACTAGGATCTACGTTCCAAGCGCTCGTTTGTGTTCCCGGCGCGTCGGTGTGTAACCTGCCCGTAAAGTGAAATATTCTCGTTTTCCGCCCTTTTTTACCCAAAATCATCCCAGCTACTGAGACTACCTTTCTTTATGAGACTCATTTTCATGCAGAAGTAATAAGTATAAAAGACATCTTTGTAATATTGACATTCTAATTTATGTCTTGAGTGGAGTAAATTTACGACAACAGAATGGTTGCTATTTGAAACGAAGGAATTGATTTCAGGAAACGGTAGTAGTATAATTTATTGCCGGAATGGTATCATCTATTCTTAGTGATGTACAAGTGAGTCGCGTGGAACACGTCTATTTATCTGTCCTGCCGATAGTTGTGGCTGGAAACCAGGGTACTACTTGAGCTTACTCGCAATAAGTTAGAGAGAACAATCCTCATATTCATCAGCTAAGTAACTGCCATCTGTACTAATTATTTAAGACGTCGTAAACCGAAATATATATCGCAACCAAGTGGAAAACGGTTTATAAACACTTGATTAAATGCTAGAAACTTAACGGTTCTCGTTATGGTAGCGGGTGTTGTCAATAGCTTCAAGTAAATGTGAGAAAAGTGTTTTGATAGTTTTAAATATTTCAAGCTGTTTACATTTAGTTTAGCTGTTAACGTACGAGATAAAATTATTTGTTTATGGAAAGATGTTTAGAGTGTGGCTACTGTGAGTGTTTGTGGTCGCACATTCGAAGAGCGCGACGGATGGGCGGTGCGCCGCATGATGGATGTTCTCCTCAGATCATTCATATACCTACCTACTCTAACGCAGAACAGATTCTTTGCTCTCGATTTATACTGATGGTATACCTGATGGAAACCATCAGGCGATGAAATTCATTGATGTTGAAATTATATTCGAAAACGGAACGCGTTTGTATTCATAAATTACTTAATGTTTTGTTAGGCCAGCCAACTAGGAACATTGAGGCTGAAAAAATAATACGCCTTTTTATAAATAACCTCAAGCACATCTGATATTTGCAAGCACTAGAATTAAAAAGAGTAAAATCTTCAATCGTATAAAAATAATTGACCTATGTACATATAATGTACCCATGCCTATTAATAGCAGTTTTGTTTTCATAATAAACCTGCGGCAGATGCTCTGTATCCGACAAAAAAAGATATACGGCGGGAAATGACACTCTGCCTCGTTCATCCTATTTTTTCTGGTCGGCTAAGATAAGTATTTTGCTCTCGCCCTGTGCGTCCGCTAAACACCGTCCACGCCGGTAAACACAGAGAGAGCCATTAATCTTACGTTAGGCTTCATGAATAGGTTTGTTACTTCTTTCTTGATGACGCAGTATTAATGTCGTTAAATTACCCACCTAATCGGATATGATATTGTAAATTACTTAATAAACAGTACACGTAGTTTCATACGCCGTGCGGGCCATAATAATTGTGTTAACTAGGCGTAGATACGTTTATAGAGAAGCAAATTCCGATATTTAGTTAGGGAGCAGCCCTTTGAATTGATTAAATTAATTGTTTCCAAATACTGGGGTGGCAGGTCGATGTTATAATAGTGTTACGGACACGTCTGGGGTGTTCGCTGTAGGTATTTTATTTTCATTCCATTTGACGCTCCAAACAGGGCATTTGTTACTAAAACGGTCCGAGACGTCGCCCGCTCCCGGTTATTTCTATCTACTGTTTGAAGTGTCCCATTGTCTATAAATGGACGCTTGATACAAAGTATTTGTACGTTTTACGAGGATGTTGTTGTGTGTCACGGCACTCAGATCTATAAGCTTGCTTTAAATTATAAGAATATTATACTTATGTGCCTATATGAAAGCGAAGTTCATGAATATTACTTACGGATGGAAGATTTGCTGTACGTACTGAAACTTTAACATAAGTAACTGAAATATACATATCTACCTAATTACATTTGAAGTAGAATGTCTTGTCTTATTCAAATTAAATAGGTATATTTTGTTAGATTTCTCTACTTCGAAATAGGAAATACGAGTTTAATTTTAGTAATACGGACAATCTTGTGCATATTTTAGATACTTTAAAAAATCCAGTATAGAAAATTATTGTTCTAACATACAAAAAAATACAAAAACAATTCAATTTGGATTTACCACTGAGCTTTTCGGCGAAAGAAAATATCGCAAGGAATGCACGCATCTGCGAAGTAATTCAAAGATGTGTGTGAAGTCCCCAATCCGCACTGGGTCCGCGTGGGGACTATAGCCCAAACCCTCTCATGATGAGGGGAGGCCTGTGCCCAGCAGTGGAACGCAAATAGGCTGTTGTAGTAGTAACAAACAATGTTCACTTCCATTCTTCTTAGTAGAGGGCAGTATCGTGCGAAACGAAATCACTTATCTCCCACCATCTACCCGTCAGAGAAATAGATTGATGTACGCAGTTAACTAAGGGTACTCTAGGATACCTCTCATGATTTATGTAAGATTTGAGCACTCATGTCTAAGTGTAGCGGTTAGACATGTCTAGGCCACATAAATAACTCGAGACGTTGTTAATTACTATTTAAGAACGAACTGAAATTTCACGCTAAACAAATATGAGCGTTCACTAGTACAATACACCGTGCGGTTCTTTTTGGCGTTTTAATTTAGGTACTTAAAGGCCTAGTTTACACCCCTGATCTCAATTAAAACTTATACCGCACAATTTCGGCACTCTGCTATCTCATGCACGCATACACACCATAACCGAAATCTGACCTTCGATGAAGGTTTCCCTGAAAAAGCTCTTTGTGTATAATAATAATGTACTCATACCTTTAGGTACCATTTAATCTGCGCCTTTGAGGGAGTGGATAATGAAATGGTCACAATCTCCTGAAAAATTATACTCACTATATGATGGGTCTTCAAGCGATAAACACTCGAAAAAAAGCTATTAATTACCTTTATTTTTTTTACTCCTGAAAAATTAGGTGATGCCCATATTGTGGGCATAGTGACACACTTACGTTTACGTATGCCGTACGTCATATTAGCAGGTGACTGTATCTAGAATTATTTGCTGCGGACTCAGTCCCTAATGGGCGCGTGATGGCGATTAACGCGAATGTCAATAGGACACATATTCTAGTTCAATATGTTCTTTGTTAGGTTTTAAGAAAATTGGTTGAATTGTTTAAAGAATATCGGCTCTTTTCTGATGTCGTCGATTTAAATCGTTTTTTTGTTTTATAATTTTTCAAGTGGAAGTTATTTCTTTACTTTATTAATGGAATGTTTTTGTGCAGCGGAGCTCGGTGACTACGACCCCCGAAGGCACATGCCGGGCTACGTGTCGGAGTTCCGGCTGCTGGCGCACCAGACGCCGGAGCTCGAGGCGCGCGCCGCCGACATCCACCGGACACTCACGTGAGTACACGGCTTACGTCAATTACAGCACCGAATTCAATCACCAGTCCTGGTTTCTCAAAAACACAAAAATATAAAGCACAAAAGTTATGATAAGTTATTTCTTATCTTCCTAGTATTTCTGTAGTTTATTTCTGATATTGATGCACCTACTCATTTTTCTTTCTGTTTGGCCTTATGGTTGACGGTAGAGAATGCCTTTAGGCTAAGTCCGCCAATTGTATACATTTTGTATGTGCAATGAAGTTTAAATACATAAATAAATAATCCTTAATTGTAATCTAACCATGAAGTTTATAATATAACTAGCTTCTGCCCGCGACTTCGTCCGCGTGGAATTTGTTAATAGCCTTCCCGCGGGTACTATGCATTTCCTCGAGATAAAAAGTAGCCTATATGTTGACCAGTGTTATAAACTACCCCCATACCAAATTTTGTTTCAATCCGTCCAGTAGTTTTCGAGTTAAATCCGGACATACATACATACATACATACAGTATTTTTTTCTAAAAAATCGTTATTTTGTGTTCAGTATCGTTCATATAGTCCCTTTGACTTGATAGTTTCTTTTAATTTTCAATTTTCAGCCGCGAATTCTACAGAATTATTATTTATCATATGTATAGATTTTTCCTTTTTTTTTCTCGGATTCATTAATCTCTTATGAATAAATAGTTTAGTGCCAAAATTCATTATTTAGGTAATATCAGACTGGTTTAAAGAATGTTTTAGGGAACTCATCAATCATTTCCTTTTTACTGGACAATAGGCAGGTAATCTAACAGTAGGTAATCTGCATAACGTGTTTCTTGAAAGTGTTTGTAATCTAGGATTATAATTTAACTTTTCCCGTTCCCGTGGGAATATCGGGAAATCCTTTCTTAGTGCTCCCCTACGCTCCCCAAGGAACCTGCATGCCAAACTTCAGCTCTCTACGGTGATCCCCGAGACCTAAACATTAAAATGTAAAAATCCCATTTTTTCTCGTTCCCGTGGGAATTTCGGGAAGTCCTTTCTTAGTGCTCCCCTACGCTCCCCAAGGAACCAGCATTCCAAATTTCAGATCCTTACTATGTTTCCCGCGACTTCGTACGCGCCTAAAAATTTAAATGTAAAATTCCCTTTTTTCCCCGTTCCCGTGAGAATTTCGCGAAATCTTTTCTTAGTGCTCCCCTACGCTCCCCAAGGAACCTGTATGCCAAATTTCATCTCTCTACGACCAGTATTTTCGGCTCTGCGTTGATATGTCAGTCAGTCAGTCAGTCAGTTTCTTCTTTTATATATTTAGATAGATAGATAGCTGTTTCCCGCGACTTTGTACGCGCCTAAACATTAAAATGTAAAAATCCCATTTTTTCCGTCCCCGTGGGAATATCGGGAAATCTTTTCATAGTGCTCCCCTACGCTCTCCAAGGAACCTGCATGCCAAATTTCATCTCTCTACGATGATCCCCGCGAGTGCTCCCCTACGCTCCCCAAGGAACCTGCATGCCAAATTTTGGCTTTCTACGACCAGTAGTTTCGGCTCTGCATTGATGTGTCAGTCAGTCAGTCAGTCAGTCAGTTTCTTCTTTTATTTATATATTTAGATAGTTAGATAGCTGTGTCCCGCGACTTCGTACGCGCCTAAACATTAAAATGTAAAAATCCCATTTTTTCCGTTCCCGTGGGAATATCGAGAAATCCTTTCTTAGTGCTCCCCTACGTTCCCCAAGGAACCTGCATGCCAAATTTCATCTCTCTACGATGATCCCCGCGACTACGTACGCGCCTTAAAATGTAATAAACCCATTTTTTTCCTGGTCCCGTAGGAATTTTGGGAAGTCCTTTCTTAGTGCTCCCCTACGCTCCCCAAGGAACCTGCATGCCAAATTTCAGCTATCTACGGTGATCCCCGCGACTACGTACGCGCCTTAAAATGTAAAAAAAAAACATTTTTTCCCGTTCCCATGGGAATTTCGGGAAGCCCTTTCTTAGTGCTCCCCTTCGCTCCCCAAGGAACCTGCATGGCAAATTTCAGCTCTCTACGACCAGTAGTTTTGGCTCTACGTTGATATGTCAGTCAGTCAGTCAGTCAATCAGTCAGTCAGTCAGTCAGTCAGTTTCTTCTTTTAATATTTAGATAGATAGATAGCTGTTTCCCGCGACTTCGTACGCGCCTAAGCATTAAAATGTAAAAATCCCATTTTTCCCGTTCCCGTGGGAATATCGGGAAATCCTTTCATAGTGCTCCCCTGCGCTCCCCAAGGAATCTGCATGCCAAATTTCATCTCTCTACGATGATCCCCGCGACTACGTACGGGTTTTAAAATGTAATAAACCCATTTTTTCCCGTTCCCGTGGGAATTTCGGGAAGTCCTTTCTTAGTGCTCCCCTACGCTCCCCAAGGAATCTGCATGCTAAATTTCAGCTCTCTACGATGATCACCGCGACTACGTACGCGCCTTAAAATGTAAAAAAAACATTTTTTCCCGTTCCCGTGGGAATTTTGGGAAGTCGTTTCTTAGTGCTCCCCTACGCTCCCCAAGGAACCTGCATGCCAAATTTCAGATCTCTACGATGTTTCCCGCGACTTCGTACGCGCCTAAACATTAAAATGCAAAATCCTTTCTTAGCGGATGCCTACGTCATAACATCTACCTGCATGCCAAATTTCAGCCCGATCCGTCCAGTGGTTTGGGCTGTGCGTTGATCGATCACTATATCAGTCAGTCAGTCAGTCAGTCACCTTTGAGTTTTATATATTTAGATTTACGTACCTACTGGATCCGTGGACTTACCCAAGTGCTTTTTATTTGAAACTTGTACTTGTCTTAGTTATCACTCGAGAACTTCACGAATTTCCTCCGGCTATAGCATCTCCTCTCGGATACTTTCAGACATGTTTGTTTACTTTTTAAGAACAATGCAAACTACAAAAGCAGCGCGTAACAAAAACGCATGTAGGTATAAATGGACTTGCATAGTGAGATTACTGCTAAGGGAGTAGCAAGTTGGCTGCATCTGAAGAAAGTAAGTTTCAGGGAATTAAGATTTCAGAGGGAGCAGTTTCACGCCGGAAGCGTCGCCGCCCGCGCCGGAAATTAAACTTCGTCGCGCTTCTCGCCTAATTGAATGAATTTTTAACGTACAAAGATGCAGTTTGCGGCCGAGGGCGCGTCACAAAGCCGCAATTACATGCAAATTACGTGTACTTAGCGCCAAGTGCGGCCAGCTGTCCGCCGCCGCCGACGCCTGATTATTCATTGTTACACTTTCAGAATAATGCCACAATTTGTAGTAATTCACTCCGGCTATTCCTTGTTATTGTCTTTCGTCCCTGCTACCCCTTTGCGTTAAATTGCCTTGTTTGTTACAGCGGTATTTCACCGGCTCAAGCTGAACTGAGTTACCTGGATAAAGTGAAATGGCTCGACATGTACGGCGTCGATTTACACCCCGTTTTGGTAAGTGCCTCTATGATGCATGTTTTATTCAAGAAATGTTTCATTCATGCAACCAAGTGCAAAAAAATCCGCACAACACTTGAACGAGCGGCTCCATTAAAGGGTTTCGCACTCACTACTTAGTGAATGGCGGGTGGCCCTTTTTTATTTAAGCTACGTGGAATATAAAAATAAAATCTTACCAACAGGGAGAAGACAGTGTTGAATATTTCCTGGGGCTGGCACCCAGCGGGCTGCTACTGCTAAGAGGAAAACACACCGTCGCCAACTACTACTGGCCGCGCGTCTCCAAGCTGTATTACAAGGGGCGATACTTCATGCTCCGTGTAGCGGACAAAAATGTATGCGCTCCACTCATATTTAATTAACGAATGCCCACGAATTTTCCTGTTGTGACAGTTGAAGCGTGAAATCCAGACGAAACTTCGCTAATTAAGAAACGAATAAATAAACATGGAAATCTGCTGGATCTCTTGACCCCGTTTCCGGCTGGTAGCTATCTCATGATCGCGCAGTGAATAGTGGAGTGACTTGGTGCAAGACGTCCACCTTGAAAGACATTCGTAGGCAGGCAATTATAGATAAGTCGCGGGACTGAGCCTCGTATTTACAGCGCTGCGGGCGCGTGATAGCCGCGCGCTGCCGGCGCCCGTGGCGGTTCCTTGCTAGTATTGCCCTATTTAATGCAGTCATTAAAAAAAGTAGACAAGTATGCGTAATGTGTATATATATTTTCAACTTCCCTACATTTTCAATTTAAGCCTCGGACTAATTTGAAAACTAGTTAAGCATGGTTAAGCTAAGATTGTAATAAATATCATCACTTCCCTTATTACGAGTATATGTGGCGGAGCTATAATACCTACCTAGTTATGTACACGTTTTCTAACGTATTTAGCTTTCTAAATTAAAAAAAAAGACAATGAGTCCCGCTTTACCATCTTCCAACTCAGAAGTCAATTAAGGGCGTCTTTGTAATGATTTGTTCAGAATGAAACAGCGACGTACGGGTTCGAGTCCCCGACACGGTCGGCGTGCCGGCACCTATGGCGCTGCTGCTCCGACCATCACGCCTTCTTCAGACTGCAGCAGGCCTCGCCAGCGGCCGCAGACATCTTCGCCCTGGGCTCGCGGCTCAGGAATAGGTAAGACTTATATAGCCAGTTGAATCAACCTTATCCAGAACGAAACAATGACGTCAGCACTGCAGCGGTATTGCGCTTGGCCATCCGTTTGCGATGCGGAAGACGACCAATAGTTTTTTTTATACAAAATTGAACCTTAAGTGCGTAAACGGATGGCTAAACACAATACCGCTACAGGGTTTGAGGCCTCGACGGCACATGTGGGCGCTACTGCTCCAACCACTACCTGCTGTGGCTCTTCACGCCCTGTGATTTTTGGGGTCACATCACAGCACACCAAAAGGTCACCTTCTCGTTCCGCATAATTTATGGAAACTCAAGGAATTCTAAAGACCAAGGCAGTAACCTAGTTGAAATGTGCGGCCGACGAATTGTCAATCCATTCATAAACATCATCCATCTCGTCCATGATTCGAAAACGGGCGTCTCGAAACATGCTTCAAGACCCATTATGAACTCGACCAAACTCTAAGGGCATCCATGTAATGAGTAATGAGCGTAGGCAACGGATGCCGACTGGGTGCCCGATGTTTTTTTTTTAGTTTCACCTCTCCCGGAGTACGTCCATAATCAAATCTTGCAAGTTAAAATCCATCCAGTGACAGATTGAGCTGAGATATTTCACTCTATTTTGAATATCAAGACAATGCAACTTAGATGCTATTTAAAACAAAACCTCGTTCATTAAAGAGAAATTTAACTCAATAATATAATCAACGAATGGCTTCTTAATTTTACCGTAACTACACTCCACTGACAGCCAGAATTGACCATTTCCTGATTGAGATTGCCCGAGGGCCGTCCATGTAAGGAGCGAACGTTACGAGACTGAATGTAAGTAAGTTAGGCATTCGGTATTTTGTAATATTTAAAGTTTTGAATACCTCAATCTCATTTCGTTTTGGAATTATTTTATATTGTATGTATGTATGCAACATTAGGTAGTATTTTTTCGGAACATCGAACATTACCGTATCGAACGTCACGTTTACTTACCTACTACCTATTGGCTGTTTGAATTTCGTTTCTTTAGATTTTTAAATATCTTCAGGGACATTCTCGCGTTCAATACTTACTTTAAAATCAACCAACGTAGAGCGTCTGACTCGTGTCTTGATGAGTCTGCTGATAGTTGTTCGAAATTGTTCACAGCACTTTTTAATAAGTTTTCCCGGTTGGCTTCTTTATAAGTGAACTTTTCTTGAGTTTTATTCCAAGTAGTTTTAACTCTCATTTACTATTTAACTGTAACTTTCTCTATAAACGAAGATAAAAAAAAACTTTGCAAGCAATATTATTATTTTAATAAATATAATAAAAAAGTTAATTAAAAAAACCAAAAAACCCGACTGCGTAAAAACTAAAAAGAAAAAACAAGACTACTTAGTTCAGTAGTAGCTAGGATTATGTTAAGTAATTGATTGCTATTGAGGAATCTAAAGATGCCTACTATCGGGACCCATTATTTGTAACATTTTAACCTAGATTTTAAATGGGTCCCGACTGTAGGCATCTTTAGATTCCTCAATAGCAATCAATTACTTAACATAATCCTAGCTACTACTGAACTAAGTAGTCTTGTTTTTTTCTTTTTAGTTTTTACGCAGTCGGGTTTTTTGGTTTTTTTAATTAACTTTTTTATTTTATTATTTTTAGTTAGGGATTAAAAGACCGTAAATTCCGCAATCTTGTCATTTCATGGAGAGAGTTGCTATCGTGGGGATTATTAAGTAGCTTGCGATGATCTAAATTACTGATTATTAATCCCTCTAGAGACCTAACCCGGCTCAAAACGCTTCATAAGCCTGAACCTATTAAAATTCTTCAAGTCAACCGATAGATGGCGCTACTGGTACTACATAAGAGTATTAGGTAGCTATTTTATTTATTTACGAGCGCTGAGTACTGACTAGTGTACCTAATTGGTACCTATAATCAATTAGGTTATATTTCACTGTATCACACACACTATTGACACTTTAAATGTAATAACGAAACTAAAAGTCTTCAAGTCAACGGATAGATGACGCTACTGGTACACTACATTGCACATGCGTACGTACTTGATTGAAGTTTGAGATTTATGAAAAACATTATTATTAAGTATTTTATAGTCGTCGTGACCTGCTTGAAGACTCGTTGGTCTAGATTATTTCCTGTGTTGCTAATTCGAACGGATGTACTACTGGGTGGATAGGTAGGTACCTACTTTACGTGGTTAGTAAAGGAACTTTGAATCGTTATAAATCATAAACGGTTCTTTTGTCTGAAAAATGGTCAAAGAAACCTAATAATGATTTTTAAATACCTATTCAACGATACCTCACATGCCATAGTTGGTTGACTTTTATTTTTTTATTTTGTGCAATATGGCGTCTGGTAGCCGCCATTTTGAATTTTGATAAATTTCATATCTTCAGTGACACTCGCGCAATTCAGACGAATCGATTGACGTATGATTCATTAAAATCGACCCACGCGTTTGATCTCTAGTGTGCCACAAAGGAACAAACATACATACATACAAACATACATACATACATACATACATAGACAGGTAAACACATAACCCTCCTTTGCGGTGCGCAGTCGGGTAAAAAGACACAGTGATGATTACAAATGTTCCTTGCCATGTTTCGGAATTACAAGTCAACACGAGCTCTTTATTCGTTGGAAAGATATGTTGGAAATGCTGGTAGGTACAGGTTTCTGTCCGCTGTGGCCAGACCATTATAAGATCTTATTGCTAGCAGCTGTACACCTAGATAATTTAAACAAACATCACCCATTAGTATTTGCAAAATATGGTAATTTCAGCTTAGATTAGAAGGGTGAGTTGATTCATGCATAGTTGACGGACTCCTGGTCGTTAAATATGGCCGCCGAGCTGTCATTCCATACAGAAACGTCATTTTGTCCCATAGCAAAATATTTAACGATAACTTTAACTGACGGTTCGAATCAACCCACGCTTAGTCTGCTTCAAAGCGACATTTAATCAGCATACTCACGATCATCACCTTGCCTTGTTTCGCCAGCGGCAGGGGCAGCCGGCCGCGCCCGCCGCCCGCGTTCACGAGGACGCCGTCCCGACGGATCGCGCGCCCGCACGCTTCTCTCCACGACGGTAACAAAACACACTTTAAAGCCGGCCACATACAGTGGGCATTCCGTTTAGAGATTCGGATTCGGAATTCCGATTCAGAAATTCCGAACGCATAACCTCGATACAAAATGTTTGGACCTACCACATACATGCAGTAGTTTTCAGCTCGGAATTCCAATTTGCATGTACCTACCTATCTGGTAGACATACTCTTCGAATCGCGTTCGGAATCTCGAATCGGATTTCCGAATGTATATGGCTGGCCTAATATTACAGTTGATTATATTAAACATTTTAATCGATGTTATCTTCTTTCAGTGCACAAACTAGAAGATTTGAGAATAAAAGACTGCCTTCCGGAAATGAAACAACCTACCTCAATACATCGACCCAATTCGTAAGTTTACTTTCCTACTAAAAATGTTTTAATTTGATATTATTTGGATATGTCAGGATTTAAAAACCCCCAAACGGGTGGACGTGACCTCCCCTAAGAAGAGACATAAGTACAGAGTGAGAGCGAGAGTGAGATGCCCAGTGACCAGTAACTAAACTATGACTACCATCTCAAACTGCTAATAATTTAAATAAAATTGTAAAATGTCTTCTGTGCGGTGAATCTGATTTTTCTTCTAAATTACGTTTGAGAGAAGGTATTTTTTTATCATGCGAGCTGATGAAGGAGGATACAGCGGGGCAGTTGGCGCTTCGCCTACCCTTTAGAGCAGCCGCACATTAAGCTAAGGCTGCTAAGGCTAAGGTGCAGACCGCTTTTCTAACAGTGTGCGAGATACAAAATGTATGCACAAACCTTCCGGCGACCGTCAAAATTTTCTTATTGTGCGGCCGCTCTTGTAGAGACTGGAGACCATCCGCTGGTACCAAACTGTATCATTTGTTTTGTC